>JAIFAC010000069.1:0-208307 GCA_026545765.1 Plantago major
ATCTAGATATGGAACCTTCACAATTAAATATCCCAAGCAAGACGAGAAAGATCGCCTTATTAGCAGCAACCGGAGAACGAATACCAAGACCACCCTCGACTTTGGAGCACAACAACGCTTAAGAGATAGAAGTCGATGCTCTTTGAGTATCCCCGTTTGATTTAAATTACGAATGCCGAGATCCATACGCTTAAGAAGAGTCAAAGGCCAATGATAAACCATCATAGAGTGTACAAAAGATCCCTGGATCACTGATTGAACAAGACATAAACGACCGGCCATAGAGAGAGAAGTGCCCTTCCATTTACTAAACTTTTCTAGAATCGAGTCCGCAAGGGATTGTAAATGACAAGTCCGAGGTGCCCCACGGAAAAGTGGAACTCCCAAATACGTGAAAGGAAGGTGACCCTCGATAATATCCATGATTCTGCACAAGTGGTTCTTCCTGACTCGGGTGAGAAAAGTACTAAGATAAGCCCTGGACTTCTGAGGATTGAAGTGTTGTCCGACCAGCATATTTTTCCAGGATCCTAAGAATAGTCCGACAATTCGCAGTAGTAGCCCTGCAAAAAATAATCACATCATCCGCATAAAGAAGGTGAGAAGGAAAAGTAAGAGATTGTCCAATGAATAAAGGAGTGAGCTCCCCTGAATTGGCAGCCTTCGAGAAGCTTGCTAAGAACTTCCTCCGCGATGCAAAAGAGAAGAGGGGAAAGAGGATCCCCTTGACGAACTCCTTGAGAATGCCAAAGTACCTTCCGAGCCCCATTAATCAGGCGAGAGCTTTGCCGTGAAGAATATGATTAATCCAACCAACAAAGGTAGAAGAGAAACCATATTTTGTGATAACCGCCAAAAGAAAGTCCCAATTTAGAGTATCAAAGGCTTTGGGATGTCAACCTTCAACACAGTTACCCTTACTACAATGAAGACCAAGACTATTAACTCCTTCAGAGGCTAAGGCAATACAATCATGTATGCGTCTCCCCGGAATAAAACCAAATTGATGAAAGGAGAGCAACCCCGATAAAATCGGACCCAAACGATCAGCTAAAATCTTAGCAATAATCTTATAAAGAAAATTACCAAGAACAATAGGGTGGAAATCTTCAATACGCAACGCATCTCTGATTTTCGGAATAAGAGTGACAAAACTAGAGTTCATACCTGTCGGGAAATGACCATGAAGGAAGAACGCCCGAATTGCCAAAAACACCTCCGCACCAATAATGTGCCACATAGATTGATAGAAACTGCCCCCGAAACCATCCGGTCCAGGAGCACTATCAGGTGACATACTGAAAACAACATGACGAATGTCATCCTCGGAAGGAATATCGATTAGCAATTGATTTTGTTCATCCGTAATCGAACAATGGATAAGCTCATCTAGTTCATCGAACGAGACAACCGTAAATTTGAGTTTGTGAGAGCGATTCTCATAATAAGAAATCATATGATTCGGATCCGAATTGCATCATGATTGATAGAGCCATCAATTATCAAAGAGGAAATACCGAGAATACCTTTGAATCTTTAGAGAACGATGGAAAACTGTAATTTCTATCACCGCCTTTTAACCACGCACGGTTCTTTTGGCGCAAAAGTTGCCTCTTGATTCGTAATAGCATTGTAGTCATGATCGCCTCAAGTTCCTTCGAGGAACATCATTTATCGGACCATGGAGGGATAATTGTCTTGAACCAACTCCAACTTATTACGAGCGCAAGAAGGCGAGAATTAAGCTCGCGAAGACATTAATATTCCAATCTATGATAGCGGATTTCAGCCTCTTTAATTTCCGGATAACCAAAGAAAAAGAGCCCATGGCCGTAATAGGAGTTTTCCAGGAAAGCTTAATTAACTCCTCAAACGAACTGTGACTAAGCCACATTGCTTGGAATCTGAAAGGTCGAGGACGAGATAGCGCTTGTTCATGCGCCAGAAACAAAGAGGGGCGTGATCCAGCAAGTACGCAAGCCCACGAACCATCATCGAGTCCCATAAATCCAAAAGGATTGTGAAGAAAGAGCCTATCAATACGTGTCTCTAGATAACCACTAGAGAAACGGCATTAATTCAAGTAAAAAGCGATGAGAACTAGGAATCGATAAGAACTCCCCATCATTGATAAATGAACGGAAATCCATGGTTTCCAGACGAACTGGAGGAGTACCATTCGATCGTTCATGTGCACCAATCACAGCATTGAAATCTCCCACCAAAAGCAAGGGTGTGTTTGGCAAAAGCAGTAAATCACGCCATAAGTCTCGACGACAGATATAATCAGCATGGGCATGAATAAACGCTAATAGGAAGTCCCGTTGAAGCCAAGAAACTTTAATAACAAGAACTTGAGAAGAAGAGAAAATTATAGAAGAACCAGAAGAAGAGAGATCTTCCAAAACCCATAAGTTAGGAAGACTGTTAGTAGCGTATTTTCAAGAAAGCGCATTCCCATCGCATTCCAATAAGAATCTGGTATGGAGGAGGAAGGAACCTTTGGTTCCGCAATAGCAAACCAACGAGGACGAGTAGAAACTACATGATGCTTGAGCATATCTTGTGAGGGAGCATTCCCAATACCCCGAATGTTCCAAAACAGAACATTCATTGGGACTCCCGACTAGAATTTTATACTTATTGTTTATCCCAATCCATGTGTGTTGATTAATTCTCAAGTAGTGTTCTTCGTTTCTGATACTCTTACTCTTTCTCTGTATTGTTTAAATCTCGAATAGACTTCTTTGTTTGACATTATCCCACTCCTCCTGTGTGTTGTTTAAATCTCAAATTGCCTTCTCCGTTTGTAATTATCTCTCTCCCATTATTGTTTTATTTAACTCCCGAGTAGAATTTTATGCATGTTGTTTATCCCAATCCATATGTGTGTTGATTAATTCTCAAGTAGTGTTCTTCGTTTCTGATACTCTTACTCCTTCTCTGTATTGTTTAAATCTCGAATAGACTTCTTCGTTTGTCATTATCCCACTCCTCCTGTGTGTTGTTTAAATCTCAAATTGCCTTCTCCGTTTGTAATTATCCCACTCCTTTATTGTGTTGTTTCACTCTCGAGTAGAATTTTACATTTGTTGTTTATCCCAATCCTTATGTGTGTTCTTCAACTCTTAAGTAGTGTACTTCGTTTGTGATACTCTTACTCTTCATGTATTGTCTAAATCTCGAAAAGACTTCATTGTTTGACATTATCCCACTCCTTTAGTGTGTTGTTTAACTCTCGAGTAGAGTTATTCATTTGCGATTCATCCGTCTCCAAAGTGTGTTGTTTTTATCTCTCATTTAGAGTTGTTCGTTTGTTGTTTATTCAACACCTTTTGTGTTTTATTTAACTCTCAAGTAGAGTTCTTCGTTCGTTATTTTATTACTCCGCCTGTGTGTTGTTTAAATCTCAAAATGACTTCTCCGTTTTTAACTATCTCTCTCCCATTATTGTTTTATTTAACTCCCGAGTAGAATTTTATACTTGTTGTTTATCCCAATCCATCTGTGTGTTTATTAATTCTCAAGTAGTGTTCTTCGTTTCTGATACTCTTACACCTTCTCTGTATTGTTTAAATCTCGAATAGACTTCTTTGTTTGTCACTATCCCACTCCTCCTGTGTGTTGTTTAAATCTCAAATTGCCTTCTCCGTTTGTAATTATCCCACTCCTTTATTGTGTTGTTTCACTCTCGAGTAGAATTTTATACTTGTTGTTTATCCCAATCCATATGTGTGTTGATTAATTCTCAAGTAGTGTTCATCGTTTGTGATACTCTTACTCCTTCTGTGTATTGTTTAAATCTCGAATAGACTTCATTGCTTGACATTATCCCGCTCCTTTAGTGTGTTGTTTAACTCTCGAGTAGAGTTATTCATTTGTTGTTCATCCGTCTCCAAAGTGTGTTGTTTTTATCTCTCATTTAGAGTTGTTCGTTTGTTGTTTATTCAACACCTTTTGGTTTTGTTTAACTCTCAAGTAGAGTTCTTCATTCGTTATTTTATTACTCCGCTTGTGTGTTGTTTAAATCTCAAAATGACTTCTCCGTCTGGAATTAGCTCTCTCTCCCATTATTGTTTTATTTAACTCCCGACTAGAATTTTATACTTATTGTTTATCCCAATCCATGTGTGTTGATTAATTCTCAAGTAGTGTTCTTCGTTTCTGATACTCTTACTCTTTCTCTGTATTGTTTAAATCTCGAATAGACTTCTTTGTTTGACATTATCCCACTCCTCCTGTGTGTTGTTTAAATCTCAAATTGCCTTCTCCGTTTGTAATTATCTCTCTCCCATTATTGTTTTATTTAACTACCGAGTAGAATTTTATGCATGTTGTTTATCCCAATCCATATGTGTTGATTAATTTTCAAGTAGTGTTCTTCGTTTCTGATACTCTTACTCCTTCTCTGTATTGTTTAAATCTCGAATAGACTTCTTCGTTTGTCATTATCCAACTCCTCCTGTGTGTTGTTTAAATCTCAAATTGCCTTCTCCGTTTGTAATTATCCCACTCCTTTATTGTGTTGTTTCACTCTCGAGTAGAATTTTACATTTGTTGTTTATCCCAATCCTTATGTGTGTTCTTCAACTCTTAAGTAGTGTACTTCGTTTGTGATACTCTTACTCCTTCTGTGTATTGTCTAAATCTCGAAAAGACTTCATTGTTTGACATTATCCCACTCCTTTAGTGTGTTGTTTAACTCTCGAGTAGAGTTATTCATTTGCGATTCATCCGTCTCCAAAGTGTGTTGTTTTTATCTCTCATTTAGAGTTGTTCGTTTGTTGTTTATTCAACACCTTTTGTGTTTTATTTAACTCTCAAGTAGAGTTCTTCGTTCGTTATTTTATTACTCCGCCTGTGTGTTGTTTAAATCTCAAAATGACTTCTCCGTTTTTAACTATCTCTCTCCCATTATTGTTTTATTTAACTCCCGAGTAGAATTTTATACTTGTTGTTTATCCCAATCCATATGTGTGTTTATTAATTCTCAAGTAGTGTTCTTCGTTTCTGATACTCTTACACCTTCTCTGTATTGTTTAAATCTCGAATAGACTTCTTTGTTTGTCATTATCCCACTCCTCCTGTGTGTTGTTTAAATCTCAAATTGCCTTCTCCGTTTGTAATTATCCCTTTATTGTGTTGTTTCACTCTCGAGTAGAATTTTATACTTGTTGTTTATCCCAATCCATATGTGTGTTGATTAATTCTCAAGTAGTGTTCATCGTTTGTGATACTCTTACTCCTTCTGTGTATTGTTTAAATCTCGAATAGACTTCATTGCTTGACATTATCCCGCTCCTTTAGTGTGTTGTTTAACTCTCGAGTAGAGTTATTCATTTGTTGTTCATCCGTCTCCAAAGTGTGTTGTTTTTATCTCTCATTTAGAGTTGTTCGTTTGTTGTTTATTCAACACCTTTTGGTTTTGTTTAACTCTCAAGTAGAGTTCTTCATTCGTTATTTTATTACTCCGCTTGTGTGTTGTTTAAATCTCAAAATGACTTCTCCGTCTGGAATTATCTCTCTCCCATTATTGTTTTATTTAACTCCCGACTAGAATTTTATACTTATTGTTTATCCCAATCCATGTGTGTTGATTAATTCTCAAGTAGTGTTCTTCGTTTCTGATACTCTTACTCTTTCTCTGTATTGTTTAAATCTCGAATAGACTTCTTTGTTTGACATTATCCCACTCCTCCTGTGTGTTGTTTAAATCTCAAATTGCCTTCTCCGTTTGTAATTATCTCTCTCCCATTATTGTTTTATTTAACTCCCGAGTAGAATTTTATGCATGTTGTTTATCCCAATCCATATGTGTGTTGATTAATTCTCAAGTAGTGTTCTTCGTTTCTGATACTCTTACTCCTCTGTATTGTTTAAATCTCGAATAGACTTCTTCGTTTGTCATTATCCCACTCCTCCTGTGTGTTGTTTAAATCTCAAATTGCCTTCTCCGTTTGTAATTATCCCACTCCTTTATTGTGTTGTTTCACTCTCGAGTAGAATTTTACATTTGTTGTTTATCCCAATCCTTATGTGTGTTCTTCAACTCTTAAGTAGTGTACTTCGTTTGTGATACTCTTACTCCTTCTGTGTATTGTCTAAATCTCGAAAAGACTTCATTGTTTGACATTATCCCACTCCTTTAGTGTGTTGTTTAACTCTCGAGTAGAGTTATTCATTTGCGATTCATCCGTCTCCAAAGTGTGTTGTTTTTATCTCTCATTTAGAGTTGTTCGTTTGTTGTTTATTCAACACCTTTTGTGTTTTATTTAACTCTCAAGTAGAGTTCTTCGTTCGTTATTTTATTACTCCTCCTGTGTGTTGTTTAAATCTCAAAATGACTTCTCCGTTTTTAACTATCTCTCTCCCATTATTGTTTTATTTAACTCCCGAGTAGAATTTTATACTTGTTGTTTATCCCAATCCATATGTGTGTTTATTAATTCTCAAGTAGTGTTCTTCGTTTCTGATACTCTTACACCTTCTCTGTATTGTTTAAATCTCGAATAGACTTCTTTGTTTGTCATTATCCCACTCCTCCTGTGTGTTGTTTAAATATCAAATTGCCTTCTCCGTTTGTAATTATCCCACTACTTTATTGTGTTGTTTCACTCTCGGTAGAATTTTATACTTGTTGTTTATCCCAATCCATATGTGTGTTGATTAATTCTCAAGTAGTGTTCATCGTTTGTGATACTCTTACTCCTTCTGTGTATTGTTTAAATCTCGAATAGACTTCATTGCTTGACATTATCCCGCTCCTTTAGTGTGTTGTTTAACTCTCGAGTAGAGTTATTCATTTGTTGTTCATCCGTCTCCAAAGTGTGTTGTTTTTATCTCTCATTTAGAGTTGTTCGTTTGTTGTTTATTCAACACCTTTTGGTTTTGTTTAACTCTCAAGTAGAGTTCTTCATTCGTTATTTTATTACCCCGCTTGTGTGTTGTTTAAATCTCAAAATGATTTCTCCGTCTGGAATTATCTCTCTCCCATTATTGTTTTATTTAACTCCCGACTAGAATTTTATACTTATTGTTTATCCCAATCCATGTGTGTTGATTAATTCTCAAGTAGTGTTCTTCGTTTCTGATACTCTTACTCTTTCTCTGTATTGTTTAAATCTCGAATAGACTTCTTTGTTTGACATTATCCCACTCCTCCTGTGTGTTGTTTAAATCTCAAATTGCCTTCTCCGTTTGTAATTATCTCTCTCCCATTATTGTTTTATTTAACTCCCGAGTAGAATTTTATACATGTTGTTTAGCCCAATCCATGTGTGTTGATTAATTCTCAAGTAGTGTTCTTCGTTTCTGATACTCTTACTCCTTCTCTGTATTGTTTAAATCTCGAATAGACTTCTTCGTTTGTCATTATCCCACTCCTCCTGTGTGTTGTTTAAATCTCAAATTGCCTTCTCCGTTTGTAATTATCCCACTCCTTTATTGTGTTGTTTCACTCTCGAGTAGAATTTTACATTTGTTGTTTATCCCAATCCTTATGTGTGTTCTTCAACTCTTAAGTAGTGTACTTCGTTTGTGATACTCTTACTCCTTCTGTGTATTGTCTAAATCTCGAAAAGACTTCATTGTTTGACATTATCCCACTCCTTTAGTGTGTTGTTTAACTCTCGAGTAGAGTTATTCATTTGCGATTCATCCGTCTCCAAAGTGTGTTGTTTTTATCTCTCATTTAGAGTTGTTCGTTTGTTGTTTATTCAACACCTTTTGTGTTTTATTTAACTCTCAAGTAGAGTTCTTCGTTCGTTATTTTATTACTCCGCCTGTGTGTTGTTTAAATCTCAAAATGACTTCTCCGTTTTTAACTATCTCTCTCCCATTATTGTTTTATTTAACTCCCGAGTAGAATTTTATACTTGTTGTTTATCCCAATCCATATGTGTGTTTATTAATTCTCAAGTAGTGTTCTTCGTTTCTGATACTCTTACACCTTCTCTGTATTGTTTAAATCTCGAATAGACTTCTTTGTTTGTCATTATCCCACTCCTCCTGTGTGTTGTTTAAATCTCAAATTGCCTTCTCCGTTTGTAATTATCCCACTCCTTTATTGTGTTGTTTCACTCTCGAGTAGAATTTTATACTTGTTGTTTATCCCAATCCATATGTGTGTTGATTAATTCTCAAGTAGTGTTCATCGTTTGTGATACTCTTACTCCTTCTGTGTATTGTTTAAATCTCGAATAGACTTCATTGCTTGACATTATCCCGCTCCTTTAGTGTGTTGTTTAACTCTCGAGTAGAGTTATTCATTTGTTGTTCATCCGTCTCCAAAGTGTGTTGTTTTTATCTCTCATTTAGAGTTGTTCGTTTGTTGTTTATTCAACACCTTTTGGTTTTGTTTAACTCTCAAGTAGAGTTCTTCATTCGTTATTTTATTACCCCGCTTGTGTGTTGTTTAAATCTCAAAATGACTTCTCCGTCTGGAATTATCTCTCTCCCATTATTGTTTTATTTAACTCCCGACTAGAATTTTATACTTATTGTTTATCCCAATCCATGTGTGTTGATTAATTCTCAAGTAGTGTTCTTCGTTTCTGATACTCTTACTCTTTCTGTGTATTGTTTAAATCTCGAATAGACTTCTTTGTTTGACATTATCCCACTCCTCCTGTGTGTTGTTTAAATCTCAAATTGCCTTCTCCGTTTGTAATTATCTCTCTCCCATTATTGTTTTATTTAACTCCCGAGTAGAATTTTATGCATGTTGTTTATCCCAATCCATATGTGTGTTGATTAATTCTCAAGTAGTGTTCTTCGTTTCTGATACTCTTACTCCTTCTCTGTATTGTTTAAATCTCGAATAGACTTCTTCGTTTGTCATTATCCCACTCCTCCTGTGTGTTGTTTAAATCTCAAATTGCCTTCTCCGTTTGTAATTATCCCACTCCTTTATTGTGTTGTTTCACTCTCGAGTAGAATTTTACATTTGTTGTTTATCCCAATCCTTATGTGTGTTCTTCAACTCTTAAGTAGTGTACTTCGTTTGTGATACTCTTACTCTTACATGTATTGTCTAAATCTCGAAAAGACTTCATTGTTTGACATTATCCCACTCCTTTAGTGTGTTGTTTAACTCTCGAGTAGAGTTATTCATTTGCGATTCATCCGTCTCCAAAGTGTGTTGTTTTTATCTCTCATTTAGAGTTGTTCGTTTGTTGTTTATTCAACACCTTTTGTGTTTTATTTAACTCTCAAGTAGAGTTCTTCGTTCGTTATTTTATTACTCCGCCTGTGTGTTGTTTAAATCTCAAAATGACTTCTCCGTTTTTAACTATCTCTCTCCCATTATTGTTTTATTTAACTCCCGAGTAGAATTTTATACTTGTTGTTTATCCCAATCCATATGTGTGTTTATTAATTCTCAAGTAGTGTTCTTCGTTTCTGATACTCTTACACCTTCTCTGTATTGTTTAAATCTCGAATAGACTTCTTTGTTTGTCATTATCCCACTCCTCCTGTGTGTTGTTTAAATCTCAAATTGCCTTCTCCGTTTGTAATTATCCCACTCCTTTATTGTGTTGTTTCACTCTCGAGTAGAATTTTATACTTGTTGTTTATCCCAATCCATATGTGTGTTGATTAATTCTCAAGTAGTGTTCATCGTTTGTGATACTCTTACTCCTTCTGTGTATTGTTTAAATCTCGAATAGACTTCATTGCTTGACATTATCCCGCTCCTTTAGTGTGTTGTTTAACTCTCGAGTAGAGTTATTCATTTGTTGTTCATCCGTCTCCAAAGTGTGTTGTTTTTATCTCTCATTTAGAGTTGTTCGTTTGTTGTTTATTCAACACCTTTTGGTTTTGTTTAACTCTCAAGTAGAGTTCTTCATTCGTTATTTTATTACCCCGCTTGTGTGTTGTTTAAATCTCAAAATGATTTCTCCGTCTGGAATTATCTCTCTCCCATTATTGTTTTATTTAACTCCCGACTAGAATTTTATACTTATTGTTTATCCCAATCCATGTGTGTTGATTAATTCTCAAGTAGTGTTCTTCGTTTCTGATACTCTTACTCTTTCTCTGTATTGTTTAAATCTCGAATAGACTTCTTTGTTTGACATTATCCCACTCCTCCTGTGTGTTGTTTAAATCTCAAATTGCCTTCTCCGTTTGTAATTATCTCTCTCCCATTATTGTTTTATTTAACTCCCGAGTAGAATTTTATGCATGTTGTTTATCCCAATCCATATGTGTGTTGATTAATTCTCAAGTAGTGTTCTTCGTTTCTGATACTCTTACTCCTTCTCTGTATTGTTTAAATCTCGAATAGACTTCTTCGTTTGTCATTATCCCACTCCTCCTGTGTGTTGTTTAAATCTCAAATTGCCTTCTCCGTTTGTAATTATCCCACTCCTTTATTGTGTTGTTTCACTCTCGAGTAGAATTTTACATTTGTTGTTTATCCCAATCCTTATGTGTGTTCTTCAACTCTTAAGTAGTGTACTTCGTTTGTGATACTCTTACTCCTTCTGTGTATTGTCTAAATCTCGAAAAGACTTCATTGTTTGACATTATCCCACTCCTTTAGTGTGTTGTTTAACTCTCGAGTAGAGTTATTCATTTGCGATTCATCCGTCTCCAAAGTGTGTTGTTTTTATCTCTCATTTAGAGTTGTTCGTTTGTTGTTTATTCAACACCTTTTGTGTTTTATTTAACTCTCAAGTAGAGTTCTTCGTTCGTTATTTTATTACTCACTTTGTGTGTTGTTTAAATCTCAAAATGACTTCTCCGTTTTTAACTATCTCTCTCCCATTATTGTTTTATTTAACTCCCGAGTAGAATTTTATACTTGTTGTTTATCCCAATCCATATGTGTGTTTATTAATTCTCAAGTAGTGTTCTTCGTTTCTGATACTCTTTGTTTTTTTTTTTTTTCATAAATAGAGCATATATTAATAAAAGTAAAAGAGTACAAAGCGTAAAAGTAGAGATTACAATGGAACCCACAGGCGGGTTACAACGCGAAACAAGTGAAACAAACAAAGAAACAAAAATAACATAACCCGGGATCAAGGTGATCCATGGTTGCAACCATGAGCCTCGTTAAAACCAGTCATGGAAAAACCCGAAGGAAAACCCATGGTGGGGAAAAAAGAGTGCGTTAGCGTTAGCGCGAAACCTATAATAAGGTAAACCGAACATGTCCTCGTATGTGAGGTCGAATGACATCCAAAGGAGAAGTCCAGAAACCCTCCAGATCCAACTTTGAGAGAGCATCAGCGACCGTGTTGCCTTCACGAAAAATATGAGACACCCGAAAATCCATGTCACGCATATGAGAGAGAGTCAATAGCCAACGGTTCCGGAATTTCCATGGGACCGAGTTAGTACCATGAGAGCAATTACGCTACATAAGTAGAATCTCCAACCAAATCTTATTCCAGCCCTGGGTGTGAGCCAATTCAATGCCAATCATAACCGCAAGTAACTCGGCTTCAAAAGCATAAAGCGTACCCAGCTGATTTACAAAGCAACCCATCACGGTACCATTTGAATCTCTAAAAACCCCAGCCACAGTAGAGGAGCCAGGAGCGGCAAGAGAACTTCCATCCATGTTGCATTTAATCCATCCCGGGAGAGGGGGATACCATCGGACCTCAATGATATCTCGTGACTTAGGCGGGCACCCTTGAATACGAAAAGAATGAAGGACTTGTAAATCAACTTGATTATTAGCCATAGAACCAAGAGGGTGGGAATTAGCCTCGCCTACAAGACTCCAAATCAGAAGCAAAATAGAATGCCTGGAAACAGGAACACCATCAAATAAGCAACGATTGCGCGCAGTCCAAAGCACCCAAATGCCCGTCACAAAGGCAAGACGCCACAAAGAGAGAATCTGAGAGCTAAAATGTTGACCCATGGCATATAACAGAAGCTCTCCAAAACTAAAGCAATCTCGAAAAGGAACCTGGAAAAGATCAAATAGAGTATGCCAGATAGTCCGAGTGAACGGACAAGAGACCAGTAAATGGTCTTGGCAATCCATAGCAGCATAGCAAAAAACACACACCGAAGGACCAACAAAACCAGAGCCCCGCAGTTTCTCAATAGTTGGAAGAACACCATAAATAGCCTTCCAAACTGTGATAGAACGACGGGGTGGGATAAAAGTAGCCCATATCCAAGATCCCCAGTCAATCTTAAGGAAACGCGGCCGCAAAGAGTGATAGGCTTGCTTGGTAGAAATTGAACCGTCTAGAGATTCAGTCCAGATACGAGTATCAGAACCAGATGGAGCCAGATGATAGGAGAGAATGTCGCGAGTAACATCTGGAAAAGCCATACGGAACCCATCCAAAAGAAACCAACCAGGTGAGTCCAATACTCGAAATAGGGAACTCAAGTGATGCCAAGATGAATAGGAATACCAATTCATCTGCAATCAGAGCTGAGCCAATCATCAAGCCAGAAACGTAGCTGAGAGCCTTGACACGCTAACCATCTAGACTTGGATATTGAAGTGTGGGGAAACAATCCTTAAATCCAAACCAAATCGAGGAAGCAACATAAGAGCGTAAGGAAGCATGCCGAAAGAAACGCTGGCGAAAGATATCTAGATATGGAACCTTCACAGCCCAAATATCCCAAGCAAGACGAGAAAGATACTTATTAGCGGAACCGAGAACGAATACCAAGACCACCCTCGACTTTGGAGCACAACAACGCTTCCAAGAGATAGAAGTCGATGCTCTCTTGAGTATCCCGGTTTGACGAAATTACGAATGCCAAAGATCCATACGCCAAGAAGAGTCAAAGGCCAACGATAAACCATCATAGAGTGTACAAAGATCCTCGGATCACCGATTGAACAAGACATAAACGACCGGCCATAGAGAGAGAAGTGCCCTTCCATTTACTAAACTTTTCTAGAATCGAGTCCGCAGGGATTGTAAATGACAAGTCCGGGTGCCCCCACGGAAAAGTGGAACTCCCAAATACGTGAAAGGAAGGTGACCCTCGATAATATCCATGATTACACAAGTGGTTCTTCCGACTCGGGTGAGAAAAGTACTAAGATAAGCCACGACTTCGAGGATTGAAGTGTTGTCCCACCAAGCGACATATTTTTCGGGATCCTAAGAATAGTCCGACAATTCGCAGAGTAGCCCCGCAAAAATAATCACATCATCCGCATAAAGAAGGTGAGAAGGAAAAGTAAGAGATTGTCCAATGAATAAAGGAGTGCTCCCGAATTGGCAGCCTTCGAGAGAAGCTTGCTAAGAACTTCCTCCGCGATGCAAAGAGAAGAGGGAAGAGGATCCTTGACGAACTCCCCGAGAACAGCCAAAGTACTTCCTGAGCCCCATTAATCGTAACAGAGCTGCTTTGCGGTGAAGAATATGATTAATCCAACCAACAAAGGTAGAAGAGAAACCATATTTTGTGAGAACCGCCAAAAGAAAGTACCAATTTAGAGTATCAAAGGCTTACCGGATGTCAACCTTCAAAACAAGATTACCCTTACTACAGTGAAGACCAAGACTATTAACTCCTTCAGAGGCTAAGGCAATACAATCATGTATGCGTCTCCCCGGAATAAAACCAAATTGATGAAAGGAGAGCAACCCCGATAAAATCGGACCCAAACGATCAGCTAAAATCTTAGCAATAATCTTATAAAGAAAATTACCAAGAACAATAGAGGCGAATCTCTTCAATACAACGCATCTCTGATTTTCGGAATAAGAGTGACAAAACTAGAGTTCATACCTGCCGGGAAATGACCATGAAGGAAGAACGCCCGAATCGCCAAAGACACCTCCGCACCAATAATGTGCCACATAGATTGATAGAAACTTCCCCCGAAACCATCCGGTCCAGGAGCACTATCAGGTGACATACTGAAAACAACATGACGGATGTCATCCTCGGAAGGAATATCGATTAGCAATTGATTTTGTTCATCCGTAATCGAACAATGGATAAGCTCATCTAGTTCATCGAACGAGACAACTGTGGGCTGAGTTTGTGAGAACAGATTCTCATAATAAGAAATCATATGATTCCGGATCCGAATTGCATCATGATTGATAGAGCCATCAATTATCAAAGAGGAAATACCGAGAATACCTTTGCGAATCTTTAGAGAACGATGGAAAAAACCAGAATTTCTATCACCGCTTTTTAACCACGCAGGTTCTTTTGACGCAAAAAGTTGCCTCTTGATTCGTAATAGCATTGTAGTCGCGATCGCCTCAAGTTCCTTGCGAGGAACATCATTTATCGGACCATGGAGGGATAATAATTGCATGAACCAACTCCAATTTTATTACGAAGGCAAGAAGACGCGAATTAAGCTCGCCAAAGACATTAATATTCCAATCTATGATAGCGGATTTCGACCTCTTTAATTTCGGATAACCAAAGAAAAAGAGCCCATATGGTAATAGGAGTTTTCCAGAAAGCTTAATTAACTCCTCAAACGAATCGTGACTAAGCCACATTGCTTGGAATCAATGGTCGAGGGCGAGATAGCGCTTGTTCATGCGCAGAAACAAAGAGGCCGTGATCCGAGCAAACGCAAGCCCACACGAACCATCGAGTCCCATAAATCCAAAAAGGATTGTGAAGAAAGAGCCCTATCAATACGTGTCTCTAGATAACCACTAGAGAAACGATTTCACCAAGTAAAAAGCGGCGAACTAGGAATCGATAAGAACTCCCCATCATTGATAAATGAACAATCCATGGTTTCAGACGAACGGAGGAGTACCATTCGATCGTTCATGTGCACCAATCACAAGATTGAAATCTCCCACCAAAAGCAGGGTGTGTTTGGCAAAAGCGATAAATCACGCCATAAGTCTCGACGACGGATATAATCAGCATGGGCATGAATAAACGCTAATAGGAAGTCCGTTGAAGCCAAGAAACTTTAATAACAAGAACTTGAGAAGAAGAGAAATTATAGAAGAACCAAGAAGAGAGATCTTCCAAACCCATAAGTTAGGAAGACCGTCATAGGCGGCGATTTTCACCAAGAAAGCGCATTCCATCGCATTCCAATAAGAATCGGTATGGAGGAGGAAGGAACCTTTGGTTCCGCAATAGCAAACCAACGAGGACGAGTAGAAACTACATGATGCTTGAGCATATCTTGTGAGGGAGCATCCCCAATACCCCGAATGTTCCAAAACAGAACATTCATTGGGAAACAACGTGAGAGGAATCTGCATGGCAAGTAGCAGATGTAAGAGTTGTAATATCCAGCGAAGAATTATCATCATTTATATCACCGTCTACTAAGTCTGCCCATCTTGCACCTGCCGCAATCCCCATGGCATTAATAGCGGCAGGCGAGGGAGAATTAGGGGATGAAGAGGCAGCCTTAGTGGCATTAGATGGGTTGTTAATGCGTTCACGCATAATCTCAACTGAATCTTTTATTCGCATATTAGCCTCCATAGAATCGTCCAATGAAGATGTGTTAGGGTGTAATAGGAGTTGAAGGTTGCGAGGTCATTGATGCGAATCGAATCTTGCAAGCGAAATCTCGGACTCACCACCCAAGTTCTCATCCTCCACCATGTTCAATCCAACAAGGCAAACCGGTTCGACTCATTAACGGAGATACAGGTAGGCGTGGCGAGCGTTTAGGCAAATTAACATTACGTCATGAGAAACTTCCTGAATCCCGTAGCATCAGGTGGATTTGAAACCACAACAGTAGAAGTCGCCAATGGACCAGCAGGTGGTAAACGTTCAGATTGTGCGTTTATAACCACTGGCGGAATAGCAACCAAAGTTGATTGTGCTAAGTTAGCATTAGATTTTACCCTAGGAGGCGGTGAGCTGGGCGTTTCTGATACTCTTACACCTTCTCTGTATTGTTTAAATCTCGAATAGACTTCTTTGTTTGTCATTATCCCACTCCTCCTGTGTGTTGTTTAAATCTCAAATTGCCTTCTCCGTTTGTAATTATCCCACTCCTTTATTGTGTTGTTTCACTCTCGAGTAGAATTTTATACTTGTTGTTTATCCCAATCCATATGTGTGTTGATTAATTCTCAAGTAGTGTTCATCGTTTGTGATACTCTTACTCCTTCTGTGTATTGTTTAAATCTCGAATAGACTTCATTGCTTGACATTATCCCGCTCCTTTAGTGTGTTGTTTAACTCTCGAGTAGAGTTATTCATTTGTTGTTCATCCGTCTCCAAAGTGTGTTGTTTTTATCTCTCATTTAGAGTTGTTCGTTTGTTGTTTATTCAACACCTTTTGGTTTTGTTTAACTCTCAAGTAGAGTTCTTCATTCGTTATTTTATTACTCCGCTTGTGTGTTGTTTAAATCTCAAAATGACTTCTCCGTCTGGAATTATCTCTCTCCCATTATTGTTTTATTTAACTCCCGACTAGAATTTTATACTTATTGTTTATCCCAATCCATGTGTGTTGATTAATTCTCAAGTAGTGTTCTTCGTTTCTGATACTCTTACTCTTTCTCTGTATTGTTTAAATCTCGAATAGACTTCTTTGTTTGACATTATCCCACTCCTCCTGTGTGTTGTTTAAATCTCAAATTGCCTTCTCCGTTTGTAATTATCTCTCTCCCATTATTGTTTTATTTAACTCCCGAGTAGAATTTTATGCATGTTGTTTATCCCAATCCATATGTGTGTTGATTAATTCTCAAGTAGTGTTCTTCGTTTCTGATACTCTTACTCCTTCTCTGTATTGTTTAAATCTCGAATAGACTTCTTCGTTTGTCATTATCCCACTCCTCCTGTGTGTTGTTTAAATCTCAAATTGCCTTCTCCGTTTGTAATTATCCCACTGGTTTTGTTGGTCCTTCGGTGTGTGTTTTTTGCTATGCTGCTATGGATTGCCAAGACCATTTACTGGTCTCTTGTCCATTCACTCGGACTATCTGGCATACTCTATTTGATCTTTTCCAGGTTCCTTTTCGAGATTGCTTTAGTTTTGGAGAGCTTCTGTTATATGCCATGGGTCAACATTTTAGCTCTCAGATTCTCTCTTTGTGGCGTCTTGCCTTTGTGACGGGCATTTGGGTGCTTTGGATCGCCAGCAATCGTTGCTTATTTGATGGTGTTCTGTTCCGGGCATTCTATTTTGCTTGATTTGGAGTCTTGTAGGCTAATTCCCACCCTCTTGGTTCTATGGCTAATAATCAAGTTGATTTACAAGTCCTTCATTCTTTTCATATTCAAGGGTGCCCGCCTAAGTCACGAGATATCATTGAGGTCCGATGGTATCCCCCTCTCCCGGGATGGATTAAATGCAACACGGATGGAAGTTCTCTTGCCGCTCCTGGCTCCTCTACTGCGGCTGGGGTTTTTAGAGATTCAAATGGTACCGTGATGGGTTGCTTTGTAAATCAGCTGGGTACGCTTTATGCTTTTGAAGCCGAGTTACTTGCGGTTATGATTGGCATTGAATTGGCTCACACCCAGGGCTGGAATAAGATTTGGTTGGAGACAGATTCTACTTATGTAGCGAATTTGCTCTCCGGGGGTACTAACTCGGTCCCATGAAAATTCCGGAACCGTTGGCTATTCTCTCTCCTCTCTATCGTGACATGGATTTTCGGTGTCTCATTTTTCGTGAAGGCAACACTTGTCACGATGCTCTCTCAAAGTTGGATCTGGAGGGTTTCTGGACTTCTCCTTTGGATGTCATTCGACCTCACATACACAGGGACATGTACGGTTTACCTTATTATAGGTTTCCGCAACGCTAACGCTCAGGCACTCTTTTTCCCAGCCATGGGATTTTCCCACTGGGTTTTTCCATGACTGGGTTTTAATGAGGCCCGCGGTTGCAACCATGGATCACCTTGATCCCGGGTTATGTTATTTTTGTTTCTTTGTTTGTTTCACTTGTTTCGCGTTGTAACCCGCCTGTGGGTTCCATTGTAATCTCTACTTTTACGCTTTGTACTCTTTTAAAAAAAAAAAATTGTGTTGTTTCACTCTCGAGTAGAATTTTACATTTGTTGTTTATCCCAATCCTTATGTGTGTTCTTCAACTCTTAAGTAGTGTACTTCGTTTGTGATACTCTTACTCCTTCTGTGTATTGTCTAAATCTCGAAAAGACTTCATTGTTTGACATTATCCCACTCCTTTAGTGTGTTGTTTAACTCTCGAGTAGAGTTATTCATTTGCGATTCATCCGTCTCCAAAGTGTGTTGTTTTTATCTCTCATTTAGAGTTGTTCGTTTGTTGTTTATTCAACACCTTTTGTGTTTTATTTAACTCTCAAGTAGAGTTCTTTATACGATATATTATTACTCCGCCTGTGTGTTGTTTAAATCTCAAAATGACTTCTCCGTTTTTAATTATCTCTCTCCCATTATTGTTTTATTTAACTCCCGAGTAGAATTTTATACTTGTTGTTTATCCCAATCCATATGTGTGTTGATTAATTCTCAAGTAGTGTTCATCGTTTGTGATACTCTTACTCCTTCTGTGTATTGTTTAAATCTCGAATAGACTTCATTGCTTGACATTATCCCGCTCCTTTAGTGTGTTGTTTAACTCTCGAGTAGAGTTATTCATTTGTTGTTTATCCGTCTCCAAAGTGTGTTGTTTTTATCTCTCATTTAGAGTTGTTCGTTTGTTGTTTATTCAACACCTTTTGGTTTTGTTTAACTCTCAAGTAGTGTTCTTCATTCGTTATTTTATTATTCTGCTTGTGTGTTGTTTAAATCTCAAAATGACTTCTCCGTCTGGAATTACCTCTCTCCCATTATTGTTTTATTTAACTCCCGACTAGAATTTTATACTTATTGTTTATCCCAATCCATGTGTGTTGATTAATTCTCAAGTAGTGTTCTTCGTTTCTGATACTCTTACTCTTTCTCTGTATTGTTTAAATCTCGAATAGACTTCTTTGTTTGACATTATCCCACTCGTCCTGTGTGTTGTTTAAATCTCAAATTGCCTTCTCCGTTTGTAATTATCTCTCCCCCATTATTGTTTTATTTAACTCCCGAGTAGAATTTTATGCATGTTGTTTATCCCAATCCATATGTGTGTTGATTAATTCTCAAGTAGTGTTCTTCGTTTCTGATACTCTTACTCCTTCTCTGTATTGTTTAAATCTCGAATAGACTTCTTCGTTTGTCATTATCCCACTCCTCCTGTGTGTTGTTTAAATCTCAAATTGCCTTCTCCGTTTGTAATTATCCCACTCCTTTATTGTGTTGTTTCACTCTCGAGTAGAATTTTACATTTGTTGTTTATCCCAATCCTTATGTGTGTTCTTCAACTCTTAAGTAGTGTACTTCGTTTGTGATACTCTTACTCCTTCTGTGTATTGTCTAAATCTCGAAAAGACTTCATTGTTTGACATTATCCCACTCCTTTAGTGTGTTGTTTAACTCTCGAGTAGAGTTATTCATTTGCGATTCATCCGTCTCCAAAGTGTGTTGTTTTTATCTCTCATTTAGAGTTGTTCGTTTGTTGTTTATTCAACACCTTTTGTGTTTTATTTAACTCTCAAGTAGAGTTCTTCGTTCGTTATTTTATTACTCCGCCTGTGTGTTGTTTAAATCTCAAAATGACTTCTCCGTTTTTAACTATCTCTCTCCCATTATTGTTTTATTTAACTCCCGAGTAGAATTTTATACTTGTTGTTTATCCCAATCCATATGTGTGTTTATTAATTCTCAAGTAGTGTTCTTCGTTTCTGATACTCTTACACATTCTCTGTATTGTTTAAATCTCGAATAGACTTCTTTGTTTGTCATTATCCCACCTCCGTGTGTTGTTTAAATCTCAAATTGCCTTCTCCGTTTGTAATTATCCCACTCCTTTATTGTGTTGTTTCACTCTCGAGTAGAATTTTATACTTGTTGTTTATCCCAATCCATATGTGTGTTGATTAATTCTCAAGTAGTGTTCATCGTTTGTGATACTCTTACTCCTTCTGTGTATTGTTTAAATCTCGAATAGACTTCATTGCTTGACATTATCCCGCTCCTTTAGTGTGTTGTTTAACTCTCGAGTAGAGTTATTCATTTGTTGTTCATCCGTCTCCAAAGTGTGTTGTTTTTATCTCTCATTTAGAGTTGTTCGTTTGTTGTTTATTCAACTCCTTTTGGTTTTGTTTAACTCTCAAGTAGAGTTCTTCATTCGTTATTTTATTACTCCGCTTGTGTGTTGTTTAAATCTCAAAATGACTTCTCCGTCTGGAATTAGCTCTCTCCCATTATTGTTTTATTTAACTCCCGACTAGAATTTTATACTTATTGTTTATCCCAATCCATGTGTGTTGATTAATTCTCAAGTAGTGTTCTTCGTTTCTGATACTCTTACTCTTTCTCTGTATTGTTTAAATCTCGAATAGACTTCTTTGTTTGACATTATCCCACTCCTCCTGTGTGTTGTTTAAATCTCAAATTGCCTTCTCCGTTTGTAATTATCTCTCTCCCATTATTGTTTTATTTAACTCCCGAGTAGAATTTTATGCATGTTGTTTATCCCAATCCATATGTGTGTTGATTAATTTTCAAGTAGTGTTCTTCGTTTCTGATACTCTTACTCCTTCTCTGTATTGTTTAAATCTCGAATAGACTTCTTCGTTTGTCATTATCCAACTCCTCCTGTGTGTTGTTTAAATCTCAAATTGCCTTCTCCGTTTGTAATTATCCCACTCCTTTATTGTGTTGTTTCACTCTCGAGTAGAATTTTACATTTGTTGTTTATCCCAATCCTTATGTGTGTTCTTCAACTCTTAAGTAGTGTACTTCGTTTGTGATACTCCTTCTGTGTATTGTCTAAATCTCGAAAAGACTTCATTGTTTGACATTATCCCACTCCTTTAGTGTGTTGTTTAACTCTCGAGTAGAGTTATTCATTTGCGATTCATCCGTCTCCAAAGTGTGTTGTTTTTATCTCTCATTTAGAGTTGTTCGTTTGTTGTTTATTCAACACCTTTTGTGTTTTATTTAACTCTCAAGTAGAGTTCTTCGTTCGTTATTTTATTACTCCGCCTGTGTGTTGTTTAAATCTCAAAATGACTTCTCCGTTTATAATTATCTCTCTCCCAATATTGTTTTATTTAACTCCCGAGTAGAATTTTATACTTGTTGTTTATCCCAATCCATATGTGTGTTTATTAATTCTCAAGTAGTGTTCTTCGTTTCTGATACTCTTACACATTCTCTGTATTGTTTAAATCTCGAATAGACTTCTTTGTTTGTTATTATCCCACTCCTTCTGTGTGTTGTTTAAATCTCAAATTGCCTTCTCCGTTTGTAATTATCCCACTCCTTTATTGTGTTGTTTCACTCTCGAGTAGAATTTTATACTTGTTGTTTATCCCAATCCATATGTGTGTTGATTAATTCTCAAGTAGTGTTCATCGTTTGTGATACTCATACTCCTTCGGTGTATTGTTTAAATCTCGAATAGACTTCATTGTTTGACATTATCCCGCTCCTTTAGTGTGTTGTTTAACTCTCGAGTAGAGTTGTTCATTTGTTGTTCATCCGTCTCCGAAGTTTGTTGTTTTTATCTCTCATTTAGAGTTGTTCGTTTGTTGTTTATTCAACACCTTTTGGTTTTGTTTAACTCTCAAGTAGAGTTCTTCATTCGTTATTTTATTACTCCGCTTGTGTGTTGTTTAAATCTCAAAATGACTTCTCCGTCTGGAATTATCTCTCTCCCATTATTGTTTTATTTAACTCCCGACTAGAATTTTATACTTATTGTTTATCCCAATCCATGTGTGTCGATTAATTCTCAAGTAGTGTTCTTCGTTTCTTATACTCTTACTCTTTCTCTGTATTGTTTAAATCTCGAATAGACTTCTTTGTTTGACATTATCCCACTCCTCCTGTGTGTTGTTTAAATCTCAAATTGCCTTCTCCGTTTGTAATTATCCCACTCCTTTATTGTGTTCTTTAACTCTCGAGTAGAATTTTACATTTGTTGTTTATCCCACTCCTTATGTGTGTTCTTCAACTCTTAAGTAGTTTTCTTCGTTTCTGATACTCTTACTCCTTCTCTGTATTGTTTAAATCTCGAATAGACTTCTTTGTTTGACATTATCCCACTCCTCCTGTGTGTTGTTTAAATCTCAAATTGCCTTCTCCGTTTGTAATTATCCCACTCCTTTATTGTGTTGTTTCACTCTCGAGTAGAATTTTACATTTGTTGTTTATCCCAATCCTTATGTGTGTTCTTCAACTCTTAAGTAGTGTACTTCGTTTGTGATACTCTTACTCCTTCTGTGTATTGTCTTAATCTCGAGAAGACTTCATTATTTGACATTATCCCACTCCTTTAGTGTGTTGTTTAACTCTCGAGTAGAGTTATTCATTTGCGATTCATCCGTCTCCAAAGTGTGTTGTTTTTATCTCTCATTTAGAGTTGTTCGTTTGTTGTTTATTCTTTTTTTTTCATAAATAGAGCATATATTAATAAAAGTAAAAGAGTACAAAGCGTAAAAGTAGAGATTACAATGGAACCCACAGGCGGGTTACAACGCGAAACAAGTGAAACAAACAAAGAAACAAAAATAACATAACCCGGGATCAAGGTGATCCATGGTTGCAACATGAGCCTCGTTAAAACCCGGTCATGGAAAACCCATGGGAAAAACCCATGGTCGGAAAAAGAGTGCTGGCGTTAGCGTTGGAAACCTATAATAAGGTAAACCGTACATGTCCCATGTATGTGAGGTCGAATGACATCCAAAGGAGAAGTCCGAAACTCCAGATCCAACTTTGAGAGAGCATCGTGACGTGTTGCCTTCCACGAAAAATATGAGACACCGAAAATCCATGTCACGCATGAGAGAGAGTCAATAGCCAACGGTTCCGAATTTCCATGGGACCGTTAGTACCCATGAGAGCAAATTCGCTACATAAGTAGAATCTCCAACCAAATCTTATTCCACTGGTGTGAGCCAATTCAATGCCAATAACCGCAGTAACTCGGCTTCAAAAGCATAAAGCGTGCCAAATGATTTACAAAGCAACCCATCACGGTACCATTTGAATCTCTAAAAACCCGGCCAAGAGAGGAGCCAGAGCAAGAGAACTTCCATCCGTGTTGCATTTAATCCATCCCGGGAGAGGGGGATACCATCGGACCTCAATGATATCTCGTGACTTAGGCGGGCACCCTTGAATACGAAAAGAATGAAGGACTTGTAAATCAACTTGATTATTAGCCATAGAACCAAGAGGGTGGGAATTAGCCTCTCGCCTACAAGACTCAAATCGGAAGCAAAATAGAATGCTGAAACAGAACACCATCAAATAAGCAACGATTGCGCATTCAAAGCACCCAAATGCCACAAAGGCAAGACGCCACAAAGAGAGAATCGAGAGCTAAAATGTTGACCCATGGCATATAATGTAAGCTCTCCAAAACTAAAGCAATCTCGAAAGGAACACGAAAGATCAAATAGAGTATGCGGATAGTCCGAGTGAACGGACAAGAGACCGATAAATGGTCTTGGCAATCCATAAGATATAGCAAAACACACACCAAGGACCAACAAAACCAGAGCCCGGCTTTCTCAATAGTTGGAAGAACACCATAAATAGCCTTCAACTGTGATAGAACGACGGTGGGATAAAGGCCCATATCCAAGATCCCAGTCAATCTTAAGGAAACGCGCTGCCAAAGAGTGATAGCTTGCTTGGTAGAAATCGAACCGTCTAGATTAGATTCAATCAGATGTATCGAACCGGATGGAGCGGATGATAGGAGAGAATGTCGCGGTAACATCTGGAAAAGCCATGGAACCCATCCAAAAGAAACCAACCAAACGGAGTCCAATACTCGAAATAGGGAACTCAAGTGATGTCAAGATGAATAGGAATACCAATTACATAATCGTAGCAAGCCAATCATCAAGAAGCGAGCGTGAGAGCCTTGACACGCTAACCATCTAGACTTGGATTGAAGTGTGGGAAACAATCCTTAAATCCAAACCAAATCGAGGAAGCAACATAAGAGCGTAAGGAAGCATGCCGAAAAAGCGGCGAAAGATATCTAGATATGGAACCTTCACATTAAATATCCCAAGCAAGACGAGAAAGATACGCCTTATTAGCAGCAACCAGAGAACGAATACCAAGACCACCCTCAGACTTTGGAGCACAACAACGCTTCCAAGAGATAGAAGTCGATGCTCTCTTCAGAGTATCCCCAGTTTGGACGAAATTACGAATGCCCGCCTCCATACGCTTAAGAAGAGTCAAAGCCACGATAAACCATCATAGAGTGTACAAAAGATCCTGGATCCGATTGAACAAGACATAAACGACGCCATAGAGAGAGAAGTGCCCTTCCATTTACTAAACTTTTCTAGAATCGAGTCCGCAGGATTGTAAATGACAAGTCCGAGGTGCCCCGGAAAAGTGGAACTCCCAACACGTGAAAGGAAGGTGACCCTCGATAATATCCATGATTCTGCACAAGTGGTTCTTCCTGACTCGGGTGAGAAAAGTACTAAGATAAGCCCTGGACTTCTGAGGATTGAAGTGTTGTCCCGACCAAGCAGCATATTTTTCCAGGATCCTAAGAGTAGTCCGACAATTCGCAGTAGTAGCCCTGCAAAAAATAATCACATCATCCGCATAAAGAAGGTGAGAAGGAAAAGTAAGAGATTGTCCAATGAATAAATGAGTGAGCTCCCCTGAATTGGCAGCCTTCGAGAGAAGCTTGCTAAGAACTTCCTCCGCGATGCAAAAGAGAAGAGGGGAAAGAGGATCCCCTTGACGAACTCCCTGAGAACAGCCAAAGTACCCTTCCGGAGCCCCATTAATCAGAACCGAGAGCTTTGCCGAGTGAAGAATATGATTAATCCAACCAACAAAGGTAGAAGAGAAACCATATTTTGTGAGAACCGCCAAAAGAAAGTCCCAATTTAGAGTATCAAAGGCTTTCCGGATGTCAACCTTCAACACCATTACCCTTACTACGGTGAAGACCAAGACTATTAACTCCTTCAAGGCTAAGGCAATACAATCATGTATCGTCTCCTAATAAAACCAAATTGATGAAAGGAGAGCAACCCCATAAAATCGGACCCAAACGATCAGCTAAAATCTTAGCAATAATCTTATAAAGAAAATTACCAAGAACAATAGGGCGGAAATCTTCAATACATAGCGCATCTCGATTTTCGAATAAGAGTGACAAAACTAGAGTTAAGACCCCAGACCGGAAATGACCATGAAGTAAGAACGCCGAATCGCAAGACACCTCCGCACCAATAATGTGCCACATAGATTGATAGAAACTTCCAAACCATCCCAGAAACCATCGGTCCGGAGCACTATCGGGTGACATCTGAAAACACATGACGGATGTCATCCTCGGAGGAATATCGATTAGCAATTGATTTTGTTCATCCGTAATCGAACAATGGATAAGCTCATCTAGTTCATCGAGCGAGACAACTTAATGCTGAGTTTGAGAGAACAGATTCTCATAATAAGAAATCATATGATTCCGGATCCGAATTGCATCATGATTGATAGAGCCATCAATTATCAAAGAGGAAATACCGAGAATACCTTTGCGAATCTTTAGAGAACGATGGAAAAAACTAGAATTTCTATCACCGTCTTTTTAACCATGCACTCGCAGTTCTTTTGACGCAAAAAGTTGCCTCTTGATTCGAATAGCATTGTAGTCGCGATCGCCTCAAGTTCCTTGCTTTGAGGAATATCATTTATCGCACCATGGAGGGATAATTGCTGCTGAACCAACTCCGACTTATTACGAAGGCAAGAAGGCGAGAATTAAGCTTCCAAAGACATTAATATTCCAATCTATGATAGCGGATTTGACCTCTTTAATTTCCGGATAACCAAGAAAAAGAGCCCATGGCCGTAATAGGAGTTTTCCAGAAAGCTTAATTAACTCCTCAAACGAATGCGTGACTAAGCCACATTGCTTGGAATCAATGGTCGAGGATTTAGATAGCTTGTTCATGCGCGCCAAAAAAAAAGGCTTGTTTGTGATCATGCGCCGAGGAGCAAGTATGCAAGCCCACACAAACCATCATCGAGTCCCATAAATCCAAAAGGATTGTGAAGAAAGAGCCCTATCAATACGTGTCTCTAGATAACCACTAGAGAAACGACGATTCAAGACCAAGTAAAAAGCAAATAACTAGGAATCGATAAGAACTCCCCATCATTGATAAATGAACGAAATCCATGGTTTCTGCAGACGGTGGAGGAGTACCATTCGATCGTTCATGTGCACCAATCACAAGATTGAAATCTCCACCAAAAGCAAGGGTGTGTTTGGCAAAGCGATAAATCACGCCATAAGTCTCGACGACAGATATAATCAGCATGGGCATGAATAAACGCTAATAGGAAGTCCCATTGAAGCCAAGAAACTTTAATAACAAGAACTTGAGAAGAAGAGAAAATTATAGAAGAAGAGAAGAAGAGAGATCTTCCAAAACCCATAAGTTAGGAAGGCTGTTAGGCGTATTTTCACCAAGAAAGCATTCCCATCGCATTCAATAAGAATCGGTATGGAGGAGGAAGGAACCTTTGGTTCCGCAATAGCAAACCAACGAGGACGAGTAGAAACTACATGATGCTTGAGCATATCTTGTGAGGAGCATTCCCAATACCCCGAATGTTCCAAAACAGAACATTCATTGGGAAACAACGTGAGAGGAATCTGCATGGCAAGTAGCAGATGTAAGAGTTGTAATATCCAGCAAAGAATTATCATCATTTATATCACCGTCTACTAAGTCTGCCCATCTTGCACCTGCCGCAATCCCCATGGCATTAATAGCGGCAGGCGAGGGAGAATTAGGGGATGAAGAGGCAGCCTTAGTGGCATTAGATGGGTTGTTAATGCGTTCACGCATAATCTCAACTGAATCTTTTATTCGCATATTAGCCTCCATAGAATCGTCCAATGAAGATGTGTTAGGGCTGTGCGCAATAGGAGTTGAAGGTTGCGTAGGCTGCTGATGCGTAACTGAATCTTGCAAAAGCGAAATCTCAGACTCACCACCCAAGTTCTCATCCTCCACCATGTTCGAAACCAACAAGGCAAACCGGTTCGACTCCGACAACGGAGATACAAATGGCGTGGCGTGCCGCTTTAATTAACATTATATTATCATGGAGAAACTTCACGAATCCCGTAGCATCGGTGGATTTGAAACCACAACAGTAAGTCGTGCGATGGACCAAAGGTGGTAAGCGTTCAGATTGTGCGTTTATAACCATCAAGCAATAGCACATCGGCGAATAACAACAAAGTTGATTGTGCTAAGTTAGCATTAGATTTTACCCTAGGAGGCGGAGCTGGCCTGAACATCTCCTTATCTTTGTTCTGCTGCAATTCTCCATTTTATGACCAACAACAAGGCAAGAATGGCAAAAAACAGGTAAATCCTCATAATAAGCTTCAATCCAAATATCACCGACAGGAGTTTCTAGTTGAATCTTTGATTCTAAAGCTTGAGAAAGATCAACTTCCACCAGGACCTTAACGTAGTTACCAAAACAGCGATCTAAAGAAGGCGTATCAATCCTGGTGTTCCAAAGCGTATAAGTGCCATAATCAGCGATCGATGATGGTGTTCATAAAGCAAACCATATAAACGAACCCAAACACGCACCCGTGGTGGATGCTTTGCACAGGAACGAAATTAGGAACCCAAGGCTGTAGGTAGAGATTACCTGTTGATAGCTTCCATAAGCTCGAACGAAAAATTGAATCTCTCGTTTGCTTGGAATAGAACTGAAAGACAAAGTATCCCAGACCAATCGAAAGCATGGACCAAGCCTCCGTATGCCAAATCTTATTCAACACCTTTTGTGATTTATTTAACTCTCAAGTAGAGTTCTTCGTTCGTTATTTTATTACTCCGCATGTGTGTTGTTTAAATCTCAAAATGACTTCTCCGTTTTTAATTATCTCTCTCCCATTATTGTTTTATTTAACTCCCGAGTAGAATTTTATACTTGTTGTTTATCCCAATCCATATGTGTGTTTATTAATTCTCAAGTAGTGTTCTTCGTTTCTGATACTCTTACACCTTCTCTGTATTGTGTAAATCTCGAATAGACTTCTTTGTTTGTCATTATCCCACTCCTCCTGTGTGTTGTTTAAATCTCAAATTGCCTTCTCCGTTTGTAATTATCCCACTCCTTTATTGTGTTGTTTCACTCTCGAGTAGAATTTTATACTTGTTGTTTATCCCAATCCATATGTGTGTTGATTAATTCCCAAGTAGTGTTCATCGTTTGTGATACTCTTACTCCTCCTGTGTATTGTTTAAATCTCGAATAGACTTCATTGCTTGACATTATCCCGCTCCTTTAGTGTGTTGTTTAACTCTCGAGTAGAGTTATTCATTTGTTGTTCATCCGTCTCCAAAGTGTGTTGTTTTTATCTCTCATTTAGAGTTGTTCGTTTGTTGTTTATTCAACACCTTTTGGTTTTGTTTAACTCTCAAGTAGAGTTCTTCATTCGTTATTTTATTACTCCGCTTGTGTGTTGTTTAAATCTCAAAATGACTTCTCTGTCTGGAATTATCTCTCTCCCATTATTGTTTTATTTAACTCCCGACTAGAATTTTATACTTATTGTTTATCCCAATCCATGTGTGTTGATTAATTCTCAAGTAGTGTTCTTCGTTTCTGATACTCTTACTCTTTCTCTGTATTGTTTAAATCTCGAATAGACTTCTTTGTTTGACATTATCCCACTCCTCCTGTGTGTTGTTTAAATCTCAAATTGCCTTCTCCGTTTGTAATTATCTCTCCCATTATTGTTTTATTTAACTCCCGAGTTGAATTTTATGCATGTTGTTTATCCCAATCCATATGTGTGTTGATTAATTCTCAAGTAGTGTTCTTCGTTTCTGATACTCTTACTCCTTCTCTGTATTGTTTAAATCTCGAATAGACTTCTTTGTTTGACATTATCCCACTCCTCATGTGTGTTGTTTAAATCTCAAATTGCCTTCTCCGTTTGTAATTATCCCACTCCTTTATTGTGTTGTTTCACTCTCGAGTAGAATTTTACATTTGTTGTTTATCCCACTCCTTATGTGTGTTCTTCAACTCTTAAGTAGTGTTCTTCACTTGTGATACTCTTACTCCTTCTGTGTATTGTTTAAATCTCGAATAGACTTCATTGTTTGACATTATCCCACTCCTTTAGTGTGTTGTTTAACTCTCGAGTAGAGTTATTCATTTGTTGTTCATCCGTCTCCAAAGTGTGTTGTTTTTATCTCTCATTTAGAGTTGTTCGTTTGTTGTTTATTCAACACCTTTTGTGTTTTATTTAACTCTCAAGTAGAGTTCTTCGTTCGTTATTTTATTACTCCGCCTGTGTGTTGTTTAAATCTCAAAATGACTTCTCCGTTTTTAATTATCTCTCTCCCATTATTGTTTTATTTAACTCCCGAGTAGAATTTTATACTTGTTGTTTATCCCAATCCATATGTGTGTTTATTAATTCTCAAGTAGTGTTCTTCGTTTCTGATACTCTTACACCTTCTCTGTATTGTTTAAATCTCGAATAGACTTCTTTGTTTGTCATTATCCCACTCCTCCTGTGTGTTGTTTAAATCTCAAATTGCCTTCTCCGTTTGTAATTATCCCACTCCTTTATTGTGTTGTTTCACTCTCGAGTAGAATTTTATACTTGTTGTTTATCCCAATCCATATGTGTGTTGATTAATTCTCAAGTAGTGTTCATCGTTTGTGATACTCTTACTCCTTCTGTGTATTGTTTAAATCTCGAATAGACTTCATTGCTTGACATTATCCCGCTCCTTTAGTGTGTTGTTTAACTCTCGAGTAGAGTTATTCATTTGTTGTTCATCCGTCTCCAAAGTGTGTTGTTTTTATCTCTCATTTAGAGTTGTTCGTTTGTTGTTTATTCAACACCTTTTGGTTTTGTTTAACTCTCAAGTAGAGTTCTTCATTCGTTATTTTATTACTCCGCTTGTGTGTTGTTTAAATCTCAAAATGACTTCTCCGTCTGGAATTATCTCTCTCCCATTATTGTTTTATTTAACTCCCGACTAGAATTTTATACTTATTGTTTATCCCAATCCATGTGTGTTGATTAATTCTCAAGTAGTGTTCTTCGTTTCTGATACTCTTACTCTTTCTCTGTATTGTTTAAATCTCGAATAGACTTCTTTGTTTGACATTATCCCACTCCTCCTGTGTGTTGTTTAAATCTCAAATTGCCTTCTCCGTTTGTAATTATCTCTCTCCCATTATTGTTTTATTTAACTCCCGAGTAGAATTTTATGCATGTTGTTTATCCCAATCCATATGTGTGTTGATTAATTCTCAAGTAGTGTTCTTCGTTTCTGATACTCTTACTCCTTCTCTGTATTGTTTAAATCTCGAATAGACTTCTTTGTTTTACATTATCCCACTCCTCATGTGTGTTGTTTAAATCTCAAATTGCCTTCGCCGTTTGTAATTATCCCACTCCTTTATTGTGTTGTTTCACTCTCGAGTAGAATTTTACAGTTGTTGTTTATCCCACTCCTTATGTGTGTTCTTCAACTCTTAAGTAGTGTTCTTCGTTTGTGATACTCTTACTCCTTCGGTGTATTGTTTAAATCTCGAATAGACTTCATTGTTTGACATTATCCCACTCCTTTAGTGTGTTGTTTAACTCTCGAGTAGAGTTATTCATATGTTGTTCATCCGTCTCCAAAGTGTGTTGTTTTTATCTCTCATTTAGAGTTGTTCGTTTGTTGTTTATTCAACACCTTTTGTGTTTTGTTTAACTCTCAAGTAGAGTTCTTCGTTCGTTATTTTATTACTCCGCTTGTGTGTTGTTTAAATCTCAAAATGACTTCTCCGTTTGTAATTATCTCTCTCCCATTATTGTTTTATTTAACTCCCGAGTAGAATTTTATGCATGTTGTTTATCCCAATCCATATGTGTGTTGATTAATTCTCAAGTAGTGTTCTTCGTTTCTGATACTCTTACTCCTTCTCTGTATTGTTTAAATCTCGAATAGACTTCTTTGTTTGACATTATCCCACTCCTCATGTGTGTTGTTTAAATCTCAAATTGCCTTCTCCGTTTGTAATTATCCCACTCCTTTATTGTGTTGTTTCACTCTCGAGTAGAATTTTACATTTGTTGTTTATCCCACTCCTTATGTGTGTTCTTCAACTCTTAAGTAGTGTTCTTCGTTTGTGAAACTCTTACTCCTTCTGTGTATAGTTTAAATCTCGAATAGACTTCATTGTTTGACATTATCCCACTCCTTGAGTGTGTTGTTTAACTCTCGAGTAGAGTTATTCATTTGTTGTTCATCCGTCTCCAAAGTGTGTTGTTTTTATCTCTCATTTAGAGTTGTTCGTTTGTTGTTTATTCAACACCTTTTGGTTTTGTTTAACTCTCAAGTAGAGTTCTTCATTCGTTATTTTATTACTCCGCTTGTGTGTTGTTTAAATCTCAAAATGACTTCTCCGTCTGGAATTATCTCTCTCCCATTATTGTTTTATTTAACTCCCGAGTAGAATTTTATGCATGTTGTTTATCCCAATCCATATGTGTGTTGATTAATTCTCAAGTAGTGTTCTTCGTTTCTGATACTCTTACACCTTCTCTGTATTGTTTAAATCTCGAATAGACTTCTTTGTTTGACATTATCCCACTCCTCCTGTGTGTTGTTTAAATCTCAAATTGCCTTCTCCGTTTGTAATTATCTCTCTCCCATTATTGTTTTATTTAACTCCCGACTAGAATTTTATACTTATTGTTTATCCCAATCCATGTGTGTTGATTAATTCTCAAGTAGTGTTCTTCGTTTCTGATACTCTTACACCTTCTCTGTATTGTTTAAATCTCGAATAGACTTCTTTGTTTGACATTATCCCACTCCTCCTGTGTGTTGTTTAAATCTCAAATTGCCTTCTCCGTTTGTAATTGTCCCACTCCTTTATTGTGTTGTTTCACTCTCGAGTAGAATTTTACAGTTGTTGTTTATCCCACTCCTTATGTGTGTTCTTCAACTCTTAAGTAGTGTTCTTCGTTTGTGATACTCTTACTCCTTCGGTGTATTGTTTAAATCTCGAATAGACTTCATTGTTTGACATTATCCCACTCCTTTAGTGTGTTGTTTAACTCTCGAGTAGAGTTATTCATTTGTTGTTCATCCGTCTCCAAAGTGTGTTGTTTTTATCTCTCATTTAGAGTTGTTCGTTTGTTGTTTATTCAACACCTTTTGTGTTTTGTTTAACTCTCAAGTAGAGTTCTTCGTTCGTTATTTTATTACTCCGCTTGTGTGTTGTTTAAATCTCAAAATGACTTCTCCGTTTGTAATTATCTCTCTCCCATTATTGTTTTATTTAACTCCCGAGTAGAATTTTATGCATGTTGTTTATCCCAATCCATATGTGTGTTGATTAATTCTCAAGTAGTGTTCTTCGTTTCTGATACTCTTACTCCTTCTCTGTATTCTTTAAATCTCGAATAGACTTCTTTGTTTGACATTATCCCACTCCTCATGTGTGTTGTTTAAATCTCAAATTGCCTTCTCCGTTTGTAATTATCCCACTCCTTTATTGTGTTGTTTCACTTTCGAGTAGAATTTTACATTTGTTGTTTATCCCAATCCTTATGTGTGTTCTTCAACTCTTAAGTAGTGTACTTCGTTTGTGATACTCTTACTCCTTCTGTGTATTGTCTAAATCTCGAAAAGACTTCATTGTTTGACATTATCCCACTCCTTGAGTGTGTTGTTTAACTCTCGAGTAGAGTTATTCATTTGTTGTTCATCCGTCTCCAAAGTGTGTTGTTTTTATCTCTCATTTAGAGTTGTTCGTTTGTTGTTTATTCAACACCTTTTGTGTTTTATTTAACTCTCAAGTAGAGTTCTTCGTTCGTTATTTTATTACTCCGCCTGTGTGTTGTTTAAATCTCAAAATGACTTCTCCGTTTTTAATTATCTCTCTCCCATTATTGTTTTATTTAACTCTGGTAGAATTTTATACTTGTTGTTTATCCCAATCCATATGTGTGTTTATTAATTCTCAAGTAGTGTTCTTCGTTTCTGATACTCTTACACCTTCTCTGTATTGTTTAAATCTCGAATAGACTTCTTTGTTTGTCATTATCCCACTCCTCCTGTGTGTTGTTTAAATCTCAAATTGCCTTCTCCGTTTGTAATTATCCCACTCCTTTATTGTGTTGTTTCACTCTCGAGTAGAATTTTATACTTGTTGTTTATCCCAATCCATATGTGTGTTGATTAATTCTCAAGTAGTGTTCATCGTTTGTGATACTCTTACTCCTTCTGTGTATTGTTTAAATCTCGAATAGACTTCATTGCTTGACATTATCCCGCTCCTTTAGTGTGTTGTTTAACTCTCGAGTAGAGTTATTCATTTGTTGTTCATCCGTCTCCAAAGTGTGTTGTTTTTATCTCTCATTTAGAGTTGTTCGTTTGTTGTTTATTCAACACCTTTTGGTTTTGTTTAACTCTCAAGTAGAGTTCTTCATTCGTTATTTTATTACTCCGCTTGTTTGTTGTTTAAATCTCAAAATGACTTCTCCGTCTGGAATTATCTCTCTCCCATTATTGTTTTATTTAACTCCCGAGTAGAATTTTATGCATGTTGTTTATCCCAATCCATATGTGTGTTGATTAATTCTAATGTAGTGTTCTTCGTTTCTGATACTCTTACACCTTCTCTGTATTGTTTAAATCTCGAATAGACTTCTTTGTTTGACATTATCCCACTCCTCCTGTGTGTTGTTTAAATCTCAAATTGCCTTCTCCGTTTGTAATTATCTCTCTCCCATTATTGTTTTATTTAACTCCCGAGTAGAATTTTATACTTGTTGTTTATCCCAATCCATATGTGTGTTTATTAATTCTCAAGTAGTGTTCTTCGTTTCTGATACTCTTACACCTTCTCTGTATTGTTTAAATCTCGAATAGACTTCTTTGTTTGTCATTATCCCACTCCTCCTGTGTGTTGTTTAAATCTCAAATTGCCTTCTCCGTTTGTAATTATCCCACTCCTTTATTGTGTTGTTTCACTCTCGAGTAGAATTTTACATTTGTTGTTTATCCCACTCCTTATGTGTGTTCTTCAACTCTTAAGTAGTGTTCTTCGTTTGTGATACTCTTACTCCTTCTGTGTATTGTTTAAATCTCGAATAGACTTCATTGTTTGACATTATCCCACTCCTTTAGTGTGTTGTTTAACTCTCGAGTAGAGTTATTCATTTGTTGTTCATCCGTCTCCAAAGTGTGTTGTTTTTATCTCTCATTTAGAGTTGTTCGTTTGTTGTTTATTCAACACCTTTTGTGTTTTGTTTAACTCTCAAGTAGAGTTCTTCGTTCGTTATTTTATTACTCCGCTTGTGTGTTGTTTAAATCTCAAAATGACTTCTCCGTTTGTAATTATCTCTCTCCCATTATTGTTTTATTTAACTCCCGAGTAGAATTTTATGCATGTTGTTTATCCCAATCCATATGTGTGTTGATTAATTTTCAAGTAGTGTTCTTCGTTTCTGATAGTCTTACTCCTTCTCTGTATTGTTTAAATCTCGAATAGACTTCTTTGTTTGACATTATCCCACTCCTCATGTGTGTTGTTTAAATCTCAAATTGCCTTCTCCGTTTGTAATTATCCCACTCCTTTATTGTGTTGTTTCACTCTCGAGTAGAATTTTACATTTGTTGTTTATCCCAATCCTTATGTGTGTTCTTCAACTCTTAAGTAGTGTACTTCGTTTGTGATACTCTTACTCCTTCTGTGTATTGTCTAAATCTCGAATAGACTTCATTGTTTGACATTATCCCACTCCTTTAGTGTGTTGTTTAACTCTCGAGTAGAGTTATTCATTTGCGATTCATCCGTCTCCAAAGTGTGTTGTTTTTATCTCTCATTTAGAGTTGTTCGTTTGTTGTTTATTCAACACCTTTTGTGTTTTGTTTAACTCTCAAGTAGAGTTCTTCGTTCGTTATTTTATTACTCCTTTGTGTGTTGTTTAAATCTCAAAATGACTTCTCCGTTTTTAATTATCTCTCTCCCATTATTGTTTTATTTAACTCCCGAGTAGAATTTTATACTTATTGTTTATCCCAATCCATGTGTGTTGATTAATTCTCAAGTAGTGTTCTTCGTTTCTGATACTCTTACTCTTTCTCTGTATTGTTTAAATCTCGAATAGACTTCTTTGTTTGACATTATCCCACTCCTCCTATGTGTTGTTTAAATCTCAAATTGCCTTCTCCGTTTGTAATTATCTCTCTCCCATTATTGTTTTATTTAACTCCCGAGTAGAATTTTATACTTGTTGTTTATCCCAATCCATATGTGTGTTTATTAATTCTCAAGTAGTGTTCTTCGTTTCTGATACTCTTACACCTTCTCTGTATTGTTTAAATCTCGAATAGACTTCTTTGTTTGACATTATCCCACTCCTCCTGTGTGTTGTTTAAATCTCAAATTGCCTTCTCCGTTTGTAATTATCCCACTCCTTTATTGTGTTGTTTCACTCTCGAGTAGAATTTTACATTTGTTGTTTATCCCACTCCTTATGTGTGTTCTTCAACTCTTAAGTAGTGTTCTTCGTTTGTGATACTCTTACTCCTTCTGTGTATTGTTTAAATCTCGAATAGACTTCATTGTTTGACATTATCCCACTCCTTTAGTGTGTTGTTTAACTCTCGAGTAGAGTTATTCATTTGTTGTTCATCCGTCTCCAAAGTGTGTTGTTTTTATCTCTCATTTAGAGTTGTTCGTTTGTTGTTTATTCAACACCTTTTGTGTTTTGTTTAACTCTCAAGTAGAGTTCTTCGTTATTTTATTACTCCGCTTGTGTGTTGTTTAAATCTCAAAATGACTTCTCCGTTTGTAATTATCTCTCTCCCATTATTGTTTTATTTAACTCCCGAGTAGAATTTTATGCATGTTGTTTATCCCAATCCATATGTGTGTTGATTAATTTTCAAGTAGTGTTCTTCGTTTCTGATAGTCTTACTCCTTCTCTGTATTGTTTAAATCTCGAATAGACTTCTTTGTTTGACATTATCCCACTCCTCATGTGTGTTGTTTAAATCTCAAATTGCCTTCTCCGTTTGTAATTATCCCACTCCTTTATTGTGTTGTTTCACTCTCGAGTAGAATTTTACATTTGTTGTTTATCCCAATCCTTATGTGTGTTCTTCAACTCTTAAGTAGTGTACTTCGTTTGTGATACTCTTACTCCTTCTGTGTATTGTCTAAATCTCGAAAAGACTGCATTGTTTGACATTATCCCACTCCTTTAGTGTGTTGTTTAACTCTCGAGTAGAGTTATTCATTTGCGATTCATCCGTCTCCAAAGTGTGTTGTTTTTATCTCTCATTTAGAGTTGTTCGTTTGTTGTTTATTCAACACCTTTTGTGTTTTATTTAACTCTCAAGTAGAGTTTTTCGTTCGTTATTTTATTACTCCGCCTGTGTGTTGTTTAAATCTCAAAGTGACTTCTCCGTTTTTAATTATCTCTCTCCCATTATTGTTTTATTTAACTCCCGAGTAGAATTTTATACTTGTTGTTTATCCCAATCCATATGTGTGTTTATTAATTCTCAAGTAGTGTTCTTCGTTCCTGATACTCTTACACCTTCTCTGTATTGTTTAAATCTCGAATAGACTTCTTTGTTTGTCATTATCCCACTCCTCCTGTGTGTTGTTTAAATCTCAAATTGCCTTCTCCGTTTGTAATTATCCCACTCCTTTATTGTGTTGTTTCACTCTCGAGTAGAATTTTACATTTGTTGTTTATCCCACTCCTTATGTGTGTTCTTCAACTCTTAAGTAGTGTTCTTCGTTTGTGATACTCTTACTCCTTCTGTGTATTGTTTAAATCTCGAATAGACTTCATTGTTTGACATTATCCCACTCCTTTAGTGTGTTGTTTAACTCTCGAGTAGAGTTATTCATTTGTTGTTCATCCGTCTCCAAAGTGTGTTGTTTTTATCTCTCATTTAGAGTTGTTCGTTTGTTGTTTATTCAACACCTTTTGTGTTTTGTTTAACTCTCAAGTAGAGTTCTTCGTTCGTTATTTTATTACTCCGCTTGTGTGTTGTTTAAATCTCAAAATGACTTCTCCGTTTGTAATTATCTCTCTCCCATTATTGTTTTATTTAACTCCCGAGTAGAATTTTATGCATGTTGTTTATCCCAATCCATATGTGTGTTGATTAATTCTCAAGTAGTGTTCTTCGTTTCTGATACTCTTACTCCTTCTCTGTATTGTTTAAATCTCGAATAGACTTCTTTGTTTGACATTATCCCACTCCTCATGTGTGTTGTTTAAATCTCAAATTGCCTTCTCCGTTTGTAATTATCCCACTCCTTTATTGTGTTGTTTCACTCTCGAGTAGAATTTTACATTTGTTGTTTATCCCAATCCTTATGTGTGTTCTTCAACTCTTAAGTAGTGTACTTCGTTTGTGATACTCTTACTCCTTCTGTGTATTGTCTAAATCTCGAAAAGACTTCATTGTTTGACATTATCCCACTCCTTTAGTGTGTTGTTTAACTCTCGAGTAGAGTTATTCATTTGTTGTTCATCCGTCTCCAAAGTGTGTTGTTTTTATCTCTCATTTAGAGTTGTTCGTTTGTTGTTTATTCAACACCTTTTGTGTTTTATTTAACTCTCAAGTAGAGTTCTTCGTTATTTTATTACTCCTTTGTGTGTTGTTTAAATCTCAAAATGACTTCTCCGTTTTTAATTATCTCTCTCCCATTATTGTTTTATTTAACTCCCGAGTAGAATTTTATACTTGTTGTTTATCCCAATCCATATGTGTGTTTATTAATTCTCAAGTAGTGTTCTTCGTTTCTGATACTCTTACACCTTCTCTGTATTGTTTAAATCTCGAATAGACTTCTTTGTTTGTCATTATCCCACTCCTCCTGTGTGTTGTTTAAATCTCAAATTGCCTTCTCCGTTTGTAATTATCCCACTCCTTTATTGTGTTGTTTCACTCTCGAGTAGAATTTTACATTTGTTGTTTATCCCACTCCTTATGTGTGTTCTTCAACTCTTAAGTAGTGTTCTTCGTTTGTGATACTCTTACTCCTTCGGTGTATTGTTTAAATCTCGAATAGACTTCATTGTTTGACATTATCCCACTCCTTTAGTGTGTTGTTTAACTCTCGAGTAGAGTTATTCATTTGTTGTTCATCCGTCTCCAAAGTGTGTTGTTTTTATCTCTCATTTAGAGTTGTTCGTTTGTTGTTTATTCAACACCTTTTGGTTTTGTTTAACTCTCAAGTAGAGTTCTTCATTCGTTATTTTATTACTCCGCTTGTGTGTTGTTTAAATCTCAAAATGACTTCTCCGTCTGGAATTATCTCTCTCCCATTATTGTTTTATTTAACTCCCGACTAGAATTTTATACTTATTGTTTATCCCAATCCATGTGTGTTGATTAATTCTCAAGTAGTGTTCTTCGTTTCTGATACTCTTACTCTTTCTCTGTATTGTTTAAATCTCGAATAGACTTCTTTGTTTGACATTATCCCACTCCTCCTGTGTGTTGTTTAAATCTCAAATTGCCTTCTCCGTTTGTAATTATCTCTCTCCCATTATTGTTTTATTTAACTCCCGAGTAGAATTTTATGCATGTTGTTTATCCCAATCCATATGTGTGTTGATTAATTCTCAAGTAGTGTTCTTCGTTTCTGATACTCTTACTCCTTCTCTGTATTGTTTAAATCTCGAATAGACTTCTTTGTTTGACATTATCCCACTCCTCATTTGTATTGTTTAAATCTCAAATTGCCTTCTCCGTTTGTAATTATCCCACTCCTTTATTGTGTTGTTTCACTCTCGAGTAGAATTTTACATTTGTTGTTTATCCCACTCCTTATGTGTGTTCTTCAACTCTCATTTAGTGTTCTTCGTTTGTGATACTCTTACTCCTTTGTATTGTTTAAATCTCGAATAGACTTTTTTGTTTGACATTATCCCATTCCTTCTGTGTATTGTTTAAATCTCAAAATGACTTCTCCGTTTGTAATTATCTCTCTCCCATTATTGTTTTATTTAACTCCCGAGTAGAATTTTATGCATGTTGTTTATCCCAATCCATATGTGTGTTGATTAATTCTCAAGTAGTGTTCTTCGTTTCTGATACTCTTACTCCTTCTCAGTATTGTTTAAATCTCGAATAGACATCTTTGTTTGACATTATCCCACACCTCATGTGTGTTGTTTAAATCTCAAATTGCCTTCTCCGTTTGTAATTATCCCACTCCTTTATTGTGTTGTTTCACTCTCGAGTAGAATTTTACATTTGTTGTTTATCCCAATCCTTATGTGTGTTCTTCAACTCTTAAGTAGTGTACTTCGTTTGTGATACTCTTACTCCTTCTGTGTATTGTCTAAATCTCGAAAAGACTTCATTGTTTGACATTATCCCACTCCTTTAGTGTGTTGTTTAACTCTCGAGTAGAGTTATTCATTTGTTGTTCATCCGTCTCCAAAGTGTGTTGTTTTTATCTCTCATTTAGAGTTGTTCGTGTGTTGTTTATTCAAAACCTTTGTGTTTTATTTAACTCTCAAGTAGAGTTCTTCGCGTTATTTTATTACTCACTTTGTGTGTTGTTTAAATCTCAAAGTGACTTCTCCGTTTTTAATTATCTCTCTCCCATTATTGTTTTATTTAACTCCCGAGTAGAATTTTATACTTGTTGTTTATCCCAATCCATATGTGTGTTTATTAATTCTCAAGTAGTGTTCTTCGTTTCTGATACTCTTACACCTTCTCTGTATTGTTTAAATCTCGAATAGACTTCTTTGTTTGACATTATCCCACTCCTCCTGTGTGTTGTTTAAATCTGAAATTGCCTTCTCCGTTTGTAATTATCTCTCTCCCATTATTGTTTTATTTAACTCCCGACTAGAATTTTATACTTATTGTTTATCCCAATCCATGTGTGTTGATTAATTCTCAAGTAGTGTTCTTCGTTTCTGATACTCTTACTCCTTCTCTGTATTGTTTAAATCTCGAATAGACTTCTTTGTTTGACATTATCCCACTCCTCATGTGTGTTGTTTAAATCTCAAATTGCCTTCTCCGTTTGTAATTATCCCACTCCTTTATTGTGTTGTTTCACTCTCGAGTAGAATTTTACATTTGTTGTTTATCCCAATCCTTATGTGTGTTCTTCAACTCTTAAGTAGTGTACTTCGTTTGTGATACTCTTACTCCTTCTGTGTATTGTCTAAATCTCGAAAAGACTTCATTGTTTGACATTATCCCACTCCTTGAGTGTGTTGTTTAACTCTCGAGTAGAGTTATTCATTTGTTGTTCATCCGTCTCCAAAGTGTGTTGTTTTTATCTCTCATTTAGAGTTGTTCGTTTGTTGTTTATTCAACACCTTTTGTGTTTTATTTAACTCTCAAGTAGAGTTCTTCGTTCGTTATTTTATTACTCCGCCTGTGTGTTGTTTAAATCTCAAAATGACTTCTCCGTTTTTAATTATCTCTCTCCCATTATTGTTTTATTTAACTCCCGAGTAGAATTTTATACTTGTTGTTTATCCCAATCCATATGTGTGTTTATTAATTCTCAAGTAGTGTTCTTCGTTCCTGATACTCTTACACCTTCTCTGTATTGTTTAAATCTCGAATAGACTTCTTTGTTTGACATTATCCCACTCCTCCTGTGTGTTGTTTAAATCTCAAATTGCCTTATCCGTTTGTAATTATCTCTCTCCCATTATTGTTTTATTTAACTCCCGAGTAGAATTTTATGCATGTTGTTTATCCCAATCCATATGTGTGTTTATTAATTCTCAAGTAGTGTTCTTCGTTTCTGATACTCTTACTCCTTCTCTGTATTGTTTAAATCTCGAAAAGACTTCTTTGTTTGACATTATCCCACTCCTCATGTGTGTTGTTTAAATCTCAAATTGCCTTCTCCGTTTGTAATTATCCCACTCCTTTATTGTGTTGTTTCACTCTCGAGTAGAATTTTACATTTGGTGTTTATCCCACTCCTTATGTGTGTTCTTCAACTCTTAAGTAGTGTTCTTCGTTTGTGAAACTCTTACTCCTTCTGTGTATAGTTTAAATCTCGAATAGACTTCATTGTTTGACATTATCCCACTCCTTGAGTGTGTTGTTTAACTCTCGAGTAGAGTTATTCATTTGTTGTTCATCCGTCTCCAAAGTGTTTTGTTTTTATCTCTCATTTAGAGTTGTTCGTTTGTTGTTTATTCAACACCTTTTGGTTTTGTTTAACTCTCAAGTAGAGTTCTTCATTCGTTATTTTATTACTCCGCTTGTTTGTTGTTTAAATCTCAAAATGACTTCTCCGTCTGGAATTATCTCTCTCCCATTATTGTTTTATTTAACTACCGTTTTGATTTTTATGCATGTTGTTTATCCCAATCCATATGTGTGTTGATTAATTCTCAAGTAGTGTTCTTCGTTTCTGATACTCTTACACCTTCTCTGTATTGTTTAAATCTCGAATAGACTTCTTTGTTTGACATTATCCCACTCCTCCTGTGTGTTGTTTAAATCTCAAATTGCCTTCTCCGTTTGTAATTATCTCTCTCCCATTATTGTTTTATTTAACTCCCGACTAGAATTTTATACTTATTGTTTATCCCAATCCATGTGTGTTGATTAATTCTCAAGTAGTGTTCTTCGTTTCTGATACTCTTACACCTTCTCTGTATTGTTTAAATCTCGAATAGACTTCTTTGTTTGACATTATCCCACTCCTCCTGTGTTGTTTAAATCTCAAATTGACTTCTCCGTTTGTAATTATCTCTCTCCCATTATTGTTTTATTTAACTCCCGAGAAGAATTTTATACGTGTTGTTTATCCCAATCCATATGTGCCTTGATTAATTCTCAAGTAGTGTTCTTCGTTTGTGATACTCGTACTCCAGTGTATTTTTTAAATCTCGAATAGACTTCTTTGTTTGACATTATCCCACTCCTCATGTGTGTTGTTTAAATCTCAAATTGCCTTCTCCGTTTGTAATTATCCCACTCCTTTATTGTGTTGTTTCACTCTCGAGTAGAATTTTACATTTGTTGTTTATCCCACTCCTTATGTGTGTTCTTCAACTCTTAAGTAGTGTTCTTCGTTTGTGATACTCTTACTCATTCTGTGTATTGTTTAAATCTCGAATAGACTTCATTGTTTGACATTATCCCACTCCTTTAGTGTGTTGTTTAACTCTCGAGTAGAGTTATTCATTTGTTGTTCATCCGTCTCCAAAGTGTGTTGTTTTTATCTCTCATTTAGAGTTGTTCGTTTGTTGTTTATTCAACACCTTTTGTGTTTTGTTTAACTCTCAAGTAGAGTTCTTCGTTCGTTATTTTATTACTCCGCTTGTGTGTTGTTTAAATCTCAAAATGACTTCTCCGTTTGTAATTATCTCTCTCCCATTATTGTTTTATTTAACTCCCGAGTAGAATTTTATGCATGTTGTTTATCCCAATCCATATGTGTGTTGATTAATTCTCAAGTAGTGTTCTTCGTTTCTGATACTCTTACACCTTCTCTGTATTGTTTAAATCTCGAATAGACTTCTTTGTTTGTCATTATCCCACTCCTCCTGTGTGTTGTTTAAATCTCAAATTGCCTTCTCCGTTTGTAATTATCCCACTCCTTTATTGTGTTGTTTCACTCTCGAGTAGAATTTTACATTTGTTGTTTATCCCACTCCTTATGTGTGTTCTTCAACTCTTAAGTAGTGTTCTTTGTTTGTGATACTCTTACTCCTTCTGTGTATTGTTTAAATCTCGAATAGACTTCATTGTTTGACATTATCCCACTCCTTTAGTGTGTTGTTTAACTCTCGAGTAGAGTTATTCATTTGTTGTTCATCCGTCTCCAAAGTGTGTTGTTTTTATCTCTCATTTAGAGTTGTTCGTTTGTTGTTTATTCAACACCTTTTGGTTTTGTTTAACTCTCAAGTAGAGTTCTTCATTCGTTATTTTATTACTCCGCTTGTTTGTTGTTTAAATCTCAAAATGACTTCTCCGTCTGGAATTATCTCTCTCCCATTATTGTTTTATTTAACTCCCGAGTAGAATTTTATGCATGTTGTTTATCCCAATCCATATGTGTGTTGATTAATTCTCAAGTAGTGTTCTTCGTTTCTGATACTCTTACACCTTCTCTGTATTGTTTAAATCTCGAATAGACTTCTTTGTTTGACATTATCCCACTCCTCCTGTGTGTTGTTTAAATCTCAAATTGCCTTCTCCGTTTGTAATTATCTCTCTCCCATTATTGTTTTATTTAACTCCCGAGTAGAATTTTATGCATGTTGTTTATCCCAATCCATATGTGTGTTGATTAATTCTCAAGTAGTGTTCTTCGTTTCTGATACTCTTACTCCTTCTCTGTATTGTTTAAATCTCGAATAGACTTCTTTGTTTGACATTATCCCACTCCTCATGTGTGTTGTTTAAATCTCAAATTGCCTTCTCCGTTTGTAATTATCCCACTCCTTTATTGTGTTGTTTCACTCTCGAGTAGAATTTTACATTTGTTGTTTATCCCACTCCTTATGTGTGTTCTTCAACTCTTAAGTAGTGTTCTTCGTTTGTGATACTCTTACTCCTTCGGTGTATTGTTTAAATCTCGAATAGACTTCATTGTTTGACATTATCCCACTCCTTTAGTGTGTTGTTTAACTCTCGAGTAGAGTTATTCATTTGTTGTTCATCCGTCTCCAAAGTGTGTTGTTTTTATCTCTCATTTAGAGTTGTTCGTTTGTTGTTTATTCAACACCTTTTGTGTTTTGTTTAACTCTCAAGTAGAGTTCTTCATTCGTTATTTTATTACTCCGCTTGTTTGTTGTTTAAATCTCAAAATGACTTCTCCGTCTGGAATTATCTCTCTCCCATTATTGTTTTATTTAACTCCCGAGTAGAATTTTATGCATGTTGTTTATCCCAATCCATATGTGTGTTGATTAATTCTCAAGTAGTGTTCTTCGTTTCTGATACTCTTACACCTTCTCTGTATTGTTTAAATCTCGAATAGACTTCTTTGTTTGACATTATCCCACTCCTCCTGTGTGTTGTTTAAATCTCAAATTGCCTTCTCCGTTTGTAATTATCTCTCTCCCATTATTGTTTTATTTAACTCCCGACTAGAATTTTATACTTATTGTTTATCCCAATCCATGTGTGTTGATTAATTCTCAAGTAGTGTTCTTCGTTTCTGATACTCTTACACCTTCTCTGTATTGTTTAAATCTCGAATAGACTTCTTTGTTTGACATTATCCCACTCCTCCTGTGTGTTGTTTAAATCTCAAATTGCCTTCTCCGTTTGTAATTATCTCTCTCCCATTATTGTTTTATTTAACTCCCGAGTAGAATTTTATGCATGTTGTTTATCCCAATCCATATGTGTGTTGATTAATTCTCAAGTAGTGTTCTTCGTTTCTGATACTCTTACTCCTTCTCTGTATTGTTTAAATCTCGAATAGACTTCTTTGTTTGACATTATCCCACTCCTCATGTGTGTTGTTTAAATCTCAAATTGCCTTCTCCGTTTGTAATTATCCCACTCCTTTATTGTGTTGTTTCACTCTCGAGTAGAATTTTACATTTGTTGTTTATCCCACTCCTTATGTGTGTTCTTCAACTCTTAAGTAGTGTTCTTCGTTTGTGATACTCTTACTCCTTCTGTGTATTGTTTAAATCTCGAATAGACTTCATTGTTTGACATTATCCCACTCCTTTAGTGTGTTGTTTAACTCTCGAGTAGAGTTATTCATTTGTTGTTCATCCGTCTCCAAAGTGTGTTGTTTTTATCTCTCATTTAGAGTTGTTCGTTTGTTGTTTATTCAACACCTTTTGTGTTTTGTTTAACTCTCAAGTAGAGTTCTTCGTTCGTTATTTTATTACTCCGCCTGTGTGTTGTTTAAATCTCAAAGTGACTTCTCCGTTTGTAATTATCTCTCTCCCATTATTGTTTTATTTAACTCCCGAGTAGAATTTTATGCATGTTGTTTATCCCAATCCATATGTGTGTTGATTAATTCTCAAGTAGTGTTCTTCGTTCCTGATACTCTTACACCTTCTCTGTATTGTTTAAATCTCGAATAGACTTCTTTGTTTGTCATTATCCCACTCCTCCTGTGTGTTGTTTAAATCTCAAATTGCCTTCTCCGTTTGTAATTATCCCACTCCTTTATTGTGTTGTTTCACTCTCGAGTAGAATTTTACATTTGTTGTTTATCCCACTCCTTATGTGTGTTCTTCAACTCTTAAGTAGTGTTCTTTGTTTGTGATACTCTTACTCCTTCTGTGTATTGTTTAAATCTCGAATAGACTTCATTGTTTGACATTATCCCACTCCTTTAGTGTGTTGTTTAACTCTCGAGTAGAGTTATTCATTTGTTGTTCATCCGTCTCCAAAGTGTGTTGTTTTTATCTCTCATTTAGAGTTGTTCGTTTGTTGTTTATTCAACACCTTTTGTGTTTTGTTTAACTCTCAAGTAGAGTTCTTCATTCGTTATTTTATTACTCCGCTTGTGTGTTGTTTAAATCTCAAAATGACTTCTCCGTCTGGAATTATCTCTCTCCCATTATTGTTTTATTTAACTCCCGAGTAGAATTTTATGCATGTTGTTTATCCCAATCCATATGTGTGTTGATTAATTCTCAAGTAGTGTTCTTCGTTTCTGATACTCTTACACCTTCTCTGTATTGTTTAAATCTCAATAGACTTCTTTGTTTGACATTATCCCACTCCTCCGTGTGTTGTTTAAATCTCAAATTGCCTTCTCCGCTTGTAATTATCTCTCCCATTATTGTTTTATTTAACTCCCGACTAGAATTTTATGCATGTTGTTTATCCCAATCCATATGTGTGTTGATTAATTCTCAAGTAGTGTTCTTCGTTTCTGATACTCTTACTCCTTCTCTGTATTGTTTAAATCTCGAATAGACTTCTTTGTTTGACATTATCCCACTCCTCCTGTGTGTTGTTTAAATCTCAAATTGCCTTCTCCGTTTGTAATTGTCCCACTCCTTTATTGTGTTGTTTCACTCTCGAGTAGAATTTTACAGTTGTTGTTTATCCCACTCCTTATGTGTGTTCTTCAACTCTTAAGTAGTGTTCTTCGTTTGTGATACTCTTACTCCTTCGGTGTATTGTTTAAATCTCGAATAGACTTCATTGTTTGACATTATCCCACTCCTTTAGTGTGTTGTTTAACTCTCGAGTAGAGTTATTCATATGTTGTTCATCCGTCTCCAAAGTGTGTTGTTTTTATCTCTCATTTAGAGTTGTTCGTTTGTTGTTTATTCAACACCTTTTGGTTTTGTTTAACTCTCAAGTAGAGTTCTTCATTCGTTATTTTATTACTCCGCTTGTGTGTTGTTTAAATCTCAAAATGACTTCTCCGTTTGTAATTATCTCTCTCCCATTATTGTTTTATTTAACTCCCGAGTAGAATTTTATGCATGTTGTTTATCCCAATCCATATGTGTGTTGATTAATTCTCAAGTAGTGTTCTTCGTTTCTGATACTCTTACACCTTCTCTGTATTGTTTAAATCTCGAATAGACTTCTTTGTTTGACATTATCCCACTCCTCCTGTGTGTTGTTTAAATCTCAAATTGCCTTCTCCGTTTGTAATTATCTCTCTCCCATTATTGTTTTATTTAACTCTCAGAATTTTATACTTGTTGTTTATCCCAATCCATGTGTGTTGATTAATTCTCAAGTAGTGTTCTTCGTTTAGATACTCTTACACCTTCTCTGTATTGTTTAAATCTCGAATAGACTTCTTTGTTTGACATTATCCCACTCCTCCTGTGTGTTGTTTAAATCTCAAATTGCCTTCTCCGTTTGTAATTATCTCTCTCCCATTATTGTTTTATTTAACTCCCGAGTAGAATTTTATGCATGTTGTTTATCCCAATCCATATGTGTGTTGATTAATTCTCAAGTAGTGTTCTTCGTTTCTGATACTCTTACTCCTTCTCTGTATTGTTTAAATCTCGAATAGACTTCTTTGTTTGACATTATCCCACTCCTCATGTGTGTTGTTTAAATCTCAAATTGCCTTCTCCGTTTGTAATTATCCCACTCCTTTATTGTGTTGTTTCACTCTCGAGTAGAATTTTACATTTGTTGTTTATCCCACTCCTTATGTGTGTTCTTCAACTCTTAAGTAGTGTTCTTCGTTTGTGATACTCTTACTCCTTCGGTGTATTGTTTAAATCTCGAATAGACTTCATTGTTTGACATTATCCCACTCCTTTAGTGTGTTGTTTAACTCTCGAGTAGAGTTATTCATTTGTTGTTCATCCGTCTCCAAAGTGTGTTGTTTTTATCTCTCATTTAGAGTTGTTCGTTTGTTGTTTATTCAACACCTTTTGTGTTTTGTTTAACTCTCAAGTAGAGTTCTTCGTTCGTTATTTTATTACTCCGCTTGTGTGTTGTTTAAATCTCAAAATGACTTCTCCGTTTGTAATTATCTCTCTCCCATTATTGTTTTATTTAACTCCCGAGTAGAATTTTATGCATGTTGTTTATCCCAATCCATATGTGTGTTGATTAATTCTCAAGTAGTGTTCTTCGTTTCTGATACTCTTACACCTTCTCTGTATTGTTTAAATCTCGAATAGATTTCTTCGTTTGTCATTATCCCACTCCTCCTGTGTGTTGTTTAAATCTCAAATTGCCTTCTCCGTTTGTAATTATCCCACTCCTTTATTGTGTTGTTTCACTCTCGAGTAGAATTTTACAGTTGTTGTTTATCCCACTCCTTATGTGTGTTCTTCAACTCTTAAGTAGTGTTCTTCGTTTGTGATACTCTTACTCCTTCGGTGTATTGTTTAAATCTCGAATAGACTTCATTGTTTGACATTATCCCACTCCTTTAGTGTGTTGTTTAACTCTCGAGTAGAGTTATTCATTTGTTGTTCATCCGTCTCCAAAGTGTGTTGTTTTTATCTCTCATTTAGAGTTGTTCGTTTGTTGTTTATTCAACACCTTTTGTGTTTTGTTTAACTCTCAAGTAGAGTTCTTCGTTCGTTATTTTATTACTCCGCTTGTGTGTTGTTTAAATCTCAAAATGACTTCTCCGTCTGGAATTATCTCTCTCCCATTATTGTTTTATTTAACTCCCGAGTAGAATTTTATACATGTTGTTTAGCCCAATCTATATGTGTGTTGATTAATTCTCAAGTAGTGTTCTTCGTTTCTGATACTCTTACACCTTCTCTGTATTGTTTAAATCTCGAATAGATTTCTTCGTTTGTCATTATCCCACTCCTCCTGTGTGTTGTTTAAATCTCAAATTGCCTTCTCCGTTTGTAATTATCTCACTCCCATTATTGGTTTATTTAACTTCCGAGTAGAATTTTATACATGTTTTTTATCCCAATCCATATGTGTGTTGATTAAGTCTCAAGTAGTGTTCTTCGTTTGTGATACTCTTACTCCTTCTGTGTATTGTTTAAATCTCGAATAGACATCTTTGTTTGACATTATCCCACACCTCATGTGTGTTGTTTAAATCTCAAATTGCCTTCTCCGTTTGTAATTATCCCACTCCTTTATTGTGTTGTTTCACTCTCGAGTAGAATTTTACATTTGTTGTTTATCCCACTCCTTATGTGTGTTCTTCAACTCTTAAGTAGTGTTCTTCGTTTGTGATACTCTTACTCCTTCTGTGTATTGTTTAAATCTCGAATAGACTTCATTGTTTGACATTATCCCACTCCTTTAGTGTGTTGTTTAACTCTCGAGTAGAGTTATTCATTTGTGGTTCATCCGTCTCCAAAGTGTGTTGTTTTTATCTCTCATTTAGAGTTGTTCGTCTGTTGTTTATTCAACACCTTTTGTGTTTTGTTTAACTCTCAAGTAGAGTTCTTCGTTCGTTATTTTATTACTCCGCTTGTGTGTTGTTTAAATCTCAAAATGACTTCTCCGTTTGTAATTATCTCTCTCCCATTATTGTTTTATTTAACTCCCGAGTAGAATTTTATGCATGTTGTTTATCCCAATCCATATGTGTGTTGATTAATTCTCAAGTAGTGTTCTTCGTTTCTGATACTCTTACTCCTTCTCTGTATTGTTTAAATCTCGAATAGACTTCTTTGTTTGACATTATCCCACTCCTCCTGTGTTGTTTAAATCTCAAATTGCCTTCTCCGTTTGTAATTATCCCACTCCTTTATTGTGTTGTTTCACTCTCGAGTAGAATTTTATACTTGTTGTTTATCCCAATCCATGTGTGTTGCTTAATTCTCAAGTAGTGTTCATCGTTTGTGATACTCTTACTCCTTCTGTGTATTGTTTAAATCTCGAATAGACTTCATTGTTTGACATTATCCCACTCCTTTAGTGTGTTGTTTAAATCTCAAATAGACTTCTACGTTTGTAATTATCTCTCTCCCATTATTGTTTTATTTAACTCCCAGTAGAATTTTATGCATGTTGTTTATCCCAATCCATATGTGTTGATTAATTCTCAAGTAGTGTTCTTCGCTTCTTACTCCTTCTCTGTATTGTTTAAATCTCGAATAGACTTCTTTGTTTGACATTATCCCACTCCTCATGTGTGTTGTTTAAATCTCAAATTGCCTTCTCCGTTTGTAATTATCCCACTCCTTTATTGTGTTGTTTCACTCTCGAGTAGAATTTTACATTTGTTGTTTATCCCACTCCTTATGTGTGTTCTTCAACTCTTAAGTAGTGTTCTTCGTTTGTGATACTCTTACTCATGTATTGTTTAAATCTCGAATAGACTTCATTGTTTGACATTATCCCACCAGCTATGTGTGTTGTTTAACTCTCGAGTAGAGTTATTCATTTGTTGTTCATCCGTCTCCAAAGTGTGTTGTTTTTATCTCTCATTTAGAGTTGTTCGTTTGTTGTTTATTCAACACCTTTTGTGTTTTGTTTAACTCTCAAGTAGAGTTCTTCGTTCGTTATTTTATTACTCCGCTTGTGTGTTGTTTAAATCTAAAATGGACTTCTCCGTTCGCAATTATCTCTCTCCCATTATTAATTTATTTAACTCCCGAGTAGAATTTTATACTTGTTGTTTATCCCAATCCATATGTGTGTTGATTAATTCTCAAGTAGTGTTCTTCGTTTGTTATACGCTTACTCTTTCTCTGTATTGTTTAAATCTCAATAGACTTCTTTGTTTGACATTATCCCACCTCCTGTGTGTTGTTTAAATCTCAAATTGCCTTCTCCGTTTGTAATTATCCCACTCCTTTATTGTGTTGTTTCACTCTCGAGTAGAATTTTACATTTGTTGTTTATCCCACTCCTTATGTGTGTTCTTCAACTCTTAAGTAGTGTTCTTCGTTTGTGATACTCTTACTCCTTCTGTGTATTGTTTAAATCTCGAATAGACTTCATTGTTTGACATTATCCCACTCCTTTAGTGTGTTGTTTAACTCTCGAGTTATTCATTTGTTGTTCATCCGTCTCCAAAGTGTGTTGTTTTTATCTCTCATTTAGAGTTGTTCGTTTGTTGTTTATTCAACACCTTTTGTGTTTTGTTTAACTCTCAAGTAGAGTTCTTCGTTCGTTATTTTATTACTCCGCTTGTGTGTTGTTTAAATCTCAAAATGACTTCTCCGTCTGGAATTATCTCTCTCCCATTATTGTTTTATTTAACTCCCGACTAGAATTTTATACTTATTGTTTATCCCAATCCATGTGTGTTGATTAATTCTCAAGTAGTGTTCTTCGTTTCTGATACTCTTACTCTTTCTGTATTGTTTAAATCTCAATAGACTTCTTTTGTTTGACATTATCCCACTCCTCCTGTGTGTTGTTTAAATCTCAAATTGCCTTCTCCGTTTGTAATTATCTCTCTCCCATTATTGTTTTATTTAACTCCCGAGTAGAATTTTATGCATGTTGTTTATCCCAATCCATATGTGTGTTGATTAATTCTCAAGTAGTGTTCTTCGTTTCTGATACTCTTACTCCTTCTCTGTATTGTTTAAATCTCGAATAGACTTCTTTGTTTGACATTATCCCACTCCTCATGTGTGTTGTTTAAATCTCAAATTGCCTTCTCCGTTTGTAATTGTCCCACTCCTTTATTGTGTTGTTTCACTCTCGAGTAGAATTTTACAGTTGTTGTTTATCCCACTCCTTATGTGTGTTCTTCAACTCTTAAGTAGTGTTCTTCGTTTGTGATACTCTTACTCCTTCGGTGTATTGTTTAAATCTCGAATAGACTTCATTGTTTGACATTATCCCACTCCTTTAGTGTGTTGTTTAACTCTCGAGTAGAGTTATTCATTTGTTGTTCATCCGTCTCCAAAGTGTGTTGTTTTTATCTCTCATTTAGAGTTGTTCGTTTGTTGTTTATTCAACACCTTTTGTGTTTTGTTTAACTCTCAAGTAGAGTTCTTCGTTCGTTATTTTATTACTCCGCTTGTGTGTTGTTTAAATCTCAAAATGACTTCTCCGTTTGTAATTATCTCTCTCCCATTATTGTTTTATTTAACTCCCGAGTAGAATTTTATACATGTTGTTTAGCCCAATCTATATGTGTGTTGATTAATTCTCAAGTAGTGTTCTTCGTTTCTGATACTCTTACTCCTTCTCTGTATTGTTTAAATCTCGAATAGACTTCTTTGTTTGACATTATCCCACTCCTCATGTGTGTTGTTTAAATCTCAAATTGCCTTCTCCGTTTGTAATTATCCCACTCCTTTATTGTGTTGTTTCACTCTCGAGTAGAATTTTACATTTGTTGTTTATCCCACTCCTTATGTGTGTTCTTCAACTCTTAAGTAGTGTTCTTCGTTTGTGATACTCTTACTCCTTCGGTGTATTGTTTAAATCTCGAATAGACTTCATTGTTTGACATTATCCCACTCCTTTAGTGTGTTGTTTAACTCTCGAGTAGAGTTATTCATTTGTTGTTCATCCGTCTCCAAAGTGTGTTGTTTTTATCTCTCATTTAGAGTTGTTCGTTTGTTGTTTATTCAACACCTTTTGTGTTTTGTTTAACTCTCAAGTAGAGTTCTTCATTCGTTATTTTATTACTCCGCTTGTGTGTTGTTTAAATCTCAAAATGACTTCTCCGTCTGGAATTATCTCTCTCCCATTATTGTTTTATTTAACTCCCGACTAGAATTTTATACTTATTGTTTATCCCAATCCATGTGTGTTGATTAATTCTCAAGTAGTGTTCTTCGTTTCTGATACTCTTACTCCTTCTCTGTATTGTTTAAATCTCGAATAGACTTCTTTGTTTGACATTATCCCACTCCTCCTGTGTTGTTTAAATCTCAAATTGCCTTCTCCGTTTGTAATTATCTCTCCCATTATTGTTTTATTTAACTCCAGTAGAATTTTATGCATGTTGTTTATCCCAATCCATATGTGTGTTGATAGATTCTCAAGTAGTGTTCTTCGTTTCGATACTCTTTCTCTGTATTGTTTAAATCTCGAATAGACTTCTTTGTTTGACATTATCCCACTCCTCCTGTGTGTTGTTTAAATCTCAAATTGCCTTCTCCGTTTGTAATTGTCCCACTCCTTTATTGTGTTGTTTCACTCTCGAGTAGAATTTTACAGTTGTTGTTTATCCCACTCCTTATGTGTGTTCTTCAACTCTTAAGTAGTGTTCTTCGTTTGTGATACTCTTACTCCTTCGGTGTATTGTTTAAATCTCGAATAGACTTCATTGTTTGACATTATCCCACTCCTTTAGTGTGTTGTTTAACTCTCGAGTAGAGTTATTCATATGTTGTTCATCCGTCTCCAAAGTGTGTTGTTTTTATCTCTCATTTAGAGTTGTTCGTTTGTTGTTTATTCAACACCTTTTGGTTTTGTTTAACTCTCAAGTAGAGTTCTTCGTTCGTTATTTTATTACTCCGCTTGTGTGTTGTTTAAATCTCAAAATGACTTCTCCGTTTGTAATTATCTCTCTCCCATTATTGTTTTATTTAACTCCCGAGTAGAATTTTATGCATGTTGTTTATCCCAATCCATATGTGTGTTGATTAATTCTCAAGTAGTGTTCTTCGTTTCTGATACTCTTACTCCTTCTCTGTATTGTTTAAATCTCGAATAGACTTCTTTGTTTGACATTATCCCACTCCTCATGTGTGTTGTTTAAATCTCAAATTGCCTTCTCCGTTTGTAATTATCCCACTCCTTTATTGTGTTGTTTAACACTCGAGTAGAATTTTACATTTGTTGTTTATCCCACTCCTTATGTGTGTTCTTCAACTCTTAAGTAGTGTTCTTCGTTTGTGATACTCTTACTCCTTCTGTGTATTGTTTAAATCTCGAATAGACTTCATTGTTTGACATTATCCCACTCCTTTAGTGTGTTGTTTAACTCTCGGGTAGAGTTATTCATTTGCGATTCATCCGTCTCCAAAGTGTGTTGTTTTTATCTCTCATTTAGAGTTGTTCGTTTGTTGTTTACAAAACCTTTTGTGTTTTGTTTAACTCTCAAGTAGAGTTCTTCGTTCGTTATTTTATTACTCCGCTTGTGTGTTGTTTAAATCTCAAAATGACTTCTCCGTTTGTAATTATCTCTCTCCCATTATTGTTTTATTTAACTCCCGAGTAGAATTTTATACTTGTTGTTTATCCCAATCCATATGTGTGTTTATTAATTCTCAAGTAGTGTTCTTCGTTTCTGATACTCTTACACCTTCTCTGTATTGTTTAAATCTCGAATAGACTTCTTTGTTTGTCATTATCCCACTCCTCCTGTGTGTTGTTTAAATCTCAAATTGCCTTCTCCGTTTGTAATTATCTCTCTCCCATTATTGTTTTATTTAACTCCCGAGTAGAATTTTATGCATGTTGTTTATCCCAATCCATATGTGTGTTGATTAATTCTCAAGTAGTGTTCTTCGTTTCTGATACTCTTACTCCTTCTCTGTATTGTTTAAATCTCGAATAGACTTCTTTGTTTGACATTATCCCACTCCTCCTGTGTGTTGTTTAAATCTCAAATTGCCTTCTCCGTTTGTAATTATCCCACTCCTTTATTGTGTTGTTTCACTCTCGAGTAGAATTTTACATTTGTTGTTTATCCCACTCCTTATGTGTGTTCTTCAACTCTTAAGTAGTGTTCTTCGTTTGTGATACTCTTACTCCTTCTGTGTATTGTTTAAATCTCGAATAGACTTCATTGTTTGACATTATCCCACTCCTTTAGTGTGTTGTTTAACTCTCGAGTAGAGTTATTCATTTGTTGTTCATCCGTCTCCAAAGTGTGTTGTTTTTATCTCTCATTTAGAGTTGTTCGTTTGTTGTTTATTCAACACCTTTTGTGTTTTGTTTAACTCTCAATTAGAGTTCATCGTTCGTTATTTTATTACTCCGCTTGTGTGTTGTTTAAATCTCAAAATGACTTCTCCGTTTGTAATTATCTCTCTCCCATTATTGTTTTATTTAACTCCCGAGTAGAATTTTATGCATGTTGTTTATCCCAATCCATATGTGTGTTGATTAATTCTCAAGTAGTGTTCTTCGTTTCTGATACTCTTACTCCTTCTCTGTATTGTTTAAATCTCGAATAGACTTCTTTGTTTGACATTATCCCACTCCTCATGTGTGTTGTTTAAATCTCAAATTGCCTTCTCCGTTTGTAATTATCCCACTCCTTTATTGTGTTGTTTCACTCTCGAGTAGAATTTTACATTTGTTGTTTATCCCACTCCTTATGTGTGTTCTTCAACTCTTAAGTAGTGTTCTTCGTTTGTGATACTCTTACTCCTTCTGTGTATTGTTTAAATCTCGAATAGACTTCATTGTTTGACATTATCCCACTCCTTTAGTGTGTTGTTTAACTCTCGAGTAGAGTTATTCATTTGTTGTTCATCCGTCTCCAAAGTGTGTTGTTTTTATCTCTCATTTAGAGTTGTTCGTTTGTTGTTTATTCAACACCTTTTGTGTTTTGTTTAACTCTCAAGTAGAGTTCTTCATTCGTTATTTTATTACTCCGCTTGTGTGTTGTTTAAATCTCAAAATGACTTCTCCGTTTGTAATTATCTCTCTCCCATTATTGTTTTATTTAACTCCCGACTAGAATTTTATACTTATTGTTTATCCCAATCCATGTGTGTTGATTAATTCTCAAGTAGTGTTCTTCGCTTTACATACTCTTACTCCTTCTCTGTATTGTTTAAATCTCGAATAGACTTCTTTGTTTGACATTATCCCACCTCCTGTGTTGTTTAAATCTCAAATTGCCTTCTCCGCTTGTAATTATCTCTCTCCCATTGTTTTGTTTAACTCCAGTAGAATTTTATACTTGTTGTTTATCCCAATCCATATGTGTGTTGATTAATTCTCAAGTAGTGTTCTTCGTTTGTGATACTCTTACTCCTTCTCTGTATTGTTTAAATCTCGAATAGACTTCTTTGTTTGACATTATCCCACTCCTCCTGTGTGTTGTTTAAATCTCAAATTGATTTCTCCGTTTGTAATTATCACTCTCCCATTATTGTTTTATTTAACTACCGTGTAGAATTTTATACATGTTTTTTAACCCAAACCATATGAGTCATGATTACTTCTCAAGAAGTGTTCTTCGCTTTACATACTCTTACTCCTTCTCTGTATTGTTTAAATCTCGAATAGACTTCTTTGTTTGACATTATCCCACTCCTCATGTGTGTTGTTTAAATCTCAAATTGCCTTCTCCGTTTGTAATTATCCCACTCCTTTATTGTGTTGTTTCACTCTCGAGTAGAATTTTACATTTGTTGTTTATCCCACTCCTTATGTGTGTTCTTCAACTCTTAAGTAGTGTTCTTCGTTTGTGATACTCTTACTCCTTCGGTGTATTGTTTAAATCTCGAATAGACTTCATTGTTTGACATTATCCCACTCCTTTAGTGTGTTGTTTAACTCTCGAGTAGAGTTATTCATTTGTTGTTCATCCGTCTCCAAAGTGTGTTGTTTTTATCTCTCATTTAGAGTTGTTCGTTTGTTGTTTATTCAACACCTTTTGTGTTTTGTTTAACTCTCAAGTAGAGTTCTTCATTCGTTATTTTATTACTCCGCTTGTGTGTTGTTTAAATCTCAAAATGACTTCTCCGTTTGTAATTATCTCTCTCCCATTATTGTTTTATTTAACTCCCGAGTAGAATTTTATGCATGTTGTTTATCCCAATCCATATGTGTGTTGATTAATTCTCAAGTAGTGTTCTTCGTTTCTGATACTCTTTCTCCTTCTCTGTATTGTTTAAATCTCGAATAGACTTGTTTGTTTGACATTATCCCAGTCATCATGTGTGTTGTTTAAATCTAAAATTGCCTTCTCCGTTTTTAATTAACCCAGTCGTTTATTGTGTTGTTTAACTCTCTATTAGAATTTTACATTTGTTTTTTATCCCACTCATTATGTGTTCTTCAACTCTTAAGTAGTGTTCTTCGTTTGTGATACTCTTACTCCTTCTGTGTATTGTTTAAATCTCGAATAGACTTCATTGTTTGACATTATCCCACTCCTTTAGTGTGTTGTTTAACTCTCGAGTAGAGTTATTCATTTGTTGTTCATCCGTCTCCAAAGTGTGTTGTTTTTATCTCTCATTTAGAGTTGTTCGTTTGTTGTTTATTCAACACCTTTTGTGTTTCGTTTAACTCTCAAGTAGAGTTCTTCGTTCGTTATTTTATTACTCCGCTTGTGTGTTGTTTAAATCTCAAAATGACTTCTCCGTTTGTAATTATCTCTCTCCCATTATTGTTTTATTTAACTCCCGACTAGAATTTTATACTTATTGTTTATCCCAATCCATGTGTGTTGATTAATTCTCAAGTAGTGTTCTTCGTTTCTGATACTCTTACTCTTTCTCTGTATTGTTTAAATCTCGAATAGACTTCTTTGTTTGACATTATCCCACTCCTCCTGTGTTGTTTAAATCTCAAATTGCCTTCTCCGTTTGTAATTATCCCACTCCTTTATTGTGTTGTTTCACTCTCGAGTAGAATTTTACATTTGTTGTTTATCCCACTCCTTATGTGTGTTCTTCAACTCTTAAGTAGTGTTCTTCGTTTGTGATACTCTTACTCCTGTGTATTGTTTAAATCTCGAATAGACTTCATTGTTTGACATTATCCCACTCCTTTAGTGTGTTGTTTAACTCTCGAGTAGAGTTATTCATTTGTTGTTCATCCGTCTCCAAAGTGTGTTGTTTTTATCTCTCATTTAGAGTTGTTCGTTTGTTGTTTATTCAACACCTTTTGTGTTTTGTTTAACTCTCAAGTAGAGTTCTTCGTTCGTTATTTTATTACTCCGCCTGTGTGTTGTTTAAATCTCAAAATGACTTCTCCGTTTTTAATTATCTCTCTCCCATTATTGTTTTATTTAACTCCCGAGTAGAATTTTATACTTGTTGTTTATCCCAATCCATATGTGTGTTTATTAATTCTCAAGTAGTGTTCTTCGTTTCTGATACTCTTACACCTTCTCTGTATTGTTTAAATCTCGAATAGACTTCTTTGTTTGACATTATCCCACTCCTCTTGTGTTGTTTAAATCTCAAATTGCCTTCTCCGTTTGTAATTATCCCACTCCTTTATTGTGTTGTTTCACTCTCGAGTAGAATTTTATACTTGTTGTTTATCCCAATCCATGTGTGTTGCTTAATTCTCAAGTAGTGTTCATCGTTTGTGATACTCTTACTCCTTCTGTGTATTGTTTAAATCTCGAATAGACTTCATTGTTTGACATTATCCCACTCCTTTAGTGTGTTGTTTAACTCTCGAGTAGAGTTATTCATTTGTTGTTCATCCGTCTCCAAAGTGTGTTGTTTTTATCTCTCATTTAGAGTTGTTCGTTTGTTGTTTATTCAACACCTTTTGGTTTTGTTTAACTCTCAAGTAGAGTTCTTCATTCGTTATTTTATTACTCCGCTTTTGTTTTAAATCTCAAAATGACTTCTCCAATTATCTCTCTCCATTATTGTTTTATTTAACTCCCGACAAGAATTTTATACTTGTTGTTTATCCCAATCCATGTGTGTTGATTAAAACTCAAGTAGTGTTCTTATTATCCCACTCCTCCTGTGTGTTGTTTAAATCTCAAATTGCCTTCTCCGTTTGTAATTATCTCTCTCCCATTATTGTTTTATTTAACTCCCGAGTAGAATTTTATGCATGTTGTTTATCCCAATCCATATGTGTGTTGATTAATTCTCAAGTAGTGTTCTTCGTTTCTGATACTCTTACTCCTTCTCTGTATTGTTTAAATCTCGAATAGACTTCTTTGTTTGACATTATCCCACTCCTCATGTGTTGTTTAAATCTCAAATTGCCTTCTCCGTTTGTAATTATCCCACTCCTTTATTGTGTTGTTTCACTCTCGAGTAGAATTTTACATTTGTTGTTTATCCCACTCCTTATGTGTGTTCTTCAACTCTTAAGTAGTGTTCTTCGTTTGTGATACTCTTACTCCTTCTGTGTATTGTTTAAATCTCGAATAGACTTCATTGTTTGACATTATCCCACTCCTTTAGTGTGTTGTTTAACTCTCGAGTAGAGTTATTCATTTGTTGTTCATCCGTCTCCAAAGTGTGTTGTTTTTATCTCTCATTTAGAGTTGTTCGTTTGTTGTTTATTCAACACCTTTTGTGTTTTGTTTAACTCTCAAGTAGAGTTCTTCGTTCGTTATTTTATTACTCCGCTTGTGTGTTGTTTAAATCTCAAAATGACTTCTCCGTTTGTAATTATCTCTCTCCCATTATTGTTTTATTTAACTCCCGAGTAGAATTTTATGCATGTTGTTTGTCCCAATCCATATGTGTGTTGATTAATTCTCAAGTAGTGTTCTTCGTTTGTGATACTCTTACTCCTTCTGTGGATTTTTTAAATCTCGAATAGACTTCGTTGTTTGACATTATCCCACTCCTCATGTGTGTTGTTTAAATCTCAAATTGCCTTCTCCGTTTGTTATTAGCCCACTCCTTTATTGTGTTGTTTAACTCTCGAGTAGAATTTTACATTTGTTGTTTATCCCAATCCATATGTGTGTTGATTAATTCTCAAGTAGTGTTCATCGTTTGTGATACTCTTACTCCTTCTGTGTATTGTTTAAATCTCGAATAGACTTCATTGTTTGACATTATCCCACTCCTTTAGTGTGTTGTTTAACTCTCGAGTAGAGTTATTCATTTGTTGTTCATCCGTCTCCAAAGTGTGTTGTTTTTATCTCTCATTTAGAGTTGTTCGTTTGTTGTTTATTCAACACCTTTTGTGTTTTGTTTAACTCTCAAGTAGAGTTCTTCGTTCGTTATTTTATTACTCCGCTTGTGTGTTGTTTAAATCTCAAAATGACTTCTCCGTTTGTAATAATCTCTCTCCCATTATTGTTTTATTTAACTCCCGACTAGAATTTTATGCTTATTGTTTATCCCAACCCATGTGTGTTGATTAATTCTCAAGTGGTGTTCTTCGTTTCTGATACTCTTACTCTTTCTCTGTATTGTTTAAATCTCAAATTGCCTTCTCCGTTTGTAATTGTCGCACTCCTCCTGTGTTGTTTAAATCTCAAATTGCCTTCTCCGCTTGTAATTATCTCTCCCATTATTGTTTTATTTAACTCCGTAGAATTTTAAGCATGTTGTTTATCCCAATCCATATGTGTGTTGATTAATTCTCAAGTAGTGTTCTTCGTTTCTGATACTCTTACTCCTTCTCAGTATTGTTTAAATCTCGAATAGACTTCTTTGTTTGACATTATCCCACTCCTCATGTGTGTTGTTTAAATCTCAAATTGCCTTCTCCGTTTGTAATTATCCCACTCCTTTATTGTGTTGTTTAACTCTCTAGTAGAATTTTACATTTGTTGTTTATCCCACTCCTTATGTGTGTTCTTCAACTCTTAAGTAGTGTTCTTCGTTTGTGATACTCTTACTCCTTCTGTGTATTGTTTAAATCTCGAATAGACTTCATTGTTTGACATTATCCCACTCCTTTAGTGTGTTGTTTAACTCTCGAGTAGAGTTATTCATTTGTTGTTCATCCGTCTCCAAAGTGTGTTGTTTTTATCTCTCATTTAGAGTTGTTCGTTTGTTGTTTATTCAACACCTTTTGTGTTTTGTTTAACTCTCAAGTAGAGTTCTTCGTTCGTTATTTTATTACTCCGCTTGTGTGTTGTTTAAATCTCAAAATGACTTCTCCGTTTGTAATTATCTCTCTCCCATTATTGTTTTATTTAACTCCCGAGTAGAATTTTATGCATGTTGTTTATCCCAATCCATATGTGTGTTGATTAATTCTCAAGTAGTGTTCTTCGTTTCTGATACTCTTACTCCTTCTCAGTATTGTTTAAATCTCGAATAGACTTCTTTGTTTGACATTATCCCACTCCTCCTGTGTGTTGTTTAAATCTCAAATTGCCTTCTCCGTTTGTAATTATCCCACTCCTTTATTGTGTTGTTTCACTCTCGAGTAGAATTTTACATTTGTTGTTTATCCCAATCCTTATGTGTTCTTTCAACTCTTAAGTAGTGTTCTTCGTTTGTGATACTCTTACTCCTTCTGTGTATTGTTTAAATCTCGAATAGACTTCATTGTTTGACATTATCCCACTCCTTTAGTGTGTTGTTTAACTCTCGAGTAGAGTTATTCATTTGTTGTTCATCCGTCTCCAAAGTGTGTTGTTTTTATCTCTCATTTAGAGTTGTTCGTTTGTTGTTTATTCAACACCTTTTGTGTTTTGTTTAACTCTCAAGTAGAGTTCTTCATTCGTTATTTTATTACTCCGCTTGTGTGTTGTTTAAATCTCAAAATGACTTCTCCGTAATTATCTCTCTCCCATTATTGTTTTATTTAACTCCCGATAGAATTTTATACTTATTGTTTATCCCAATCCATGTGTGTTGATTAATTCTCAAGTAGTGTTCTTTTGTTTAAATCTCGTTCTTTGTTTGACATTATCCCGTGTTGTTTAAATCTCAAAATGACTTCTCTGTTTGTAATTATCTCTCTCCCATTATTGTTTTATTTAACTCCCGAGTAGAATTTTATGCATGTTGTTTATCCCAATCCATATGTGTGTTGATTAATTCTCATGTAGTGTTCTTCGTTTCTGATACTCTTTCTCCTTCTCTGTATTGTTTAAATCTCGAATAGACTTCTTTGTTTGACATTATCCCTTTCCTCATGTGTTGTTTAAATCTCAAATTGCCTTCTCCGTTTGTAATTATCCCACTCCTTTATTGTGTTGTTTCACTCTCGAGTAGAATTTTACATTTGTTGTTTATCCCACTCCTTATGTGTGTTCTTCAACTCTTAAGTAGTGTTCTTCGTTTGTGATACTCTTACTCCTTCGGTGTATTGTTTAAATCTCGAATAGACTTCATTGTTTGACATTATCCCACTCCTTTAGTGTGTTGTTTAACTCTCGAGTAGAGTTATTCATATGTTGTTCATCCGTCTCCAAAGTGTGTTGTTTTTATCTCTCATTTAGAGTTGTTCGTTTGTTGTTTATTCAACACCTTTTGTGTTTTGTTTAACTCTCAAGTAGAGTTCTTCGTTCGTTATTTTATTACTCCGCTTGTGTGTTGTTTAAATCTCAAAATGACTTCTCCGTTTTTAATTATCTCTCTCCCATTATTGTTTTATTGAACTCCCGAGTAGAATTTTATACTTGTTGTTTATCCCAGTCCATATGTGTGTTGATTAATTCTCAAGTAGTGTTCATCGTTTGTGATACTCTTACTCCTTCTGTGTATTGTTTAAATCTCGAATAGACTTCTTTGTTTGACATTATCCCACTCCTCATGTGTTGTTTAAATCTCAAATTGCCTTCTCCGTTTGTAATTATCCCACTCCTTTATTGTGTTGTTTCACTCTCGAGTAGAATTTTATATATGTTGTTTATGCCAATCCTTATGTGTGTTCTTCAACTCTTAAGTAGTGTTCCTCGTTTGTGATACTCTTACTCCTTCTGTGTATTGTTTAAATCTCGAATAGACTTCTTTGTTTGACATTATTCCACCCCTTTAATGTGTTGTTTAACACTCGAGTAGAGTAATTCGTTTGTTGTTCATCCGTCTCCAAAGTGTGTTGTTTTTATCTCTCATTTAGAGTTGTTCGTTTGTTGTTTATCCAACACCTTTTGTGTTTTGTTTGACTCTCAAGTAGAGTTCTTCATTCGTTATTTTATTACTCCGCTTGTGTGTTGTTTAAATCTCAGTGTTGTTTAAATCTCAAAATGACTTCTCCGTTTGTAATTATCTCTCTCCCATTATTGTTTTATTTAACTCCCGAGTAGAATTTTATGCATGTTGTTTATCCCAATCCCATGTGTGTTGATTAATTCTCAAGTAGTGTTCTTCGCTTCGATACTCTTACTCCTTCTCTCGTATTGTTTAAATCTCGAATAGACTTCTTTGTTTGTCATTATCCCACTCCTCCTGTGTGTTGTTTAAATCTCAAATTGCCTTCTCCGTTTGTAATTATCACACTCCTATATTGTGTTGTTTAAATAACGAGTAGAATTTTATAATTGTTGTTTATCCCACTCCTTATGTGTGTTCTTCAACTCTTAAGTAGTGTTCTTCGTTTGTGATACTCTTACTCCTTCTGTGTATTGTTTAAATCTCGAATAGACTTCATTGTTTGACATTATCCCACTCCTTTAGTGTGTTGTTTAACTCTCCAGTAGAGTTATTCATTTGTTGTTCATCCGTCTCCAAAGTGTGTTGTTTTTATCTCTCATTTAGAGTTGTTCGTTTGTTGTTTATTCAACACCTTTTGTGTTTTGTTTAACTCTCAAGTAGAGTTCTTCGTTCGTTATTTTATTACTCCGCTTGTGTGTTGTTTAAATCTCAAAATGACTTCTCCGTTTGTAATTATCTCTCTCCCATTATTGTTTTATTTAACTCCCGAGTAGAATTTTATGCATGTTGTTTATCCCAATCCATATGTGTGTTGATTAATTCTCAAGTAGTGTTCTTCGTTTCTGATACTCTTACTCCTTCTCTGTATTGTTTAAATCTCGAATAGACTTCTTTGTTTGACATTATCCCACTCCTCATGTGTGTTGTTTAAATCTCAAATTGCCTTCTCCGTTTGTAATTATCCCACTCCTTTATTGTGTTGTTTCACTCTCGAGTAGAATTTTACATTTGTTGTTTATCCCACTCCTTATGTGTGTTCTTCAACTCTTAAGTAGTGTTCTTCGTTTGTGATACTCTTACTCCTTCTGTGTATTGTTTAAATCTCGAATAGACTTCATTGTTTGACATTATCCCACTCCTTTAGTGTGTTGTTTAACTCTCGAGTAGAGTTATTCATTTGTTGTTCATCCGTCTCCAAAGTGTGTTGTTTTTATCTCTCATTTAGAGTTGTTCGTTTGTTGTTTATTCAACACCTTTTGTGTTTTGTTTAACTCTCAAGTAGAGTTCTTCGTTATTTTATTACTCCGCTAGTGTGTTGTTTAAATCTCAAAATGACTTCTCCGTTTGTAATTATCTCTCTCCCATTATTGTTTTATTTAACTCCCGAGTAGAATTTTATACATGTTGTTTAGCCCAATCTATATGTGTGTTGATTAATTCTCAAGTAGTGTTCTTCGTTTCTGATACTCTTACTCTTTCTCTGTATTGTTTAAATCTCGAATAGACTTCTTTGTTTGACATTATCCCACTCCTCCTGTGTGTTGTTTAAATCTCAAATTGCCTTCTCCGTTTGTAATTATCCCACTCCTTTATTGTGTTGTTTCACTCTCGAGTAGAATTTTACATTTGTTGTTTATCCCAATCCTTATGTGTGTTCTTCAACTCTTAAGTAGTGTTCTTCGTTTGTGATACTCTTACTCCTTCGGTGTATTGTTTAAATCTCGAATAGACTTCATTGTTTGACATTATCCCACTCCTTTAGTGTGTTATTTAACTCTCGAGTAGAGTTATTCATATGTTGTTCATCCGTCTCCAAAGTGTGTTGTTTTTATCTCTCATTTAGAGTTGTTCGTTTGTTGTTTATTCAACACCTTTTGGTTTTGTTTAACTCTCAAGTAGAGTTCTTCATTCGTTATTTTATTACTCCGCTTGTGTGTTGTTTAAATCTCAAAATGACTTCTCCGTCTGGAATTATCTCTCTCCCATTATTGTTTTATTTAACTCCCGACTAGAATTTTATACTTATTGTTTATCCCAATCCATGTGTGTTGATTAATTCTCAAGTAGTGTTCTTCGTTTACGATTCTCCTTGTTTAAATCTCGAATAGACTTCTTTGTTTGACATTATCCCTCTCCTCGTGTGTGTTGTTTAAATCTCAAAATGACTTCTCCGTTTGTAATTATCTCTCTCCCATTATTGTTTTATTTAACTCCCGAGTAGAATTTTATGCATGTTGTTTATCCCAATCCATATGTGTGTTGATTAATTCTCAAGTAGTGTTCTTCGTTTCTGATACTCTTACTCTTTCTCTGTATTGTTTAAATCTCGAATAGACTTCTTTGTTTGACATTATCCCACTCCTCCTGTGTGTTGTTTAAATCTCAAATTGCCTTCTCCGTTTGTAATTGTCCCACTCCTTTATTGTGTTGTTTCACTCTCGAGTAGAATTTTACATTTGTTGTTTATCCCACTCCTTATGTGTGTTCTTCAACTCTTAAGTAGTGTTCTTCGTTTGTGATACTCTTACTCCTTCTGTGTATTGTTTAAATCTCGAATAGACTTCATTGTTTGACATTATCCCACTCCTTTAGTGTGTTGTTTAACTCTCGAGTAGAGTTATTCATTTGTTGTTCATCCGTCTCCAAAGTGTGTTGTTTTTATCTCTCATTTAGAGTTGTTCGTTTGTTGTTTATTCAACACCTTTTGTGTTTTGTTTAACTCTCAAGTAGAGTTCTTCGTTCGTTATTTTATTACTCCGCTTGTGTGTTGTTTAAATCTCAAAATGACTTCTCCGTTTGTAATTATCTCTCTCCCATTATTGTTTTATTTAACTCCCGAGTAGAATTTTATACATGTTGTTTATCCCAATCCATATGTGTGTTGATTAATTCTCAAGTAGTGTTCTTCGTTTCTGATACTCTTACTCCTTCTCTGTATTGTTTAAATCTCGAATAGACTTCTTTGTTTGACATTATCCCACTCCTCCTGTGTGTTGTTTAAATCTCAAATTGCCTTCTCCGTTTGTAATTATCCCACTCCTTTATTGTGTTGTTTCACTCTCGAGTAGAATTTTACATTTGTTGTTTATCCCACTCCTTATGTGTGTTCTTCAACTCTTAAGTAGTGTTCTTCGTTCCTGATACTCTTACTCCTTCTCTGTATTGTTTAAATCTCGAATAGACTTCATTGTTTGACATTATCCCACTCCTTTAGTGTGTTGTTTAACTCTCGAGTAGAGTTATTCATTTGTTGTTCATCCGTCTCCAAAGTGTGTTGTTTTTATCTCTCATTTAGAGTTGTTCGTTTGTTGTTTATTCAACACCTTTTGTGTTTTGTTTAACTCTCAAGTAGAGTTCTTCGTTATTTTATTACTCCGCTTGTGTGTTGTTTAAATCTCAAAATGACTTCTCCGTCTGGAATTATCTCTCTCCCATTATTGTTTTATTTAACTCCCGACTAGAATTTTATACTTATTGTTTATCCCAATCCATATGTGTGTTGATTAATTCTCAAGTAGTGTTCTTCATTTTTGATACTCTTACTCTTTCTCTGTATTGTTTAAATCTCGAATAGACTTCTTTGTTTGACATTATCCCACTCCTCCTGTGTGTTGTTTAAATCTCAAATTGCCTTCTCCGTTTGTAATTGTCCCACTCCTTTATTGTGTTGTTTCACTCTCGAGTAGAATTTTACAGTTGTTGTTTATCCCACTCCTTATGTGTGTTCTTCAACTCTTAAGTAGTGTTCTTCGTTTGTGATACTCTTACTCCTTCGGTGTATTGTTTAAATCTCGAATAGACTTCATTGTTTGACATTATCCCACTCCTTTAGTGTGTTGTTTAACTCTCGAGTAGAGTTATTCATATGTTGTTCATCCGTCTCCAAAGTGTGTTGTTTTTATCTCTCATTTAGAGTTGTTCGTTTGTTGTTTATTCAACACCTTTTGTGTTTTGTTTAACTCTCAAGTAGAGTTCTTCGTTATTTTATTACTCCGCTTGTGTGTTGTTTAAATCTCAAAATGACTTCTCCGCTTGTAATTATCTCTCTCCCATTATTGTTTTATTTGACTTCCCAGTAGAATTTTATACTTATTGTTTATCCCAATCCATATGTGTGTTGATTAATTCTCAAGTAGTGTTCTTCATTTTTGATACTCTTACTCTTTCTCTGTATTGTTTAAATCTCGAATAGACTTCTTTGTTTGACATTATCCCACTCCTCCTGTGTGTTGTTTAAATCTCAAATTGCCTTCTCCGTTTGTAATTGTCCCACTCCTTTATTGTGTTGTGACTCTCGAGTAGAATTTTACATTTGTTGTTTATCCCACTCCTTATGTGTGTTCTTCAACTCTTAAGTAGTGTTCTTCGTTTGTGATACTCTTACTCCTTCTGTGTATTGTTTAAATCTCGAATAGACTTCATTGTTTGACATTATCCCACTCCTTTAGTGTGTTGTTTAACTCTCGAGTAGAGTTATTCATTTGTTGTTCATCCGTCTCCAAAGTGTGTTGTTTTTATCTCTCATTTAGAGTTGTTCGTTTGTTGTTTATTCAACACCTTTTGTGTTTTGTTTAACTCTCAAGTAGAGTTCTTCGTTCGTTATTTTATTACTCCGCTTGTGTGTTGTTTAAATCTCAAAATGACTTCTCCGTCTGGAATTATCTCTCTCCCATTATTGTTTTATTTAACTCCCGACTAGAATTTTATACTTATTGTTTATCCCAATCCATGTGTGTTGATTAATTCTCAAGTAGTGTTCTTCGTTTCTGATACTCTTACTCTTTCTCTGTATTGTTTAAATCTCGAATAGACTTCTTTGTTTGACATTATCCCACTCCTCATGTGTGTTTAAATCTCTGTATTGTTTAAATCTCAAATTGCCTTCTCCGTTTGTAATTGTCCCACTCCTTTATTGTGTTGTTTCACTCTCGAGTAGAATTTTACAGTTGTTGTTTATCCCACTCCTTATGTGTGTTCTTCAACTCTTAAGTAGTGTTCTTCGTTTGTGATACTCTTACTCCTTCTGTGTATTGTTTAAATCTCGAATAGACTTCATTGTTTGACATTATCCCACTCCTTTAGTGTGTTGTTTAACTCTCGAGTAGAGTTATTCATTTGTTGTTCATCCGTCTCCAAAGTGTGTTGTTTTTATCTCTCATTTAGAGTTGTTCGTTTGTTGTTTATTCAACACCTTTTGTGTTTTGTTTAACTCTCAAGTAGAGTTCTTCGTTCGTTATTTTATTACTCCGCTTGTGTGTTGTTTAAATCTCAAAATGACTTCTCCGTTTGTAATTATCTCTCTCCCATTATTGTTTTATTTAACTCCCGACTAGAATTTTATACTTATTGTTTATCCCAATCCATATGTGTGTTGATTAATTCTCAAGTAGTGTTCTTCGTTTCTGATACTCTTACTCTTTCTCTGTATTGTTTAAATCTCGAATAGACTTCTTTGTTTGACATTATCGCACTCCTCCTGTGTGTTGTTTAAATCTCAAATTGCCTTCTCCGTTTGTAATTATCCCACTCCTTTATTGTGTTGTTTCACTCTCGAGTAGAATTTTACATTTGTTGTTTATCCCAATCCTTATGTGTGTTCTTCAACTCTTAAGTAGTGTTCTTCGTTTGTGATACTCTTACTCCTTCTGTGTATTGTTTAAATCTCGAATAGACTTCATTGTTTGACATTATCCCACTCCTTTAGTGTGTTGTTTAACTCTCGAGTAGAGTTATTCATTTGTTGTTCATCCGTCTCCAAAGTGTGTTGTTTTTATCTCTCATTTAGAGTTGTTCGTTTGTTGTTTATTCAACACCTTTTGTGTTTTGTTTAACTCTCAAGTAGAGTTCTTCATTCGTTATTTTATTACTCCGCCTGTGTGTTGTTTAAATCTCAAAATGACTTCTCCGTTTTTAACTATCTCTCTCCCATTATTGTTTTATTTAACTCCCGACTAGAATTTTATACTTATTGTTTATCCCAATCCATGTGTGTTGATTAATTCTCAAGTAGTGTTCTTCGTTTCTGATACTCTTACTCTTTCTCTGTATTGTTTAAATCTCGAATAGACTTCTTTGTTTGACATTATCCCACTCCTCCTGTGTGTTGTTTAAATCTCAAATTGCCTTCTCCGTTTGTAATTATCTCTCTCCCATTATTGTTTTATTTAACTCCCGAGTAGAATTTTATGCATGTTGTTTATCCCAATCCATATGTGTGTTGATTAATTCTCAAGTAGTGTTCTTCGTTTCTGATACTCTTACTCCTTCTCTGTATTGTTTAAATCTCGAATAGACTTCTTTGTTTGACATTATCCCACTCCTCATGTGTTGTTTAAATCTCAAATTGCCTTCTCCGTTTGTAATTATCCCACTCCTTTATTGTGTTGTTTCACTCTCGAGTAGAATTTTACATTTGTTGTTTATCCCACTCCTTATGTGTGTTCTTCAACTCTTAAGTAGTGTTCTTCGTTTGTGATACTCTTACTCCTTCTGTGTATTGTTTAAATCTCGAATAGACTTCATTGTTTGACATTATCCCACTCCTTTAGTGTGTTGTTTAACTCTCGAGTAGAGTTATTCATTTGTTGTTCATCCGTCTCCAAAGTGTGTTGTTTTTATCTCTCATTTAGAGTTGTTCGTTTGTTGTTTATTCAACACCTTTTGTGTTTTGTTTAACTCTCAAGTAGAGTTCTTCGTTCGTTATTTTATTACTCCGCTTGTGTGTTGTTTAAATCTCAAAATGACTTCTCCGTTTGTAATTATCTCTCTCCCATTATTGTTTTATTTAACTCCCGAGTAGAATTTTATACATGTTGTTTATCCCAATCCATATGTGTGTTGATTAATTCTCAAGTAGTGTTCTTCGTTTCTGATACTCTTACTCCTTCTCTGTATTGTTTAAATCTCGAATAGACTTCTTTGTTTGACATTATCCCACTCCTCATGTGTGTTGTTTAAATCTCAAATTGCCTTCTCCGTTTGTAATTATCCCACTCCTTTATTGTGTTGTTTCACTCTCGAGTAGAATTTTACATTTGTTGTTTATCCCACTCCTTATGTGTGTTCTTCAACTCTTAAGTAGTGTTCTTCGTTTGTGATACTCTTACTCCTTCGGTGTATTGTTTAAATCTCGAATAGACTTCATTGTTTGACATTATCCCACTCCTTTAGTGTGTTGTTTAACTCTCGAGTAGAGTTATTCATTTGTTGTTCATCCGTCTCCAAAGTGTGTTGTTTTTATCTCTCATTTAGAGTTGTTCGTTTGTTGTTTATTCAACACCTTTTGTGTTTTGTTTAACTCTCAAGTAGAGTTCTTCGTTCGTTATTTTATTACTCCGCCTGTGTGTTGTTTAAATCTCAAAATGACTTCTCCGTTTTTAATTATCTCTCTCCCATTATTGTTTTATTTAACTCCCGAGTAGAATTTTATACTTGTTGTTTATCCCAATCCATATGTGTGTTGATTAATTCTCAAGTAGTGTTCTTCGTTTCTGATACTCTTACTCTTTCTCTGTATTGTTTAAATCTCGAATAGACTTCTTTGTTTGACATTATCCCACTCCTCCTGTGTGTTGTTTAAATCTCAAATTGCCTTCTCCGTTTGTAATTGTCCCACTCCTTTATTGTGTTGTTTCACTCTCGAGTAGAATTTTACAGTTGTTGTTTATCCCACTCCTTATGTGTGTTCTTCAACTCTTAAGTAGTGTTCTTCGTTTGTGATACTCTTACTCCTTCGGTGTATTGTTTAAATCTCGAATAGACTTCATTGTTTGACATTATCCCACTCCTTTAGTGTGTTGTTTAACTCTCGAATAGAGTTATTCATATGTTGTTCATCCGTCTCCAAAGTGTGTTGTTTTTATCTCTCATTTAGAGTTGTTCGTTTGTTGTTTATTCAACACCTTTTGTGTTTTGTTTAACTCTCAAGTAGAGTTCGTCGTTCGTTATTTTATTACTCCGCTTGTGTGTTGTTTAAATCTCAAAATGACTTCTCCGTCTGGAATTATCTCTCTCCCATTATTGTTTTATTTAACTCCCGACTAGAATTTTATACTTATTGTTTATCCCAATCCATGTGTGTTGATTAATTCTCAAGTAGTGTTCTTCGTTTCTGATACTCTTACTCTTTCTCTGTATTGTTTAAATCTCGAATAGACTTCTTTGTTTGACATTATCCCACTCCTGAAGTGTGTTGTTTAAATCTCAAATAGACTTATACGTTTGTAATTATCTCTCCCATTATTGTTTTATTTAACTCCCGAGTAGAATTTTATGCATGTTGTTTATCCCAATCCATATGTGTGTTGATTAATTCTCAAGTAGTGTTCTTCGTTTCTGATACTCTTACTCCTTCTCTGTATTGTTTAAATCTCGAATAGACTTCTTTGTTTGACATTATCCCACTCCTCCTGTGTGTTGTTTAAATCTCAAATTGCCTTCTCCGTTTGTAATTATCCCACTCCTTTATTGTGTTGTTTAACTCTCGAGTAGAATTTTACATTTGTTGTTTATCCCACTCCTTATGTGTGTTCTTCAACTCTTAAGTAGTGTTCTTCGTTTGTGATACTCTTACTCCTTCTGTGTATTGTTTAAATCTCGAATAGACTTCATTGTTTGACATTATCCCACTCCTTTAGTGTGTTGTTTAACTCTCGAGTAGAGTTATTCATTTGTTGTTCATCCGTCTCCAAAGTGTGTTGTTTTTATCTCTCATTTAGAGTTGTTCGTTTGTTGTTTATTCAACACCTTTTGTGTTTTGTTTAACTCTCAAGTAGAGTTCTTCGTTCGTTATTTTATTACTCCGCTTGTGTGTTGTTTAAATCTCAAATTGACTTCTCCGTTTGTAATTATCTCTCTCCCATTATTGTTTTATTTAACTCCCGAGTAGAATTTTATACTTGTTGTTTATCCCAATCCATATGTGTGTTGATTAATTCTCAAGTAGTGTTCTTCGTTTCTGATACTCTTACTCCTTCTCTGTATTGTTTAAATCTCGAATAGACTTCTTTGTTTGACATTATCCCACTCCTCCTGTGTTGTTTAAATCTCAAATTGCCTTCTCCGTTTGTAATTATCCCACTCCTTTATTGTGTTGTTTCACTCTCGAGTAGAATTTTACATTTGTTGTTTATCCCAATCCTTATGTGTGTTCTTCAACTCTTAAGTAGTGTACTTCGTTTGTGATACTCTTACTCCTTCTGTGTATTGTCTAAATCTCGAATAGACTTCATTGTTTGACATTATCCCACTCCTTTAGTGTGTTGTTTAACTCTCGAGTAGAGTTATTCATTTGTTGTTCATCCGTCTCCAAAGTGTGTTGTTTTTATCTCTCATTTAGAGTTGTTCGTTTGTTGTTTATTCAACACCTTTTGTGTTTTGTTTAACTCTCAAGTAGAGTTCTTCGTTCGTTATTTTATTACTCCGCTTGTGTGTTGTTTAAATCTCAAAATGACTTCTCCGTTTGTAATTATCTCTCTCCCATTATTGTTTTATTTAACTCCCGAGTAGAATTTTATACATGTTGTTTAGCCCAATCCATGTGTGTGGATTAATTCTCAAGTAGTGTTCTTCGTTTCAGATACTCTTACACCTTCTCTGTATTGTTTAAATCTCGAATAGACTTCTTTGTTTGACATTATCCCACTCCTCCTGTGTGTTGTTTAAATCTCAAATTGCCTTCTCCGTTTGTAATTATCTCTCTCCTTTATTGTGTTGTTTCACTCTCAGTAGAATTTTATACTTGTTGTTTATCCCAATCCATATGTGTGTTCTTAATTCTCAAGTAGTGTTCTTCGTTTGATACTCTTACTTCTCTGTATTGTTTAAATCTCGAATAGACTTCTTTGTTTGACATTATCCCACTCCTCCTGTGTTGTTTAAATCTCAAATGACTTTTCCGTTTGTAATTATCTCTCCCATTATTGTTTTATTTAACTCCCGAGTAGAATTTTATACATGTTGTTTATCCCAATCCATATGTGTGTTGATTAATTCTCAAGTAGTGTTCTTCGTTTCTGATACTCTTACTCCTTCTCTGTATTGTTTAAATCTCGAATAGACTTCTTTGTTTGACATTATCCCACTCCTCATTTGTATTGTTTAAATCTCAAATTGCCTTCTCCGTTTGTAATTATCCCACTCCTTTATTGTGTTGTTTCACTCTCGAGTAGAATTTTACATTTGTTGTTTATCCCACTCCTTATGTGTGTTCTTCAACTCTTAAGTAGTGTTCTTCGTTTGTGATACTCTTACTCCTTCTGTGTATTGTTTAAATCTCGAATAGACTTCATTGTTTGACATTATCCCACTCCTTTAGTGTGTTGTTTAACTCTCGAGTAGAGTTATTCATTTGTTGTTCATCCGTCTCCAAAGTGTGTTGTTTTTATCTCTCATTTAGAGTTGTTCGTTTGTTGTTTATTCAACACCTTTTGTGTTTTGTTTAACTCTCAAGTAGAGTTCTTCGTTCGTTATTTTATTACTCCGCTTGTGTGTTGTTTAAATCTCAAATTGACTTCTCCGTTTGTAATTATCTCTCTCCCATTATTGTTTTATTTAACTCCCGAGTAGAATTTTATACTTGTTGTTTATCCCAATCCATATGTGTGTTGATTAATTCTCAAGTAGTGTTCTTCGTTTCTGATACTCTTACTCCTTCTCTGTATTGTTTAAATCTCGAATAGACTTCTTTGTTTGACATTATCCCACTCCTCCTGTGTGTTGTTTAAATCTCAAATTGCCTTCTCCGTTTGTAATTATCCCACTCCTTTATTGTGTTGTTTCACTCTCGAGTAGAATTTTACATTTGTTGTTTATCCCAATCCTTATGTGTGTTCTTCAACTCTTAAGTAGTGTTCTTCGTTTGTGATACTCTTACTCCTTCGGTGTATTGTTTAAATCTCGAATAGACTTCATTGTTTGACATTATCCCACTCCTTTAGTGTGTTGTTTAACTCTCGAGTAGAGTTATTCATTTGTTGTTCATCCGTCTCCAAAGTGTGTTGTTTTTATCTCTCATTTAGAGTTGTTCGTTTGTTGTTTATTCAACACCTTTTGTGTTTTGTTTAACTCTCAAGTAGAGTTCTTCGTTCGTTATTTTATTACTCCGCTTGTGTGTTGTTTAAATCTCAAAATGACTTCTCCGTTTTTAATTATCTCTCTCCCATTATTGTTTTATTGAACTCCCGAGTAGAATTTTATACTTGTTGTTTATCCCAGTCCATATGTGTGTTGATTAATTCTCAAGTAGTGTTCATCGTTTGTGATACTCTTACTCCTTCTGTGTATTGTTTAAATCTCGAATAGACTTCTTTGTTTGTCATTATCCCACTCCTCCTGTGTGTTGTTTAAATCTCAAATTGCCTTCTCCGTTTGTAATTATCCCACTCCTTTATTGTGTTGTTTCACTCTCGAGTAGAATTTTATACTTGTTGTTTATCCCAATCCATGTGTGTTGCTTAATTCTCAAGTAGTGTTCATCGTTTGTGATACTCTTACTCCTTCTGTGTATTGTTTAAATCTCGAATAGACTTCATTGTTTGACATTATCCCACTCCTTTAGTGTGTTGTTTAACTCTCGAGTAGAGTTATTCATATGTTGTTCATCCGTCTCCAAAGTGTGTTGTTTTTATCTCTCATTTAGAGTTGTTCGTTTGTTGTTTATTCAACACCTTTTGTGTTTTGTTTAACTCTCAAGTAGAGTTCTTCATTCGTTATTTTATTACTCCGCTTGTGTGTTGTTTAAATCTCAAAATGACTTGTGTGTTGTTAAAATCTCAAATTGACTTCTCCGTTTGGAATTATCTCTCTCCCATTATTGTTTTATTTAACTCCCGACTAGAATTTTATACTTATTGTTTATCCCAATCCATATGTGTGTTGATTAATTCTCAAGTAGTGTTCTTCGTTTCTGATACTCTTACTCCTTCTCTGTATTGTTTAAATCTCGAATAGACTTCTTTGTTTGACATTATCCCACTCCTCCTGTGTGTTGTTTAAATCTCAAATTGCCTTCTCCGTTTGTAATTATCCCACTCCTTTATTGTGTTGTTTCACTCTCGAGTAGAATTTTACATTTGTTGTTTATCCCACTCCTTATGTGTGTTCTTCAACTCTTAAGTAGTGTTCTTCGTTTGTGATACTCTTACTCCTTCGGTGTATTGTTTAAATCTCGAATAGACTTCATTGTTTGACATTATCCCACTCCTTTAGTGTGTTGTTTAACTCTCGAGTAGAGTTATTCATTTGTTGTTCATCCGTCTCCAAAGTGTGTTGTTTTTATCTCTCATTTAGAGTTGTTCGTTTGTTGTTTATTCAACACCTTTTGTGTTTTGTTTAACTCTCAAGTAGAGTTCTTCGTTCGTTATTTTATTACTCCGCTTGTGTGTTGTTTAAATCTCAAAATGACTTCTCCGTTTGTAATTATCTCTCTCCCATTATTGTTTTATTTAACTCCCGAGTAGAATTTTATACATGTTGTTTATCCCAATCCATATGTGTGTTGATTAATTCTCAAGTAGTGTTCTTCGTTTCTGATACTCTTACTCCTTCTCTGTATTGTTTAAATCTCGAATAGACTTCTTTGTTTGACATTATCCCACTCCTCCTGTGTGTTGTTTAAATCTCAAATTGCCTTCTCCGTTTGTAATTATCCCACTCCTTTATTGTGTTGTTTCACTCTCGAGTAGAATTTTACATTTGTTGTTTATCCCAATCCTTATGTGTGTTCTTCAACTCTTAAGTAGTGTACTTCGTTTGTGATACTCTTACTCCTTCTGTGTATTGTTTAAATCTCGAATAGACTTCATTGTTTGACATTATCCCACTCCTTTAGTGTGTTGTTTAACTCTCGAGTAGAGTTATTCATTTGTTGTTCATCCGTCTCCAAAGTGTGTTGTTTTTATCTCTCATTTAGAGTTGTTCGTTTGTTGTTTATTCAACACCTTTTGGTTTTGTTTAACTCTCAAGTAGAGTTCTTCATTCGTTATTTTATTACTCCGCTTGTGTGTTGTTTAAATCTCAAAATGACTTCTCCGTTTTTAATTATCTCTCTCCCATTATTGTTTTATTGAACTCCCGAGTAGAATTTTATACTTGTTGTTTATCCCAGTCCATATGTGTGTTGATTAATTCTCAAGTAGTGTTCATCGTTTGTGATACTCTTACACTCTTACTCTTTCTCTGTATTGTTTAAATCTCGAATAGACTTCTTTGTTTGACATTATCCCACTCCTCCTGTGTGTTGTTTAAATCTCAAATTGCCTTCTCCGTTTGTAATTGTCCCACTCCTTTATTGTGTTGTTTCACTCTCGAGTAGAATTTTACAGTTGTTGTTTATCCCACTCCTTATGTGTGTTCTTCAACTCTTAAGTAGTGTTCTTCGTTTGTGATACTCTTACTCCTTCGGTGTATTGTTTAAATCTCGAATAGACTTCATTGTTTGACATTATCCCACTCCTTTAGTGTGTTGTTTAACTCTCGAGTAGAGTTATTCATTTGTTGTTCATCCGTCTCCAAAGTGTGTTGTTTTTATCTCTCATTTAGAGTTGTTCGTTTGTTGTTTATTCAACACCTTTTGTGTTTTGTTTAACTCTCAAGTAGAGTTCTTCGTTCGTTATTTTATTACTCCGCTTGTGTGTTGTTTAAATCTCAAAATGACTTCTCCGTTTGTAATTATCTCTCTCCCATTATTGTTTTATTTAACTCCCGAGTAGAATTTTATACTTGTTGTTTATCCCAATCCATATGTGTGTTTATTAATTCTCAAGTAGTGTTCTTCGTTTCTGATACTCTTACTCCTTCTCTGTATTGTTTAAATCTCGAATAGACTTCTTTGTTTGTCATTATCCCACTCCTCCTGTGTGTTGTTTAAATCTCAAATTGCCTTCTCCGTTTGTAATTATCCCACTCCTTTATTGTGTTGTTTCACTCTCGAGTAGAATTTTATACTTGTTGTTTATCCCAATCCATATGTGTGTTGATTAATTCTCAAGTAGTGTTCATCGTTTGTGATACTCTTACTCCTTCTGTGTATTGTTTAAATCTCGAATAGACTTCATTGTTTGACATTATCCCACTCCTTTAGTGTGTTGTTTAACTCTCGAGTAGAGTTATTCATATGTTGTTCATCCGTCTCCAAAGTGTGTGTTGTTTTATCTCTCATTTAGAGTTGTTCGTTTGTTGTTTATTCAACACTTTTTGTGTTTTGTTTAACTCTCAAGTAGAGTTCTTCGTTATTTTATTACTCCGCTTGTGTGTTGTTTAAATCTCAAAATGACTTCTCCGTCTTAATTATCTCTCTCCCATTATTGTTTTATTTAACTAATTTTATACTTATTGTTTATCCCAATCCATGTGTGTTGATTAATTCTCAAGTAGTGTTCTTTGTTGTTTAAATCTCAAATTGCCTTCTCCGTTTGTAATTATCTCTCTCCCATTATTGTTTTATTTAACTCCCGAGTAGAATTTTATGCATGTTGTTTATCCCAATCCATATGTGTGTTGATTAATTCTCAAGTAGTGTTCTTCGTTTCTGATACTCTTACTCCTTCTCTGTATTGTTTAAATCTCGAATAGACTTCTTTGTTTGACATTATCCCACTCCTCCTGTGTGTTGTTTAAATCTCAAATTGCCTTTCTCGCTTGTAATTATCCCACTCCTTTATTGTGTTGTTTCACTCTCGAGTAGAATTTTACATTTGTTGTTTATCCCACTCCTTATGTGTGTTCTTCAACTCTTAAGTAGTGTTCTTCGTTTGTGATACTCTTACTCCTTCTGTGTATAGTTTAAATCTCGAATAGACTTCATTGTTTGACATTATCCCACTCCTTTAGTGTGTTGTTTAACTCTCGAGTAGAGTTATTCATTTGTTGTTCATCCGTCTCCAAAGTGTGTTGTTTTTATCTCTCATTTAGAGTTGTTCGTTTGTTGTTTATTCAACACCTTTTGTGTTTTGTTTAACTCTCAAGTAGAGTTGTTCGTTCGTTATTTTATTACTCCGCTTGTGTGTTGTTTAAATCTCAAACTGACTTCTCCGTTTGTAATTATCTCTCTCCCATTATTGTTTTATTTAACTCCCGAGTAGAATTTTATACTTGTTGTTTATCCCAATCCATATGTGTGTTTATTAATTCTCAAGTAGTGTTCTTCGTTTCTGATACTCTTACACCTTCTCTGTATTGTTTAAATCTCGAATAGACTTCTTTGTTTGTCATTATCCCACTCCTCCTGTGTGTTGTTTAAATCTCAAATTGCCTTCTCCGTTTGTAATTATCCCACTCCTTTATTGTGTTGTTTCACTCTCGAGTAGAATTTTATACTTGTTGTTTATCCCAATCCATATGTGTGTTGATTAATTCTCAAGTAGTGTTCATCGTTTGTGATACTCTTACTCCTTCTGTGTATTGTTTAAATCTCGAATAGACTTCATTGTTTGACATTATCCCACTCCTTTAGTGTGTTGTTTAACTCTCGAGTAGAGTTATTCATTTGTTGTTCATCCGTCTCCAAAGTGTGTTGTTTTTATCTCTCATTTAGAGTTGTTCGTTTGTTGTTTATTCAACACCTTTTGTGTTTTGTTTAACTCTCAAGTAGAGTTCTTCATTCGTTATTTTATTACTCCGCTTGTGTGTTGTTTAAATCTCAAAATGACTTCTCCGTCTGGAATTATCTCTCTCCCATTATTGTTTTATTTAACTCCCGACTAGAATTTTATACTTATTGTTTATCCCAATCCATGTGTGTTGATTAATTCTCAAGTAGTGTTCTTCGTTTCTGATACTCTTACTCTTTCTCTGTATTGTTTAAATCTCGAATAGACTTCTTTGTTTGACATTATCCCACTCCTCCTATGTGTTGTTTAAATCTCAAATTGCCTTCTCCGTTTGTAATTATCTCTCTCCCATTATTGTTTTATTTAACTCCCGAGTAGAATTTTATGCATGTTGTTTATCCCAATCCATATGTGTGTTGATTAATTCTCATGTAGTGTTCTTCGTTTCTGATACTCTTTCTCCTTCTCTGTATTGTTTAAATCTCGAATAGACTTCTTTGTTTGACATTATCCCTTTCCTCATGTGTTGTTTAAATCTCAAATTGCCTTCTCCGTTTGTAATTGTCCCACTCCTTTATTGTGTTGTTTCACTCTCGAGTAGAATTTTACAGTTGTTGTTTATCCCACTCCTTATGTGTGTTCTTCAACTCTTAAGTAGTGTTCTTCGTTTGTGATACTCTTACTCCTTCGGTGTATTGTTTAAATCTCGAATAGACTTCATTGTTTGACATTATCCCACTCCTTTAGTGTGTTGTTTAACTCTCGAGTAGAGTTATTCATATGTTGTTCATCCGTCTCCAAAGTGTGTTGTTTTTATCTCTCATTTAGAGTTGTTCGTTTGTTGTTTATTCAACACCTTTTGTGTTTTGTTTAACTCTCAAGTAGAGTTCGTTATTTTATTACTCCGCCTGTGTGTTGTTTAAAAATCAAAATGACTTCTCCGTTTTTAATTATCTCTCTCCCATTATTGTTTTATTTAACTCCCGAGTAGAATTTTATACTTGTTGTTTATCCCAATCCATATGTGTGTTTATTAATTCTCAAGTAGTGTTCTTCGTTTCTGATACTCTTACACCTTCTCTGTATTGTTTAAATCTCGAATAGACTTCTTTGTTTGTCATTATCCCACTCCTCCTGTGTGTTGTTTAAATCTCAAATTGCCTTCTCCGTTTGTAATTATCCCACTCCTTTATTGTGTTGTTTCACTCTCGAGTAGAATTTTATACTTGTTGTTTATCCCAATCCATGTGTGTTGCTTAATTCTCAAGTAGTGTTCATCGTTTGTGATACTCTTACTCCTTCTGTGTATTGTTTAAATCTCGAATAGACTTCATTGTTTGACATTATCCCACTCCTTTAGTGTGTTGTTTAACTCTCGAGTAGAGTTATTCATTTGTTGTTCATCCGTCTCCAAAGTGTGTTGTTTTTATCTCTCATTTAGAGTTGTTCGTTTGTTGTTTATTCAACACCTTTTGTGTTTTGTTTAACTCTCAAGTAGAGTTCTTCGTTCGTTATTTTATTACTCCGCTTGTGTGTTGTTTAAATCTCAAAATGACTTCTCCGTCTGGAATTATCTCTCTCCCATTATTGTTTTATTTAACTCCCGACTAGAATTTTATACTTATTGTTTATCCCAATCCATGTGTGTTGATTAATTCTCAAGTAGTGTTCTTCGTTTCTGATACTCTTACTCTTTCTCTGTATTGTTTAAATCTCGAATAGACTTCTTTGTTTGACATTATCCCACTCCTCCTGTGTGTTGTTTAAATCTCAAATTGCCTTCTCCGTTTGTAATTATCTCTCTCCCATTATTGTTTTATTTAACTCCAGTAGAATTTTATGCATGTTGTTTATCCCAATCCATATGTGTGTTGATTAATTCTCAAGTAGTGTTCTTCGTTTCTGATACTCTTACTCCTTCTCTGTATTGTTTAAATCTCGAATAGACTTCTTTGTTTGACATTATCCCACTCCTCCTGTGTGTTGTTTAAATCTCAAATTGCCTTCTCCGTTTGTAATTGTCCCACTCCTTTATTGTGTTGTTTCACTCTCGAGTAGAATTTTACAGTTGTTGTTTATCCCACTCCTTATGTGTGTTCTTCAACTCTTAAGTAGTGTTCTTCGTTTGTGATACTCTTACTCCTTCGGTGTATTGTTTAAATCTCGAATAGACTTCATTGTTTGACATTATCCCACTCCTTTAGTGTGTTGTTTAACTCTCGAGTAGAGTTATTCATTTGTTGTTCATCCGTCTCCAAAGTGTGTTGTTTTTATCTCTCATTTAGAGTTGTTCGTTTGTTGTTTATTCAACACCTTTTGTGTTTTGTTTAACTCTCAAGTAGAGTTCTTCGTTCGTTATTTTATTACTCCGCTTGTGTGTTGTTTAAATCTCAAAATGACTTCTCCGTTTGTAATTATCTCTCTCCCATTATTGTTTTATTTAACTCCCGAGTAGAATTTTATACTTGTTGTTTATCCCAATCCATATGTGTGTTGATTAATTCTCAAGTAGTGTTCTTCGTTTCTGATACTCTTACACCTTCTCTGTATTGTTTAAATCTCGAATAGACTTCTTTGTTTGTCATTATCCCACTCCTCCTGTGTTGTTTAAATATCAAATTGTTTTCTCCGTTTGTAATTATCCCAGTCCTTTATTGTGTTGTTTAACCCACGAGTAGAATTTTACATTTGTTGTTTATCCCAATCCATATGTGTGTTGATTAATTCTCAAGTAGTGTTCTTCGTTTGTGATACTCTTACTCCTTCTGTGTATTGTTTAAATCTCGAATAGACTTCATTGTTTGACATTATCCCACTCCTTTAGTGTGTTGTTTAACTCTCGAGTAGAGTTATTCGTTTGTTGTTCATCCGTCTCCAAAGTGTGTTGTTTTTATCTCTCATTTAGAGTTGTTCGTTTGTTGTTTATTCAACACCTTTTGTGTTTTGTTTAACTCTCAAGTAGAGTTCTTCGTTCGTTATTTTATTACTCCGCTTGTGTGTTGTTTAAATCTCAAAATGACTTCTCCGTCTGGAATTATCTCTCCCATTATTGTTTTATTTAACTCCCGACTAGAATTTTATACTTATTGTTTATCCCAATCCATGTGTGTTGATTAATTCTCAAGTAGTGTTCTTCGTTTCTGATACTCTTACTCTTTCTCTGTATTGTTTAAATCTCGAATAGACTTCTTTGTTTGACATTATCCCACTCCTCCTGTGTGTTGTTTAAATCTCAAATTGCCTTCTCCGTTTGTAATTATCTCTCTCCCATTATTGTTTTATTTAACTCCCGAGTAGAATTTTATGCATGTTGTTTATCCCAATCCATATGTGTGTTGATTAATTCTCAAGTAGTGTTCTTCGTTTCTGATACTCTTACTCCTTCTCTGTATTGTTTAAATCTCGAATAGACTTCTTTGTTTGACATTATCCCACTCCTCATGTGTGTTGTTTAAATCTCAAATTGCCTTCTCCGTTTGTAATTGTCCCACTCCTTTATTGTGTTGTTTCACTCTCGAGTAGAATTTTACAGTTGTTGTTTATCCCACTCCTTATGTGTGTTCTTCAACTCTTAAGTAGTGTTCTTCGTTTGTGATACTCTTACTCCTTCGGTGTATTGTTTAAATCTCGAATAGACTTCATTGTTTGACATTATCCCACTCCTTTAGTGTGTTGTTTAACTCTCGAGTAGAGTTATTCATTTGTTGTTCATCCGTCTCCAAAGTGTGTTGTTTTTATCTCTCATTTAGAGTTGTTCGTTTGTTGTTTATTCAACACCTTTTGTGTTTTGTTTAACTCTCAAGTAGAGTTCTTCGTTCGTTATTTTATTACTCCGCTTGTGTGTTGTTTAAATCTCAAAATGACTTCTCCGTTTGTAATTATCTCTCTCCCATTATTGTTTTATTTAACTCCCGAGTAGAATTTTATGCATGTTGTTTATCCCAATCCATATGTGTGTTGATTAATTCTCAAGTAGTGTTCTTCGTTTCTGATACTCTTACTCCTTCTCTGTATTGTTTAAATCTCGAATAGACTTCTTTGTTTGTCATTATCCCACTCCTCCTGTGTGTTAAACAAATCTCAAATTGCCTTCTCCGTTTGTAATTGTCCCACTCCTTTATTGTGTTGTTTCACTCTCGAGTAGAATTTTATACTTGTTGTTTATCCCAATCCATATGTGTGTTGATTAATTCTCAAGTAGTGTTCATCGTTTGTGATACTCTTACTCCTTCTGTGTATTGTTTAAATCTCGAATAGACTTCATTGTTTGACATTATCCCACTCCTTTAGTGTGTTGTTTAACTCTCGAGTAGAGTTATTCATATGTTGTTCATCCGTCTCCAAAGTGTGTTGTTTTTATCTCTCATTTAGAGTTGTTCGTTTGTTGTTTATTCAACACCTTTTGTGTTTTGTTTAACTCTCAAGTAGAGTTCTTCGTTCGTTATTTTATTACTCCGCTTGTGTGTTGTTTAAATCTCAAAATGACTTCTCCGTCTGGAATTATCTCTCAGCCATTATTGTTTTATTTAACTCCCGACTAGAATTTTATACTTATTGTTTATCCCAATCCATATGTGTGTTGATTAATTCTCAAGTAGTGTTCTTCATTTTTGATACTCTTACTCTTTCTCTGTATTGTTTAAATCTCGAATAGACTTCTTTGTTTGACATTATCCCACCTCCTCGTGTGTTGTTTAAATCTCAAATTGCCTTCTCCGCTTGTAATTATCTCTCCCATTATTGTTTTATTTAACTCCAGTAGAATTTTATACTTATTGTTTATCCCAATCCATATGTGTGTTGATTAATTCTCAAGTAGTGTTCTTCATTTTTGATACTCTTACTCTTTCTCTGTATTGTTTAAATCTCGAATAGACTTCTTTGTTTGACATTATCCCACTCCTCCTGTGTGTTGTTTAAATCTCAAATTGCCTTCTCCGTTTGTAATTGTCCCACTCCTTTATTGTGTTGTTTCACTCTCGAGTAGAATTTTACAGTTGTTGTTTATCCCACTCCTTATGTGTGTTCTTCAACTCTTAAGTAGTGTTCTTCGTTTGTGATACTCTTACTCCTTCGGTGTATTGTTTAAATCTCGAATAGACTTCATTGTTTGACATTATCCCACTCCTTTAGTGTGTTGTTTAACTCTCGAGTAGAGTTATTCATTTGTTGTTCATCCGTCTCCAAAGTGTGTTGTTTTTATCTCTCATTTAGAGTTGTTCGTTTGTTGTTTATTCAACACCTTTTGTGTTTTGTTTAACTCTCAAGTAGAGTTCTTCGTTCGTTATTTTATTACTCCGCTTGTGTGTTGTTTAAATCTCAAAATGACTTCTCCGTTTTTAATTATCTCTCTCCCATTATTGTTTTATTGAACTCCCGAGTAGAATTTTATACTTGTTGTTTATCCCAGTCCATATGTGTGTTGATTAATTCTCAAGTAGTGTTCTTCGTTTCTGATACTCTTACACCTTCTCTGTATTGTTTAAATCTCGAATAGACTTCTTTGTTTGTCATTATCCCACTCCTCCTGTGTGTTGTTTAAATCTCAAATTGCCTTCTCCGTTTGTAATTATCCCACTCCTTTATTGTGTTGTTTCACTCTCGAGTAGAATTTTATACTTGTTGTTTATCCCAATCCATATGTGTGTTCTTCAACTCTTAAGTAGTGTTCTTCGTTTGTGATACTCTTACTCCTTCTGTGTATTGTTTAAATCTCGAATAGACTTCATTGTTTGACATTATCCCACTCCTTTAGTGTGTTGTTTAACTCTCGAGTAGAGTTATTCATTTGTTGTTCATCCGTCTCCAAAGTGTGTTGTTTTTATCTCTCATTTAGAGTTGTTCGTTTGTTGTTTATTCAACACCTTTTGTGTTTTGTTTAACTCTCAAGTAGAGTTCTTCGTTCGTTATTTTATTACTCCGCTTGTGTGTTGTTTAAATCTCAAAATGACTTCTCCGTCTGGAATTATCTCTCTCCCATTATTGTTTTATTTAACTCCCGACTAGAATTTTATACTTATTGTTTATCCCAATCCATGTGTGTTGATTAATTCTCAAGTGTTCTTCTTCGTTTACATACTCTTACTCTTTCTCTGTATTGTTTAAATCTCGAATAGACTTCTTTGTTTGACATTATCCCACTCCTCCTGTGTGTTGTTTAAATCTCAAATTGCCTTCTCCGTTTGTAATTATCTCTCTCCCATTATTGTTTTATTTAACTCCCGAGTAGAATTTTATGCATGTTGTTTATCCCAATCCATATGTGTGTTGATTAATTCTCAAGTAGTGTTCTTCGTTTCTGATACTCTTACTCTGTCTATTTATTGTTTAATTCTCGAATATACATCTATGTTTGACATTATCCCACACCTCATGTGTGTTGTTTAAATCTCAAATTGCCTTCTTTGCTTGTAATTATCCCACTCCTTTATTGTGTTGTTTCACTCGAGTAGAATTTTACATTTGTTGTTTATCCCACTCCTTATGTGTGTTCTTCAACTCTTAAGTAGTGTTCTTCGTTTGTGATACTCTTACTCCTTCGGTGTATTGTTTAAATCTCGAATAGACTTCATTGTTTGACATTATCCCACTCCTTTAGTGTGTTGTTTAACTCTCGAGTAGAGTTATTCATTTGTTGTTCATCCGTCTCCAAAGTGTGTTGTTTTTATCTCTCATTTAGAGTTGTTCGTTTGTTGTTTATTCAACACCTTTTGTGTTTTGTTTAACTCTCAAGTAGAGTTCTTCGTTCGTTATTTTATTACTCCGCTTGTGTGTTGTTTAAATCTCAAAATGACTTCTCCGTCTGGAATTATCTCTCTCCCATTATTGTTTTATTTAACTCCCGACTAGAATTTTATACTTATTGTTTATCCCAATCCATATGTGTGTTGATTAATTCTCAAGTAGTGTTCTTCGTTTCTGATACTCTTACACCTTCTCTGTATTGTTTAAATCTCGAATAGACTTCTTTGTTTGTCATTATCCCACTCCTCCTGTGTGTTGTTTAAATCTCAAATTGCCTTCTCGGCTTGTAATTATCCCACTCCTTTATTGTGTTGTTTCACTCTCGAGTAGAATTTTATACTTGTTGTTTATCCCAATCCATATGTGTGTTGATTAATTCTCAAGTAGTGTTCTTCGTTTGTGATACTCTTACTCCTTCTGTGTATTGTTTAAATCTCGAATAGACTTCATTGTTTGACATTATCCCACTCCTTTAGTGTGTTGTTTAACTCTCGAGTAGAGTTATTCATTTGTTGTTCATCCGTCTCCAAAGTGTGTTGTTTTTATCTCTCATTTAGAGTTGTTCGTTTGTTGTTTATTCAACACCTTTTGTGTTTTGTTTAACTCTCAAGTAGAGTTCTTCATTCGTTATTTTATTACTCCGCTTGTGTGTTGTTTAAATCTCAAAATGACTTCTCCGTTTGTAATTATCTCTCTCCCATTATTGTTTTATTTAACTCCCGACTAGAATTTTATACTTATTGTTTATCCCAATCCATGTGTGTTGATTAATTCTCAAGTAGTGTTCTTCGTTTCTGATACTCTTACTCTTTCTCTGTATTGTTTAAATCTCGAATAGACTTCTTTGTTTGACATTATCCCACTCCTTTAGTGTGTTGTTTAACTCTCAAATTTCCTACTCCGTTTGTAATTATCTCTCCTTTATTGTTTTGTTTCACTCTCGAGTAGAATTTTACATTTGTTGTTTATCCCAATCCATATGTGTTGATTAATTCTCAAGTAGTGTTCTTCGCTTGTGATACTCTTACTCCTTCTCCTGTATTGTTTAAATCTCGAATAGACTTCATTGTTTGACATTATCCCCTTTAGTGTGTTGTTTAACTCTCGAGTAGAGTTATTCATTTGTTGTTCATCCGTCTCCAAAGTGTGTTGTTTTTATCTCTCATTTAGAGTTGTTCGTTTGTTGTTTATTCAACACCTTTTGTGTTTTGTTTAACTCTCAAGTAGAGTTCTTCGTTATTTTATTACTCTTGTGTGTTGTTTAAATCTCAAAATGACTTCTCCGCTTGTAATTATCTCTCTCCCATTATTGTTTTATTTAACTCCCGACTAGAATTTTATACTTGTTGTTTAGCCCAATCTATATGTGTGTTGATTAATTCTCAAGTAGTGTTCTTCGTTTCTGATACTCTTACACCTTCTCTGTATTGTTTAAATCTCGAATAGATTTCTTCGTTTGTCATTATCCCACTCCTCCTGTGTGTTGTTTAAATCTCAAATTGCCTTCTCCGTTTGTAATTATCCCACTCCTTTATTGTGTTGTTTCACTCTCGAGTAGAATTTTACATTTGTTGTTTATCCCAATCCTTATGTGTGTTCTTCAACTCTTAAGTAGTGTACTTCGTTTGTGATACTCTTACTCCTTCTGTGTATTGTCTAAATCTCGAATAGACTTCATTGTTTGACATTATCCCACTCCTTTAGTGTGTTGTTTAACTCTCGAGTAGAGTTATTCATTTGTTGTTCATCCGTCTCCAAAGTGTGTTGTTTTTATCTCTCATTTAGAGTTGTTCGTTTGTTGTTTATTCAACACCTTTTGTGTTTTGTTTAACTCTCAAGTAGAGTTCTTCGTTCGTTATTTTATTACTCCGCCTGTGTGTTGTTTAAAAATCAAAATGACTTCTCCGTTTTTAATTATCTCTCTCCCATTATTGTTTTATTTAACTCCCGAGTAGAATTTTATACTTATTGTTTATCCCAATCCATGTGTGTTGATTAATTCTCAAGTAGTGTTCTTCGTTTCTGATACTCTTACTCCTTCTCTGTATTGTTTAAATCTCGAATAGACTTCTTTGTTTGACATTATCCCACTCCTCCTGTGTGTTGTTTAAATCTCAAATTGCCTTCTCCGTTTGTAATTATCTCTCCCATTATTGTTTTATTGAACTCCCGAGTAGAATTTTATACTTGTTGTTTATCCCAGTCCATATGTGTGTTGATTAATTCTCAAGTAGTGTTCATCGTTTGTGATACTCTTACTCCTTCTGTGTATTGTTTAAATCTCGAATAGACTTCTTTGTTTGACATTATCCCACTCCTCATGTGTTGTTTAAATCTCAAATTGCCTTTTCCGTTTGTAATTATCCCACTCCTTTATTGTGTTGTTTCACTCTCGAGTAGAATTTTACAGTTGTTGTTTATCCCACTCCTTATGTGTGTTCTTCAACTCTTAAGTAGTGTTCTTCGTTTGTGATACTCTTACTCCTTCGGTGTATTGTTTAAATCTCGAATAGACTTCATTGTTTGACATTATCCCACTCCTTTAGTGTGTTGTTTAACTCTCGAGTAGAGTTATTCATATGTTGTTCATCCGTCTCCAAAGTGTGTTGTTTTTATCTCTCATTTAGAGTTGTTCGCGTGTTGTTTATTCAACACCTTTTTGTGTTTTGTTTAACTCTCAAGTAGAGTTCTTCGCTTCATATTTTATTACTCCGCTTGTGTGTTGTTTAAATCTCAAAATGACTTCTCCGCTTGTAATTATCACTCTCCCATGATTGTATTATTTAACTCCGGAGTAGAATTTTATTCTTGTTGTTTATCCCAATCCATATGTGTGTTGATTAATTCTCAAGTAGTGTTCTTCGTTTCTGATACTCTTACTCCTTCTCTGTATTGTTTAAATCTCGAATAGACTTCTTTGTTTGACATTATCCCACTCCTCATGTGTTGTTTAAATCTCAAATTGCCTTCTCCGTTTGTAATTATCCCACTCCTTTATTGTGTTGTTTCACTCTCGAGTAGAATTTTACATTTGTTGTTTATCCCAATCCTTATGTGTGTTCTTCAACTCTTAAGTAGTGTACTTCGTTTGTGATACTCTTACTCCTTCTGTGTATTGTCTAAATCTCGAATAGACTTCATTGTTTGACATTATCCCACTCCTTTAGTGTGTTGTTTAACTCTCGAGTAGAGTTATTCATTTGCGATTCATCCGTCTCCAAAGTGTGTTGTTTTTATCTCTCATTTAGAGTTGTTCGTTTGTTGTTTATTCAACACCTTTTGTGTTTTGTTTAACTCTCAAGTAGAGTTCTTCGTTCGTTATTTTATTACTCCGCCTGTGTGTTGTTTAAAAATCAAAATGACTTCTCCGTTTTTAATTATCTCTCTCCCATTATTGTTTTATTTAACTCCCGAGTAGAATTTTATACTTGTTGTTTATCCCAATCCATATGTGTGTTTATTAATTCTCAAGTAGTGTTCTTCGTTTCTGATACTCTTACACCTTCTCTGTATTGTTTAAATCTCGAATAGACTTCTTTGTTTGTCATTATCCCACTCCTCCTGTGTGTTGTTTAAATCTCAAATTGCCTTCTCCGTTTGTAATTATCCCACTCCTTTATTGTGTTGTTTCACTCTCGAGTAGAATTTTACATTTGTTGTTTATCCCACTCCTTATGTGTGTTCTTCAACTCTTAAGTAGTGTTCTTCGTTTGTGATACTCTTACTCCTTCTGTGTATTGTTTAAATCTCGAATAGACTTCATTGTTTGACATTATCCCACTCCTTTAGTGTGTTGTTTAACTCTCGAGTAGAGTTATTCATATGTTGTTCATCCGTCTCCAAAGTGTGTTGTTTTTATCTCTCATTTAGAGTTGTTCGTTTGTTGTTTATTCAACACCTTTTGTGTTTTGTTTAACTCTCAAGTAGAGTTCTTCGTTCGTTATTTTATTACTCCGCTTGTGTGTTGTTTAAATCTCAAAATGACTTCTCCGTCTGGAATTATCTCTCTCCTATTATTGTTTTATTTAACTCCCGACTAGAATTTTATACTTATTGTTTATCCCAATCCATGTGTGTTGATTAATTCTCAAGTAGTGTTCTTCGTTTCTGATACTCTTACTCTTTCTCTGTATTGTTTAAATCTCGAATAGACTTCTTTGTTTGACATTATCCCACTCCTCCTGTGTGTTGTTTAAATCTCAAATTGCCTTCTCCGTTTGTAATTATCCCACTCCTTTATTGTGTTGTTTCACTCTCGAGTAGAATTTTACATTTGTTGTTTATCCCAATCCTTATGTGTGTTCTTCAACTCTTAAGTAGTGTTCTTCGTTTGTGATACTCTTACTCCTTCTCTGTATTGTTTAAATCTCGAATAGACTTCATTGTTTGACATTATCCCACTCCTTTAGTGTGTTGTTTAACTCTCGAGTAGAGTTATTCATATGTTGTTCATCCGTCTCCAAAGTGTGTTGTTTTTATCTCTCATTTAGAGTTGTTCGCGTGTTTTTTAATCAACACCTTTGTTTTGTTTAACTCTCAAGTAGAGTTCTTCGCTCGTTATTTTATTACTCCGCTTGTGTTGTTTAAATCTCAAAATGACTTCTCCGCTTTTAATTATCTCTCTCCATTATTGTTTTATTTAACTCCCGGTAGAATTTTATACTTGTTGTTTATCCCAATCCATATGTGTTGATTAATTCTCAAGTAGTGTTCTTCGCTTTCGATACTCTTACACCTTCAGTATTGTTTAAATCTCAATAGACTTCTTTGTTTTCATTATCCCACCTCCCGTGTGTTGTTTAAATCTCAAAATGACTTCTCCGTTTGTAATTATCTCTCTCCCATTATTGTTTTATTTAACTCCCGAGTAGAATTTTATACATGTTGTTTAGCCCAATCTATATGTGTGTTGATTAATTCTCAAGTAGTGTTCTTCGTTTCTGATACTCTTACACCTTCTCTGTATTGTTTAAATCTCGAATAGATTTCTTCGTTTGTCATTATCCCACTCCTCCTGTGTGTTGTTTAAATCTCAAATTGCCTTCTCCGTTTGTAATTATCCCACTCCTTTATTGTGTTGTTTCACTCTCGAGTAGAATTTTACATTTGTTGTTTATCCCAATCCTTATGTGTGTTCTTCAACTCTTAAGTAGTGTACTTCGTTTGTGATACTCTTACTCCTTCTGTGTATTGTCTAAATCTCGAATAGACTTCATTGTTTGACATTATCCCACTCCTTTAGTGTGTTGTTTAACTCTCGAGTAGAGTTATTCATTTGCGATTCATCCGTCTCCAAAGTGTGTTGTTTTTATCTCTCATTTAGAGTTGTTCGTTTGTTGTTTATTCAACACCTTTTGTGTTTTGTTTAACTCTCAAGTAGAGTTCTTCGTTCGTTATTTTATTACTCCGCTTGTGTGTTGTTTAAATCTCAAAATGACTTCTCCGTTTTTAATTATCTCTCTCCCATTATTGTTTTATTGAACTCCCGAGTAGAATTTTATACTTGTTGTTTATCCCAGTCCATATGTGTGTTGATTAATTCTCAAGTAGTGTTCATCGTTTGTGATACTCTTACTCCTTCTGTGTATTGTTTAAATCTCGAATAGACTTCTTTGTTTGACATTATCCCACTCCTCATGTGTGTTGTTTAAATCTCAAATTGCCTTCTCCGTTTGTAATTATCTCTCACCCATTATTGTTTTATTTAACCCCCGAGTAGAATTTTACATTTTTTGTTTATGCCAATCCATATGTGTGTTGATTAATTCTCAAGTAGTGTTCATCGTTTGTGATACTCTTACTCCTTCTGTGTATTGTTTAAATCTCGAATAGACTTCATTGCTTGACATTATCCCACTCCTCCTGTGTGTTGTTTAAATCTCAAATTGCCTTCTCCGTTTGTAATTATCCCACTCCTTTATTGTGTTGTTTCACTCTCGAGTAGAATTTTACATTTGTTGTTTATCCCACTCCTTATGTGTGTTCTTCAACTCTTAAGTAGTGTTCTTCGTTTGTGATACTCTTACTCCTTCTGTGTATTGTTTAAATCTCGAATAGACTTCATTGTTTGACATTATCCCACTCCTTTAGTGTGTTGTTTAACTCTCGAGTAGAGTTATTCATTTGTTGTTCATCCGTCTCCAAAGTGTGTTGTTTTTATCTCTCATTTAGAGTTGTTCGTTTGTTGTTTATTCAACACCTTTTGTGTTTTGTTTAACTCTCAAGTAGAGTTCTTCGTTATTTTATTACTCCGCCTGTGTGTTGTTTAAATCTCAAAATGACTTCTCCGTTTTTAATTATCTCTCTCCCATTATTGTTTTATTTAACTCCCGAGTAGAATTTTATACTTGTTGTTTATCCCAATCCATATGTGTGTTTATTAATTCTCAAGTAGTGTTCTTCGTTTCTGATACTCTTACACCTTCTCTGTATTGTTTAAATCTCGAATAGACTTCTTTGTTTGACATTATCCCACTCCTCCTGTGTTGTTTAAATCTCAAATTGCCTTCTCCGCTTGTAATTATCCCACCTTTATTGTGTTGTTTCACTCTCGAGTAGAATTTTACATTTGTTGTTTATCCCATTCCTTATGTGTGTTCTTCAACTCTTAAGTAGTGTTCTTCGCTTGTGATACTCTTACCTTTCTGTATTGTTTAAATCTCGAATAGACTTCATTGTTTGACATTATCCCACTCCTTTAGTGTGTTGTTTAACTCGAGTAGAGTTATTCATTTGTTGTTCATCCCTCCAAAGTGTGTTGTTTAATCTCTCATTAGAGTTGTTCGCTTGTGATACTCTTACACCTTCGTTTTGTTTAAATCTCAATAGAGTTCTTTTCGTTTCATTATCCCACTTGTGTGTTGTTTAAATCTCAAATTGTTCGCTTTGTTTATCTTCCTCCCATTGTTTTTTTTTTTTTCATAAATAGAGCATATATTAATAAAAGTAAAAGAGTACAAAGCGTAAAAGTAGAGATTACAATGGAACCCACAAAGGGTTACAACGCCAAACAAGTGAAACAAACAAAGAAACAAAATAACATAACCCGGATCAAGGTGATCCATGGTTGCAAATCATGGGCCTCGTTAAAACCTCCATGGAAAAACCCTGGGAAAAACCCATGGTCGGGAAAAAGAGTGCTGAGCGTTAGCGCTATGGAAACCTATAATAAGGTAAACCGACATGTCCTCGTATGTGAGGTCGAATGACATCCAAAGGAGAAGTCCAAACCCTCCAGATCCAACTTTGAGAGAGCATCACGACGTGTTGCCTTTCACGAAAAATATGAGACACCCGAAAATCCATGTCACGATATGAGAGAGAGTCAATAGCCAACGGTTCCGAATTTCCATGGGACCGAAGTTAGTACCATGAGAGCAAATTACATAAGTAGAATCTGCTCCAACCAAATCTTATTCCAAATCTGGTGTGAGCCAATTCAATGCCAATCATAACCGCAAGTAACTCGGCTTCAAAGCATAAAGCGACTCACCGATTTACAAAGCAACCCATCACGGTACCATTTGAATCTCTAAAACCCACCAGCAGAGAGGAGCCAGAGCGGCAAGAGAACTTCCATCCGTGTTGCATTTAATCCATCCCGGAGAGGGGATACCATCGACCTCAATGATATCTCGTGACTTAGGCGGCACCCTTGAATACGAAAAGAATGAAGGACTTGTAAATCAACTTGATTATTAGCCATAGAACCAAGAGGGTGGGAATTAGCCTCGCCACAAGACTCCAAATCAAGCAAAATAGAATGCCCGAAACAGAACACCATCAAATAAGCAACGATTACAAAGTCCAAAGCACCCAAATGCTCACACAAAGGCAAGACGCCACAAAGAGAGAATCGAGAGCTAAAATGTTGACCCATGGCATATAATGTAAGCTTCCAAAACTAAAGCAATCTTTAAAAGGAACCTGAAAAGATCAAATAGAGTATGCCGATAGTCCGAGTGAATCGGACAAGAGACCAAGAATGGTCTTGGCAATCCATAGCAAGATAGCAAAAACACACAATCAAGGACCAACAAAACCAGAGCTCATAGCTTTCAATAGTTGGAAGAACACCATAAATAGCCTTCCAAATCAGTGATAGAACGACGGTGGGATAAAGGAGCCCATATCCAAGATCCCCAAATAATCTTAAGGAAACGCGTCAAGAAGAGTGATAGTTTGCTTGGTAGAAATCGAACTGTTTAGAGATTCACCAGACACGAGTATCGTAACCAGATGGAGCCGATGATAGGAGAGAATGTCGCGAGTAACATCCGAAAAGCCATACGGAACCCATCCAAAAGAAACCAACCAAATGAGTCCAATACTCGTAAATAGGGAACTCAAGTGATGTCAAGATGAATAGGAATACCAATTTCGTCTGCACATCAGAGCTGCCAATCATCAAGCTTTAAACGTAGTGAGAGCCTCGACACGCTAACCATCTAGACTTGATTGAAGTGGGAAACAATCTTAAATCCAAACCAAATCGAGGAAGCAACATAAGAGCGTAAGGAAGCATGCCGAAGAAACGTCATAAAGATATCTAGATATGGAACCTTCATTTCAAATATCCCAAGCAAGACGAGAAAGATACGCCTTTATTAGCAAAGAACTGAGAACGAATACCAAGACCACCTCGACTTTGGAGCACAACAACGCTTCCAAGAGATAGAAGTCGATGCTCTTCTCTTGAGTATCCCCGCTTGATTTAAATTACGAATGCCAAGATCCATACGCTTAAGAAGAGTCAAAGGCCAACGATAAACCATCATAGAGTGTACAAAAGATCCTGGATCACTGATTGAACAAGACATAAACGACCGGCCATAGAGAGAGAAGTGCCCTTCCATTTACTAAACTTTTCTAGAATCGAGTCCGCAAGGGATTGTAAATGACAAGTCCGAGGTGCCCCACGGAAAAGTGGAACTCCCAACACGTGAAAGGAAGGTGACCTCGATAATATCCATGATTCTCGCACAAGTGGTTCTTCCCGACTGGTGAGAAAAGTACTAAGATAAGCCCTGACTTCGAGGATGAAGTGTTGTCCCACCAAGCAAAGATATTTTTCCGTGATCCTAAGAATAGTCCGACAATTCGCAGAGTAGCCTCAAAAAATAATCACATCATCCGCATAAAGAAGGTGAGAAGGAAAAGTAAGAGATTGTCCAATGAATAAAGGAGTGAGCTCCCCTGAATTGGCAGCCTTCGAGAGAAGCTTGCTAAGAACTTCCTCCGCGATGCAAAAGAGAAGAGGGGAAAGAGGATCCCCTTGACGAACTCCCTGAGAACAGCCAAAGTACCCTTCCGGAGCCCCATTAATCAGAACCGAGAGCTTTGCCGAGTGAAGAATATGATTAATCCAACCAACAAAGGTAGAAGAGAAACCATATTTTGTGAGAACCGCCAAAAGAAAGTCCCAATTTAGAGTATCAAAGGCTATCCTGATGTCAACCTTCAACACCAGACACTTTACTACATTGAAGACCAAGACTATTAACTCCTTCAGAGGATAAGTCAATTCTATCATGTATGCGTCTAGCCTGAATAAAAACAAATTGATGAAAGGAGAGCAACCACGATAAAATCGGACCCAAACGATCAGCTAAAATCTTATCAATAATCTTATAAAGAAAATTACCAAGAACAATAGGGCTGAAATCTTCAATACGCAACGCATCTCCGATTTTCGAATAAGAGTGACAAACTAGAGTTCATACCGCCGAAATGACCATGAAGGAAGAACGCCTAATCGCCAAAGACACCTCCGCACCAATAATGTGCCACATAGATTGATAGAAACTTCCCCAAACCATCCGGTCCAGAGCACTATCAGTGACATATCGAAACAACATGACGGATGTCATCCTCGGAAGGAATATCGATTAGCAATTGATTTTGTTCATCCGTAATCGAACAATGGATAAGCTCATCTAGTTCATCGAACGAGACAACTGTGGACTGAGTTTGTGAGAACAGATTCTCATAATAAGAAATCATATGATTTCGGATCCGAATTGCATCATGATTGATAGAGCCATCAATTATCAAAGAGGAAATACCGAGAATACCTTTGCGAATCTTTAGAGAACGATGGAAAAAACCAGAATTTCTATCACCGTCTTTTAACCACGCAGCCCGGTTCTTTTGACGCAAAAAGGTTGCCTCTTGATTCAGAATAGCACTGTAGTCCGCGATCACCTCAAGTTCCTTGCGAGGAATATCATTTATCGGACCATGGAGGGATAATTGTCACGAACCAACTCCAAATTTTATTACGAAGCAAGAAGACGAGAATTAAGCTCGCCAAAGACATTAATATTCCAATCTATGATAGCGGATTTCAGCCTCTTTAATTTCCGGATAACCAAAGAAAAAGAGCCCATGGCCGTAATAGGAGTTTTCCAGGAAAGCTTAATTAACTCCTCAAACGAATCGTGATTCTTGCCACATTGCTTGGAATCAATGGTCGAGGATTTAGATAGCGCTTGTTCATGCGCACAGAAACAAAGAGGGGTCAGATCCCAGCAAGTACGCAAGCCCACACGAACCATCACTGAGTCCCATAAATCCAAAAAGGATTGTGAAGAAAGAGCCCTATCAATACGTGTCTCTAGATAACCACTAGAGAAACGACGATTCAACCAAGTAAAAAGCAATGTAACTAGGAATCGATAAGAACTCCCCATCATTGATAAATGAACGGAAATCCATGGTTTCGCATTTAACCGGAGGAGTACCATTCGATCGCTCATGTGCACCAATCACAAGATTGAAATCTCCCACCAAAAGCAAGGGTGTGTTTGGCAAAAGCAAGAATCACGCCATAAGTCTCGACGATTTACGATATAATCAAGATGGGCATGAATAAACGCTAATAGGAAGTCCTGCTGAAGCCAAGAAACTTTAATAACAAGAACTTGAGAAGAAGAGAAAATTATAGAAGAACCGAAGAAGAGAGATCTTCCAAAACCCATAAGTTAGGAAGACCGTTAGTATGCCAGATTTTCACCAAGAAAGCGATTCCCATCGTGCATTCCAATAAGAATCTGTATGGAGGAGGAAGGAACCTTGGTTCCGCAATAGCAAACCAACGAGGACGAGTAGAAACTACATGATGCTTGAGCATATCTTGTGAGGGAGCATTCTAATACCTAATGTTCCAAAATGTAACATTCATTGGGAAACAACGTGAGAGGAATCTGCATGGCAAGTAGCGTATGTAAGAGTTGTAATATCCAGAAAGAATTATCATCATTTATATCACCGCCTACTAAGTTCGCTTATCTTGCACTCGCCGCAATCCCCATGGCATTAATAGCGGCAAAGTAGGGAGAATTAGGGATGAAGAGGCACCTTAGTGGCATTAGATGGGTTGTTAATGCGTTCACGCATAATCTCAATCAATCTTTTATTCGCATATTAGCCTCCATAGAATCGCCCAATGAAGATGTGTTGTAGGTATGCAATAGGAGTTGAAGGTCATGAGGTCATTGATGCGAATCGAATCTTGCAAAGCGAAATCTCGACTCACCACCCAAGTTCTCATCCTCCACCATGTTCGAATCCAACAAGGCAAACTGTTCGACTCGACAACGGAGATACAACCATGAGCAGTCGCTTAGGCAAATTAACATTACGTCATGGAGAAACTTCCGAATCAGAGCATCGTGGATTTGAAACCACAACAAGAGAAGTCGCCAATGGACCAAAGCAGGTAAACGCTCAGATTGTGCGCTTATAACCATCGCGGAATAGCAACCAAAGTTGATTGTGCTAAGTTAGCATTAGATTTTACCCTAGGAGGCGGTGAGTCGGGCCTGACATCTCCTTATCTTTGTTCCGCTGCAATTCTCCATTTTATGACCAACAACAAGGCAAGAATGGCAAAAAATGTAAATCCTCATAATAAGCTTCAATCCAAATATCACCGACAGAGTTTCTAGTTGAATCTTTGATTCTAAAGCTTGAGAAAGATCAACTTCCACCAGACCTTAACGTAGTTACCAAAACAAATGATCTAAAGAAGGCGATCAATCCTAATCGGTGTTCCAAGAGCAGCGTAAGTGCCATAATCACGATCGATGATGGTGTTCATAAAGCAAACCATATAAACGAATCCCAAACACGCACCTGTGGATGCTGCTTTGCGAACGAAATTAGGAACCCAAGGTCAAGGTAGAGATTACTGCTGATAGCTTCCATAAGCTCGAACGAAAAATTGAATCTCTCGCTTGCTTGGAATAGAACCGAAAGACAAAGTATCCTGCATCAATCGAAGCATGGACCAAGCCTCCAGATGCCAAATCTTTTTCAACGCCTCACGAGGTCATGAAATTTCCATGGTGAGGAACCTTGGGCGTAATCAATCGTCCGATAAAGAAGAAGATGAGCAATTAGCAATCTGCCGTAATAAAATCATCATTAAGTTTAACGGACAGAACGTATTTTTACGAACCGGCTCAAGAGTCGGGCCTAAGTGCCCACAATGGCCGGTTCGAAGAGAATGAAGAGTCAGAGTAGCTTCTCGCCTTGGGCGGTATGGTTCCATGGAGGAGACACCACCTCAGCAGCAAGATGCTGCAACATGAGCAGCGGCAGGAGCTGAGTTGAATGCAGAAAGTTCGGGAAAAGAATTTCAAAGATCCATCGAAACCCTAAAATTCGAACGAAAAACGGCGCAAGCTTGAAAGATTGTAGAGCGTCCGTCGTCCAAAATAATCGATCTTGGTACGCCTGAAAGATCAGAAACAAGGAAGAGAAGTAGTAGGCACGTGCCTACAGTAGTACAACCACCAGAGACTGGTGGCCGGAGGAAAACCGCTAAAATTCGGATAAAAAACGGCGCAAGCTCGGAAAGGATGTAGGCGCGTCCGTGCTCCAAAATAAACGATCATGGTACGACTGGAAAGATCAGGAAACAAGGAATATAGGAAATAGGCGTTTAACGTGATACAACCACCGGAGACTGTGGCTGGAGGAAAACCGCTAATATTTAGGTTTGTTGTTTAACTCTTAATTAGAGTTCTTTTTGTGATACTCTTACTCTTTATGTAATTTTTAAATCTCGAATAGACCTTTTCGCTTCTCATTATCCCACTCCTTTAGTGTGTTGTTTATCTATCGTCGAGTTGTTTCGCTTGTTGTTTATCCTCTCCTTTTGTTTGTTGTTTAACTCTTAATTAGAGTTCATCGTTTGTGATACTCTTACTCCTTTATGTGTAATTTTTAAATCTCGACTAGACCTTTTCGCTTTCATTATCCCACTCCTTTAGTGTGTTGTTTATCTATCGTCGAGTTGTTCGCTTGTTGTTTATCCCTCTCCTTTTGTTTGTTGTTTAACTATTAATTAGAGTTCTTTGTTTGTGATACTCTTACTCCTTTATGAGTAATTTTAAATCTCAATAGACCTTTTCGCTTTCATTATCCCACCCTTTAGTGTGTTGTTTATCTATCGTCGAGTTGTTCGCTTGTTGTTTATCCCTCTCCTTTTGTTTGTTGTTTAACTCTTAATTAGAGTTCTTTCGTTTGTGATACTCTTACTCCTTATGTGTAATTTTAAATCTCGAATAGACCTTTTCGCTTCTCATTATCCCACTCCTTTAGTGTGTTGTTTATCTATCGTTTAGTTGTTCGCTTGTTGTTTATCCCTCTCCTTTGTTTGTTGTTTAACTCTTAATTAGAGTTCATCGTTTGAGATACTCTTACTCCTTTATGTAATTTTAAATCTCGAATAGACCTTTTCGCTTTCTCATTATCCCACTCCTTTAGTGTGTTGTTTATCTATCGTCGAGTTGTTCGCTTGTTGTTTATCCTCTCCTATTGTTTGTTGTTTAACCCTTAATTAGAGTTCATCGTTTGTGATACTCTTACCCCTTTGTGTAATTTTAAATCTCGAATAGACCTTTTCGCTTCTCATTATCCCACCTTTAGTGTGTTGTTTATCTATCGTCGAGTTGTTCGCTTGTTGTTTATCCCTCTCCTTTGTTTGTTGTTTAACTCTTAATTAGAGTTCATCGATTGTGATACTCTTACTCCTTTATGTGTAATTTTAAATCTCAATAGACCTTTTCGCTTCTCATTATCCCACCTTTAGTGTGTTGTTTATCTATCGTCGAGTTGTTCGCTTGTTGTTTATCCCTCTCCTTTGTTTGTTGTTTAACTCTTAATTAGAGTTCATCGTTTGTGATACTCTTACCCTTTATGTGTAATTTTAAATCTCGAATAGACCTTTTCGCTTCTCATTATCCCACTCCTTTAGTGTGTTGTTTATCTATCGTCGAGTTGTTCGTTTGTTGTTTATCCCTCTCCTTTTGTTTGTTGTTTAACTCTTAATTAGAGTTCATCGTTTGTGATACTCTTACTCCTTTATGTGTAATTTTTATATCTCGAATAGACCTTTTCGTTTCTCATTATCCCACTCCTTTAGTGTGTTGTTTATCTATCAAGCAGAGTTGTTCGTTTGTTGTTTATCCCTCTCCTTTTGTTTGTTGATTAACTCTTAATTAGAGTTTATCATTTGTGATACTCTTACTCCATTCTGTGCAATTTTTAAATCTCGAATAGACCTTTACGTTTCTCATTATCCCACACCTTTAGGGTGTTGTTTATCTATCGTCGAGTTGTTCGCTTGTTGTTTATCCCTCTCCTTTTGTTTGTTGTTTAACTCTTAATTAGAGTTCATCGCTTGTGATACTCTTACCCATTCTGTAATTTTAAATCTCGAATAGACCTTTTCGCTTCTCATTATCCCACTCCTTTAGTGTGTTGTTTATCTATCGTCGAGTTGTTCGTTTGTTGTTTATCCCTCTCCTTTTGTTTGTTGTTTAACTCTTAATTAGAGTTCATCGTTTGAGATACTCTTACTCCATTCTGTGTAATTTTCAAATCTCGAACAGACCTTTTCGTTTCTCATTATCCCACTCCTTTAGTGTGTTGTTTATCTATCAAGCTGAGTTGTTCGTTTGTTGTTTATCCCTCTCCTTTTGTTTGTTGTTTAACTCTTAATTAGAGTTCATCGTTTGTGATACTCTTACTCCTTTATGTAATTTTAAATCTCAATAGACCTTTTCGCTTCTCATTATCCCACTCCTTTAGTGTGTTGTTTATCTATCGTCGAGTTGTTCGCTTGTTGTTTATCCCTCTCCTTTGTTTGTTGTTTAACTCTTAATTAGAGTTCATCGTTTGTGATACTCTTACTCCTTATGTGTAATTTTAAATCTCGAATAGACCTTTTCGCTTTCATTATCCCACCTTTTAGTGTGTTGTTTATCTATCGTCGAGTTGTTCGCTTGTTGTTTATCCCTCTCCTTTTGTTTGTTGTTTAACTCTTAATTAGACTTCATCGCTTGTGATACTCTTACTCCTTTATGTAATTTTAAATCTCAATAGACCTTTTCGCTTCTCATTATCCCACCCTTTAGTGTGTTGTTTATCTATCGTCGAGTTGTTCGCTTGTTGTTTATCCCTCTCCTTTTGTTTGTTGTTTAACTCTTAATTAGAGTTCATCGCTTGTGATACTCTTACTCCTTTATGTGTAATTTTAAATCTCAATAGACCTTTTCGCTTCTCATTATCCCACCTTTAGTGTGTTGTTTATCTATCGTCGAGTTGTTCGCTTGTTGTTTATCCCTCTCCTTTGTTTGTTGTTTAACTCTTAATTAGAGTTCATCGTTTGTGATACTCTTACTCCATTATGTGTAATTTTAAATCTCGAATAGACCTTTTCGCTTCTCATTATCCCACTCCTTTAGTGTGTTGTTTATCTATCGTCGAGTTGTTCGCTTGTTGTTTATCCCTCTCCTTTGTTTGTTGTTTAACTCTTAATTAGAGTTCATCGTTTGTGATACTCTTACTCCTTTATGTGTAATTTTAAATCTCGAATAGACCTTTTCGCTTCTCATTATCCCACTCCTTTAGTGTGTTGTTTATCTATCGTCGAGTTGTTCGCTTGTTGTTTATCCCTCTCCTTTTGTTTGTTGTTTAACTCTTAATTAGAGTTCATCGTTTGTGATACTCTTACTCCTTTATGTAATTTTAAATCTCGAATAGACCTTTTCGCTTCTCATTATCCCACTCCTTTAGTGTGTTGTTTATCTATCGTCGAGTTGTTCGCTTGTTGTTTATCCCTCTCCTTTTGTTTGTTGTTTAACTCTTAATTAGAGTTCATCGCTTGTGATACTCTTACCTTTATGTGTAATTTTAAATCTCGAATAGACCTTTTCGCTTTCTCATTATCCCACTCCTTTAGTGTGTTGTTCTATCGTCGAGTTGTTCGCTTGTTGTTTATCCCTCTCTTTTGTTTGTTGTTTAACTCTTAATTAGAGTTCATCGCTTGTGATACTCTTACCCTTTATGTGTAATTTTAAATCTCGAATAGACCTTTTCGCTTCTCATTATCCCACTCTTTAGTGTGTTGTTTATCTATCGTCGAGTTGTTCGCTTGTTGTTTATCCTCTCCTTTGTTTGTTGTTTAACTCTTAATTGTAGTTCTTTTTGTGATACTCTTACTCCTTTTGTGTAATTTTAAATCTCAATAGACCTTTTCGCTTCTCATTATCCCACCTTTAGTGTGTTGTTTATCTATCGTCGAGTTGTTCGCTTGTTGTTTATCCTCTCCTTTTGTTTGTTGTTTAACTCTTAATTAGAGTTCATTGTTTGTGATACTCTTACTCCATTATGTGTAATTTTAAATCTCGAATAGACCTTTTCGCTTTCTCATTATCCCACTCCTTTAGTGTGTTGTTTATCTATCGTCGAGTTGTTCGTTTGTTGTTTATCCCTCTCCTTTTGTTTGTTGTTTAACTCTTAATTAGAGTTCATCGTTTGTGATACTCTTACTCCATTATGTGCAATTTTAAAAACTCGAATAGACCTTTTCGTTTCTCATTATCACAATCCTTTAGTTTGTTGATTATCTATCGTCGAGTTGTTCGTTTGTTGTTTATCCCTCTCCTTTTGTTTGTTGTTTAACTCTTAATTAGAGTTCATCGTTTGTGATACTCTTACTCCATTCTGTGCAATTTTTAAATCTCGAATAGACATTTTCGTTTCTCATTATCCCACTCCTTTAGTGTGTTGTTTATCTATCGTCGAGTTGTTCGCTTGTTGTTTATCCCTCTCCTTTTGTTTGTTGTTTAACTCTTAATTAGAGTTCATCGCTTGTGATACTCTTACTCCTTTATGTGTAATTTTAAATCTCAATAGACCTTTTCGCTTTCTCATTATCCCACTCCTTTAGTGTGTTGTTTATCTCAAGTCGAGTTGTTCGCTTGTTCTTTATCCCTCTCCTTTTGTTTGTTGTTTAACTCTTAATTAGAGTTCATCGTTTGTGATACTCTTACTCCTTATGTGTAATTTTAAATCTCGAATAGACCTTTTCGCTTCTCATTATCCCACTCCTTTAGTGTGTTGTTTATCTATCGTCGAGTTGTTCGCTTGTTGTTTATCCTCTCCTTTGTTTGTTGTTTAACTCTTAATTAGAGTTCATCGTTTGTGATACTCTTACTCCTTATGTGTAATTTTAAATCTCGAATAGACCTTTTCGCTTTCTCATTATCCCACTCCTTTAGTGTGTTGTTTATCTATCGTCGAGTTGTTCGCTTGTTGTTTATCCCTCTCCTTTTGTTTGTTGTTTAACTCTAATTAGAGTTCATCGTTTGTGATACTCTTACTCCATTCTGTAATTTTAAATCTCAATAGACCTTTTCGCTTCTCATTATCCCACCCTTTAGTGTGTTGTTTATCTATCGTCGAGTTGTTCGCTTGTTGTTTATCCCTCTTTTGTTTGTTGTTTAACTCTTAATTAGAGTTCATCGTTTGTGATACTCTTACCCTTTATGTGTAATTTTAAATCTCGAATAGACCTTTTCGCTTCTCATTATCCCACCTTTAGTGTGTTGTTTATCTATCGTCGAGTTGTTCGCTTGTTGTTTATCCCTCTCCTTTTGTTTGTTGTTTAACTCTTAATTAGAGTTCATCGCTTGTGATACTCTTACTCCATTCTGTAATTTTTAAATCTCGAATAGACCTTTTCGCTTCTCATTATCCCACTCCTTTAGTGTGTTGTTTATCTATCGTCGAGTTGTTCGCTTGTTGTTTATCCTCTCCTTTGTTTGTTGTTTAACTCTTAATTAGAGTTCATCGCTTGTGATACTCTTACTCCTTTGTGTAATTTTAAATCTCGAATAGACCTTTTCGCTTCTCATTATCCCACTCCTTTAGTGTGTTGTTTATCTATCGTCGAGTTGTTCGCTTGTTGTTTATCCCTCTGCTTTTGTTTGTTGTTTAACTCTTAATTAGAGTTCATCGTTTGTGATACTCTTACTCCTTTATGTAATTTTAAACTTCAATAGACCTTTTCGCTTCTCATTATCCCACTCCTTTAGTGTGTTGTTTATCTATCGTCGAGTTGTTCGCTTGTTGTTTATCCCTCTCCTTTTGTTTGTTGTTTAACACTTAATTAGAGTTATTTGTTTGTGATACTCTTACTCTTTATGTGTAATTTTAAATCTCAATAGACCTTTTCGCTTCTCATTATCCCACTCCTTTAGTGTGTTGTTTATCTATCGTCGAGTTGTTCGCTTGTTGTTGATCCCTCTCCTTTTGTTTATTGTTTAACTCTTAATTAGAGTTCATCGCTTGTGATACTCTTACTCCATTATGTGTAATTTTAAATCTCGAATAGACCTTTTCGCTTCTCATTATCCCACTCCTTTAGTGTGTTGTTTATCTATCGTCGAGTTGTTCGCTTGTTGTTTATCCCTCTCCTTTGTTTGTTGTTTAACTCTTAATTAGAGTTCATCGTTTGTGATACTCTTTACCCATTATGTGTAATTTTAAATCTCGAATAGACCTTTTCGCTTCTCATTATCCCACTCCTTTAGTGTGTTGTTTATCTATCGTCGAGTTGTTCGCTTGTTGTGTATCCCTCTCCTTTTGTTTGTTGTTTTACTCTTAATTAGAGTTCATCGATTGTTATACTCATACTCCTTTATGTAATTTTAAATCTCGAATAGACCTTTTCGCTTCTCATTATCCCACCTCTTTAGTGTGTTGTTTATCTATCGTCGAGTTGTTCGTTTGTTGTTTATCCCTCTCCTTTTGTTTGTTGTTTAACTCTTAATTAGAGTTCATCGTTTGTGATACTCTTACTCCTTTATGTGTAATTTTAAATCTCGAACAGACCTTTTCGTTTCTCATTATCCCACTCCTTTAGTGTGTTGTTTATCTCATCGTCGAGTTGTTCGCTTGTTGTTTATCCCTCTCCTTTTGTTTGTTGTTTAACTCTTAATTAGAGTTCATCGTTTGTGATACTCTTACTCCTTTATGTAATTTTAAATCTCAATAGACCTTTTCGCTTCTCATTATCCCACTCCTTTAGTGTGTTGTTTATCTATCGTCGAGTTGTTCGCTTGTTGTTCATCCTCTCCTTTTGTTTGTTGTTTAACTCTTAATTAGAGTTCATCGTTTGTGATACTCTTACTCCTTTATATGTAATTTTTAAATCTCCAATAGACCTTTTCGTTTCTCATTATCCCACTCCTTTAGTGTGTTGTTTATCTATCGTCGAGTTGTTCGTTTGTTGTTGATCCCTCTCCTTTTGTTTGTTGTTCAACTCTTAATTAGAGTTCATCGTTTGTGATACTCTTTACTCCTTTGTGTAATTTTAAATCTCAATAGACCTTTTCGCTTCTCATTATCCCACCTTTAGTGTGTTGTTTATCTATCGTCGAGTTGTTCGCTTGTTGTTTATCCCTCTCCTTTTGTTTGTTGTTTAACTCTTAATTAGAGTTCATCGTTTGTGATACTCTTACTCCTTTATGTGTAATTTTAAATCTCAATAGACCTTTTCGCTTCTCATTATCCCACTCCTTTAGTGTGTTGTTTATCTATCGTCGAGTTGTTCGCTTGTTGTTTATCCCTCTCCTTTGTTTGTTGTTTAACTCTTAATTAGAGTTCATCGTTTGTGATACTCTTACTCCATTTATGTAATTTTAAATCTCAATAGACCTTTTCGCTTCTCATTATCCCACTCCTTTAGTGTGTTGTTTATCTATCGTCGAGTTGTTCGCTTGTTGTTTATCCCTCTCCTTTTGTTTGTTGTTTAACTCTTAATTAGAGTTCATCGCTTGTGATACTCTTACTCCATGTCCGTAATTTTTAAATCTCAATAGACCTTTTCGCTTCTCATTATCCCACTCCTTTAGTGTGTTGTTTATCTATCGTCGAGTTGTTCGCTTGTTGTTTATCCTCTCCTTTTGTTTGTTGTTTAACTCTTAATTAGAGTTCATCGCTTGTGATACTCTTACTCCATTATGTGTAATTTTAAATCTCGAATAGACCTTTTCGCTTCTCATTATCCCACCTTTTAGTGTGTTGTTTATCTATCGTCGAGTTGTTCGCTTGTTGTTTATCCCTCTCCTTTTGTTTGTTGTTTAACTCTTAATTAGAGTTCATCGCTTGTGATACTCTTACTCCATTCTGTAATTTTAAATCTCAATAGACCTTTTCGCTTTCTCATTATCCCACCTTTTTAGTGTTGTTTATCTATCGTCGAGTTGTTCGCTTGTTGTTTATCCTCTCCTTTTGTTTGTTGTTTAACTCTTAATTAGAGTTCATCGCTTGTGATACTCTTACTCCATTCTGTAATTTTTAAATCTCAATAGACCTTTTCGCTTCTCATTATCCCACTCCTTTAGTGTGTTGTTTATCTCATCGTCGAGTTGTTCGCTTGTTGTTTATCCCTCTCCTTTGTTTGTTGTTTAACTCTTAATTAGAGTTCATCGTTTGTGATACTCTTACCTTTTTATGTAATTTTAAATCTCGAATAGACCTTTTCGCTTCTCATTATCCCACTCCTTTAGTGTGTTGTTTATCTATCGTCGAGTTGTTCGCTTGTTGTTTATCCTCTCCTTTTGTTTGTTGTTTAACTCTTAATTAGAGTTCATCGTTTGTGATACTCTTACTCCTTTATGTAATTTTAAATCTCAATAGACCTTTTCGCTTCTCATTATCCCACTCCTTTAGTGTGTTGTTTATCTATCGTCGAGTTGTTCGCTTGTTGTTTATCCCTCTCCTTTTGTTTGTTGTTTAACTCTTAATTAGAGTTCATCGCTTGTGATACTCTTTACTCCATTATGTGTAATTTTAAATCTCGAATAGACCTTTTCGCTTCTCATTATCCCACTCCTTTAGTGTGTTGTTTATCTATCGTCGAGTTGTTCGCTTGTTGTTTATCCCTCTCCTTTTGTTTGTTGTTTAACTCTTAATTAGAGTTCATCGCTTGTGATACTCTTACTCCATTTATGTGTAATTTTTAAATCAATAGACCTTTTCGCTTCTCATTATCCCACCTTTAGTGTGTTGTTTATCTATCGTCGAGTTGTTCGCTTGTTGTTTATCCCTCTCCTTTTGTTTGTTGTTTAACTCTTAATTAGAGTTCATCGTTTGTGATACTCTTACTCCTTTATGTAATTTTAAATCTCGAATAGTCCTTTTCGTTTCTCATTATCCCACTCCTTTAGTGGGTTTTTTATCTATCGTCGAGTTGTTCGCTTGTTGTTTATCCCTCTCCTTTGTTTGTTGTTTAACTCTTAATTAGAGTTCATCGTTTGTGATACTCTTACTCCTTTATGTGTTATTTTTAAATCTCAATAGACCTTTTCGCTTCTCATTATCCCACCTTTTAGTGTGTTGTTTATCTATCGTCGAGTTGTTCGCTTGTTGTTTATCCCTCTCCTTTTGTTTGTTGTTTAACCCTTAATTAGAGTTCATCGTTTGTGATACTCTTACTCCTTTATGTAATTTTAAATCTCAATAGACCTTTTCGCTTTCTCATTATCCCACTCCTTTAGTGTGTTGTTTATCTATCGTCGAGTTGTTCGCTTGTTGTTTATCCCTCTCCTTTGTTTGTTGTTTAACTATTAATTAGAGTTCTTTGTTTGTGATACTCTTACTCCTTTCTGTAATTTTTAAATCTCAATAGACCTTTTCGCTTCTCATTATCCCACCTTTAGTGTGTTGTTTATCTATCGTCGAGTTGTTCGCTTGTTGTTTATCCCTCTCCTTTGTCTGTTGTTTAACTCTTAATTAGAGTTCATCGTTTGTGATACTCTTACTCCTTTATGTGTAATTTTAAATCTCGAACAGACCGTTTCGTTTCACATCATCCCACTCCTTTAGTGTGTTGTTTATCTATCGTCGAGTTGTTCGCTTGTTGTTTATCCCTCTTTTGTTTGTTGTTTAACTCTTAATTAGAGTTCATCGTTTGTGATACTCTTACTCCTTTATGTGTAATTTTTAAATCTCGAATAGACCTTTTCGTTTCTCATTATCCCACTCCTTTGATGTGTTGTTTATCTCTCGAGTGGTGTTGTTCGTTTGTTGTTTATCCCTCTCCTTTTGTTTGTTGTTTAACTCTTAATTAGAGTTCATCGTTTGTGATACTCTTACTCCATTATGTGTAATTATTAAATCTCGAATAGACCTTTTCGCTTCTCATTATCCCACTCCTTTAGTGTGTTGTTTATCTATCGTCGAGTTGTTCGCTTGTTGTTTATCCCTCTCCTTTTGTTTGTTGTTTAACTCTTAATTAGAGTTCATCGCTTGTGATACTCTTACTCCATTATGTGTAATTTTAAATCTTCAATAGACCTTTTCGCTTCTCATTATCCCACTCCTTTAGTGTGTTGTTTATCTATCGTCGAGTTGTTCGTTTGTTGTTTATACCTCTCCTTTTGTTTGTTGTTTAACTCTTAATTAGAGTTCATCGTTTGTGATACTCTTACTCCTTTATGTGTAATTATTAAATCTCAATAGACCTTTTCGCTTTCTCATTATCCCACTCTTTAGTGTGTTGTTTATCTATCGTCGAGTTGTTCGCTTGTTGTTTATCCTCTCCTTTTGTTTGTTGTTTAACTCTTAATTAGAGTTCATCGATTGTGATACTCTTAATCCATTCTGTAATTTTTAAATCTCAATAGACCTTTTCGCTTTCTCATTATCCCACTCCTTTAGTGTGTTGTTTATCTATCGTCGAGTTGTTCGCTTGTTGTTTATCCCTCTCCTTTGTCTGTTGTTTAACTCTTAATTAGAGTTCATCGTTTGTGATACTCTTACTCCTTTTATGTAATTTTAAATCTCGAATAGACCTTTTCGCTTTCTCATTATCCCACTCCTTTAGTGTGTTGTTTATCTATCGTCGAGTTGTTCGCTTGTTGTTTATCCTCTCCTTTTGTTTGTTGTTTAACTCTTAATTAGAGTTCATCGTTTGTGATACTCTTACTCCATTCTATGTAATTTTAAATCTCAATAGACCTTTTCGCTTCTCATTATCCCACTCCTTTAGTGTGTTGTTTATCTATCGTCGAGTTGTTCGCTTGTTGTTTATCCCTCTCCTTTGTTTGTTGTTTAACTCTTAATTAGAGTTCATCGCTTGTGATACTCTTTACTCCTTTATGTGTAATTTTAAATCTCAATAGACCTTTTCGCTTCTCATTATCCCACTCCTTTAGTGTGTTGTTTATCTATCGTCGAGTTGTTCGTTTGTTGTTTATCCCTCTCCTTTTGTCTGTTGTTTAACTCTTAATTAGAGTTCATCGTTTGTGATACTCTTACTCCTTTATCTGTAATTATTAAATCTCGAATAGACCTTTTCGTTCCTCATTATCCCACTCCCTTACTGGGTTGTTTTTCTATCAAGCTGAGTTGTTCGTTTGTTGTTTATCCCTCTCCTTTTGTCTGTTGTTTAACTCTTAATTAGAATTCATCGTTTGTGATACTCTTACTCCTTCATGTGTAATTTTGAAATCTCGAATAGACCTTTTCGTTTCTCATTATCCCACTCCTTTACTGTGTTGTTTATCTATCGTCGAGTTGTTCGTTTGTTGTTTATCCCTCTCCTTTTGTTTGTTGTTTAACTCTTAATTAGAGTTCATCGTTTGTGATACTCTTACTCCTTTATGTAATTTTAAATCTCGAATAGACCTTTTCGCTTCTCATTATCCCACTCCTTTAGTGTGTTGTTTATCTATCGTCGAGTTGTTCGCTTGTTGTTTATCCCTCTCTTTTGTTTGTTGTTTAACTCTTAATTAGAGTTCATCGCTTGTGATACTCTTACTCCATTCTGTGTAATTTTAAATCTCAATAGACCTTTTCGCTTCTCATTATCCCACCTTTAGTGTGTTGTTTATCTATCGTCGAGTTGTTCGTTTGTTGTTTATGCCTCTCCTTTTGTTTGTTGTTTAACTCTTAATTAGAGTTCTTTGTTTGTGATACTCTTACTCCTTTATGTGTAATTTTTAAATCTCGAATAGACCTTTTCGTTTCTCATTATCCCACTCTTTAGTGTGTTGTTTATCTATCGTCGAGTTGTTCGCTTGTTGTTTATCCCTCTCCTTTGTTTGTTGTTTAACTCTTAATTAGAGTTCATCGCTTGTGATACTCTTACTCCATTGTGTAATTTTAAATCTCAATAGACCTTTTCGCTTCTCATTATCCCACTCCTTTAGTGTGTTGTTTATCTATCGTCGAGTTGTTCGCGTTTGTTGTTTATCCTCTCCTTTGTTTGTTGTTTAACTCTTAATTAGAGTTCATCGTTTGTGATACTCTTACTCCTTTATGTGTAATTTTAAATCTCAATAGACCTTTTCGCTTCTCATTATCCCACTCCTTTAGTGTGTTGTTTATCTATCGTCGAGTTGTTCGCTTGTTGTTTATCCCTCTCCTTTTGTTTGTTGTTTAACTCTTAATTAGAGTTCATCGCTTGTGATACTCTTACTCTTTATGTGTAATTTTTAAATCTCAATAGACCTTTTCGCTTCTCATTATCCCACTCCTTTAGTGTGTTGTTTATCTATCGTCGAGTTGTTCGCTTGTTGTTTATCCCTCTCCTTTGTTTGTTGTTTAACTCTTAATTAGAGTTCATCGCTTGTGATACTCTTACTCCTTTTATGTAATTTTTAAATCTCAATAGACCTTTTCGCTTTCTCATTATCCCACCTTTAGTGTGTTGTTTATCTATCGTCGAGTTGTTCGCTTGTTGTTTATCCTCTCCTTTTGTTTGTTGTTTAACTCTTAATTAGAGTTCATCGTTTGTGATACTCTTTACTCCATTCTGTGTAATTTTAAATCTCAATAGACCTTTTCGCTTCTCATTATCCCACCTTTAGTGTGTTGTTTATCTATCGTCGAGTTGTTCGCTTGTTGTTTATCCCTCTCTTTTGTTTGTTGTTTAACTCTTAATTAGAGTTCATTGTTTGTGATACTCTTACTCCTTTATGTGTAATTTTAAATCTCAATAGACCTTTTCGCTTCTCATTATCCCACTCCTTTAGTGTGTTGTTTATCTATCGTCGAGTTGTTCGCTTGTTGTTTATCCCTCTCCTTTTGTTTGTTGTTTAACTCTTAATTAGAGTTCATCGCTTGTGATACTCTTACTCCATTCTGTGTAATTTTAAATCTCAATAGACCTTTTCGCTTCTCATTATCCCACCTTTAGTGTGTTGTTTATCTATCGTCGAGTTGTTCGCTTGTTGTTTATCCTCTCCTTTTGTTTGTTGTTTAACTCTTAATTAGAGTTCATCGCTGTGATACTCTTACCCTTTATGTGTAATTTTAAATCTCAATAGACCTTTTCGCTTCTCATTATCCCACTCCTTTAGTGTGTTGTTTATCTATCGTCGAGTTGTTCGCTTGTTGTTTATCCCTCTCCTTTGTTTGTTGTTTAACTCTTAATTAGAGTTCATCGTTTGTGATACTCTTACTCCTTTATGTAATTTTAAATCTCAATAGACCTTTTCGCTTCTCATTATCCCACCCTTTAGTGTGTTGTTTATCTATCGTCGAGTTGTTCGCTTGTTGTTTATCCCTCTCCTTTTGTTTGTTGTTTAACTCTTAATTAGAGTTCATCGTTGTGATACTCTTACTCCTTTCTGTAATTTTTAAATCTCGAATAGACCTTTTCGCTTCTCATTATCCCACTCCTTTAGTGTGTTGTTTATCTATCGTCGAGTTGTTCGCTTGTTGTTTATCCCTCTCCTTTTGTTTGTTGTTTAACTCTTAATTAGAGTTCATCGCTTGTGATACTCTTACTCCATTTATGTGTAATTTTAAATCTCAATAGACCTTTTCGCTTCTCATTATCCCACCTTTAGTGTGTTGTTTATCTATCGTCGAGTTGTTCGCTTGTTGTTTATCCCTCTCCTTTTGTTTGTTGTTTAACTCTTTATTAGAGTTCATCGCTTGTGATACTCTTACTCCTTTATGTAATTTTAAATCTCGAATAGACCTTTTCGTTTCTCATTATCCCACTCCTTTAGTGTGTTGTTTATCTATCGTCGAGTTGTTCGCTTGTTGTTTATCCTCTCCTTTTGTTTGTTGTTTAACTCTTAATTAGAGTTCATCGTTTCTGATACTCTTACTCCATTATGTGTAATTTTAAATCTCAATAGACCTTTTCGCTTCTCATTATCCCACTTTTTAGTGTGTTGTTTATCTATCGTCGAGTTGTTCGCTTGTTGTTTATCCCTCTCCTTTGTTTGTTGTTTAACTCTTAATTAGAGTTCATCGTTTGTGATACTCTTACCCATTATGTGTAATTTTAAATCTCAATAGACCTTTTCGCTTCTCATTATCCCACCTTTAGTGTGTTGTTTATCTATCGTTTGTTGTTCGCTTGTTGTTTATCCCTCTCCTTTTGTTTGTTGTTTAACTCTTAATTAGAGTTCATCGTTTGTGATACTCTCTTACTCCATTCGTGTAATTTTAAATCTCAATAGACCTTTTCGCTTTCTCATTATCCCACCTTTAGTGTGTTGTTTATCTATCGTCGAGTTGTTCGCTTGTTGTTTATCCCTCTCCTTTGTTTGTTGTTTAACTCTTAATTAGAGTTCATCGCTTGTGATACTCTTACTCCATTCTGTAATTTTTAAATCTCAATAGACCTTTTCGCTTCTCATTATCCCACCCTTTAGTGTGTTGTTTATCTATCGTCGAGTTGTTCGCTTGTTGTTTATCCCTCTCCTTTGTTTGTTGTTTAACTCCTAATTAGAGTTCATCGTTTGTGATACTCTTACTCCTTTATGTAATTTTAAATCTCGAATAGACCTTTTCGCTTCTCATTATCCCACCTTTTAGTGTGTTGTTTATCTATCGTCGAGTTGTTCGCTTGTTGTTTATCCCTCTCCTTTGTTTGTTGTTTAACTCTTAATTAGAGTTCATCGTTTGTGATACTCTTACTCTTTATGTAATTTTTAAATCTCGAATAGACCTTTTCGCTTCTCATTATCCCACTCCTTTAGTGTGTTGTTTATCTATCGTCGAGTTGTTCGCTTGTTGTTTATCCCTCTCCTTTTGTTTGTTGTTTAACTCTTAATTAGAGTTCATCGCTTGTGATACTCTTACTCCATTCGTGTAATTTTAAATCTCAATAGACCTTTTCGCTTCTCATTATCCCACCTTTAGTGTGTTGTTTATCTATCGTCGAGTTGTTCGCTTGTTGTTTATCCTCTCCTTTTGTTTGTTGTTTAACTCTTAATTAGAGTTATTTGTTTGTGATACTCTTACTCCTTTATGTGTAATTTTAAATCTCAATAGACCTTTTCGCTTCTCATTATCCCACTCTTTAGTGTGTTGTTTATCTATCGTCGAGTTGTTCGCTTGTTGTTTATCCCTCTCCTTTGTTTGTTGTTTAACTCTTAATTAGAGTTCATCGTTTGTGATACTCTTACCTTTATGTGTAATTTTAAATCTCAATAGACCTTTTCGCTTCTCATTATCCCACTCCTTTAGTGTGTTGTTTATCTATCGTCGAGTTGTTCGCTTGTTGTTTATCCCTCTCCTTTTGTTTGTTGTTTAACTCTTAATTAGAGTTCATCGCTTGTGATACTCTTACTCCTTTATGTAATTTTAAATCTCAATAGACCTTTTCGCTTCTCATTATCCCACTCCTTTAGTGTGTTGTTTATTCATCGTCGAGTTGTTCGCTTGTTGTTTATCCTCTCCTTTTGTTTGTTGTTTAACTCTTAATTAGAGTTCATCGCTTGTGATACTCTTACTCCATTCTGTGTAATTTTAAATCTCAATAGACCTTTTCGCTTCTCATTATCCCACTCCTTTAGTGTGTTGTTTATCTATCGTCGAGTTGTTCGCTTGTTGTTTATCCCTCTCATTTTGTTTGTTGTTTAACTCTTAATTAGAGTTCATCGTTTGTGATACTCTTACTCCTTTATGTAATTTTAAATCTCAATAGACCTTTTCGCTTTCTCATTATCCCACTCCTTTAGTGTGTTGTTTATTCATCGTCGAGTTGTTCGCTTGTTGTTTATCCCTCTCCTTTGTTTGTTGTTTAACCTTTAATTAGAGTTCATCGTTTGTGATACTCTTACTCCATTATGTGTAATTTTAAATCTCAATAGACCTTTTCGCTTCTCATTATCCCACTCCTTTAGTGTGTTGTTTATCTATCGTCGAGTTGTTCGCTTGTTGTTTATCCCTCTCCTTTGTTTGTTGTTTAACTCTTAATTAGAGTTCATCGTTTGTGATACTGTTACTCCTTTATGTAATTTTAAATCTCAATAGACCTTTTCGCTTCTCATTATCCCACCTTTAGTGTGTTGTTTATCTATCGTCGAGTTGTTCGCTTGTTGTTTATCCCTCTCCTTTGTTTGTTGTTTAACTCTTAATTAGAGTTCATCGCTTGTGATACTCTTACTCCATTTATGTGTAATTTTAAATCTCAATAGACCTTTTCGCTTCTCATTATCCCACTCCTTTAGTGTGTTGTTTATCTATCGTCGAGTTGTTCGCTTGTTGTTTATCCCTCTCTTTTGTTTGTTGTTTAACTCTTAATTAGAGTTCATCATTTGTGATACTCTTTACTCCTTTATGTGTAATTTTAAATCTCAATAGACCTTTTCGCTTCTCATTATCCCACTCCTTTAGTGTGTTGTTTATCTATCGTCGAGTTGTTCGTTTGTTGTTTATCCCTCTCCTTTTGTTTGTTGTTTAACCCTTAATTAGAGTTCATCGTTTGTGATACTCTTACTCCATTCTGGGTAATTTTCAAATCTCGAATAGACCTTTTCGTTTCTCATTATCCCACTCCTTTAGTGTGTTGTTTATCTATCGTCGAGTTGTTCGCTTGTTGTTTATCCCTCTCCTTTGTTTGTTGTTTAACTCTTAATTAGAGTTCATCGCTTGTGATACTCTTTACTCCTTTATGTGTAATTTTTAAATCTCAATAGACCTTTTCGCTTCTCATTATCCCACCTTTAGTGTGTTGTTTATCTATCGTCGAGTTGTTCGCTTGTTGTTTATCCCTCTCCTTTGTTTGTTGTTTAACTCTTAATTAGAGTTCATCGTTTGTGATACTCTTACCCTTTTATGTGTAATTTTAAATCTCAATAGACCTTTTCGCTTTCTCATTATCCCACCCTTTAGTGTGTTGTTTATCTATCGTCGAGTTGTTCGCTTGTTGTTTATCCTCTCCTTTTGTTTGTTGTTTAACTCTTAATTAGAGTTCATCGTTTGTGATACTCTTTATGTGTAATTTTAAATCTCAATAGACCTTTTCGCTTCTCATTATCCCACCTTTAGTGTGTTGTTTATCTATCGTCGAGTTGTTCGCTTGTTGTTTATCCCTCTCCTTTGTTTGTTGTTTAACTCTTAATTAGAGTTCATCGTTTGTGATACTCTTTCTCGTAATTTTAAATCTCAATAGACCTTTTCGCTTCTCATTATCCCACTCCTTTGATGTGTTGTTTATCTCTTGAGTGGTGTTGTTCGTTTGTTGTTTATACCTCTCCTTTTGTTTGTTGGTTAACCCTTAATTAGAGTTCATCGTTTGTGATACTCTTACTCCATTCTGTAATTTTAAACTTCAATAGACCTTTTCGCTTTCTCATTATCCCACCTCTTTAGTGTGTTGTTTATCTATCGTCGAGTTGTTCGTTTGTTGTTTATCCCTCTCCTTTTGTTTGTTGTTTAACTCTTAATTAGAGTTCATCGTTTGTGATACTCTTACTCCTTTATATGTAATTTTTAAATCTCAATAGACCTTTTCGCTTCTCATTATCCCACTCCTTTAGTGTGTTGTTTATCTATCGTCGAGTTGTTCGTCGCTTGTTGTTTATCCCTCTCCTTTGTTTGTTGTTTAACTCTTAATTAGAGTTCATCGCTTGTGATACTCTTACTCCATTCTGTAATTTTAAATCTCAATAGACCTTTTCGCTTCTCATTATCCCACCTTTAGTGTGTTGTTTATCTATCGTCGAGTTGTTCGCTTGTTGTTTATCCCTCTCCTTTTGTTTGTTGTTTAACTCTTAATTAGAGTTCATCGTTTGTGATACTCTTACTCCTTTATGTAATTTTTAAATCTCAATAGACCTTTTCGCTTCTCATTATCCCACTCCTTTAGTGTGTTGTTTATCTATCGTCGAGTTGTTCGTTTGTTGTTTCTCCCTCTCCTTTTGTTTGTTGTTTAACTCTTAATTAGAGTTCATCGTTTGTGATACTCTTACTCCTTTATGTGTAATTTTTAAATCTCAATAGACCTTTTCGCTTCTCATTATCCCACCCTTTAGTGTGTTGTTTATCTATCGTCGAGTTGTTCGCTTGTTGTTTATCCCTCTCCTTTTGTTTGTTGTTTAACTCTTAATTAGAGTTCATCGCTTGTGATACTCTTACTCCTTTATGTGTAATTTTAAATCTCAATAGACCTTTTCGCTTCTCATTATCCCACTCCTTTAGTGTGTTGTTTATCTATCGTCGAGTTGTTCGCTTGTTGTTTCTCCCTCTCCTTTGTTTGTTGTTTAACTCTTAATTAGAGTTCATCGTTTGTGATACTCTTACTCCATTCTGTGTAATTTTTAAATCTCAATAGACCTTTTCGCTTCTCATTATCCCACTCCTTTAGTGTGTTGTTTATTCATCGTCGAGTTGTTCGCTTGTTGTTTATCCCTCTCCTTTGTTTGTTGTTTAACTCTTAATTAGAGTTCATCGCTTGTGATACTCTTACTCCATTATGTGTAATTTTAAATCTCAATAGACCTTTTCGCTTCTCATTATCCCACTCCTTTAGTGTGTTGTTTATCTATCGTCGAGTTGTTCGCTTGTTGTTTATCCCTCTCCTTTTGTTTGTTGTTTAACTCTTAATTAGAGTTCATCGCTTGTGATACTCTTACTCCTTTATGTGTAATTTTAAATCTCAATAGACCTTTTCGCTTCTCATTATCCCACCTTTAGTGTGTTGTTTATCTATCGTCGAGTTGTTCGCTTGTTGTTTATCCTCTCCTTTGTTTGTTGTTTAACTCTTAATTAGAGTTCATCGCTTGTGATACTCTTACTCCTTTATGTAATTTTTAAATCTCAATAGACCTTTTCGCTTCTCATTATCCCACTCCTTTAGTGTGTTGTTTATCTATCGTCGAGTTGTTCGCTTGTTGTTTATCCCTCTCCTTTGTTTGTTGTTGTTTAACTCTTAATTAGAGTTCATCGTTTGTGATACTCTTACTCCATTCTGTAATTTTAAATCTCAATAGACCTTTTCGCTTTCTCATTATCCCACCTTTAGTGTGTTGTTTATCTATCGTCGAGTTGTTCGCTTGTTGTTTATCCCTCTCCTTTGTTTGTTGTTTAACTCTTAATTAGAGTTCATCGTTTGTGATACTCTTACTCCTTTATGTAATTTTAAATCTCAATAGACCTTTTCGCTTCTCATTATCCCACCTTTAGTGTGTTGTTTATCTATCGTCGAGTTGTTCGCTTGTTGTTTATCCTCTCCTTTTGTTTGTTGTTTAACTCTTAATTAGAGTTCATCGCTTGTGATACTCTTACTCCTTTATGTGTAATTTTAAATCTCAATAGACCTTTTCGCTTTCTCATTATCCCACCTTTAGTGTGTTGTTTATCTATCGTCGAGTTGTTCGCTTGTTGTTTATCCCTCTCCTTTGTTTGTTGTTTAACTCTTAATTAGAGTTCATCGCTTGTGATACTCTTACTCCTTTATGTAATTTTAAATCTCGAATAGACCTTTTCGCTTCTCATTATCCCACCCTTTAGTGTGTTGTTTATCTATCGTCGAGTTGTTCGCTTGTTGTTGATCCCTCTCCTTTTGTTTGTTGTTTAACTCTTAATTAGAGTTCATCGTTCGTGATACTCTTAATCCATGTCCGTAATTTTTAAATCTCAATAGACCTTTTCGCTTCTCATTATCCCACCTTTAGTGTGTTGTTTATCTATCGTCGAGTTGTTCGCTTGTTGTTTATCCCTCTCCTTTGTTTGTTGTTTAACTCTTAATTAGAGTTCATCGTTTGTGATACTCTTTACTCCTTTATGTAATTTTAAATCTCAATAGACCTTTTCGCTTCTCATTATCCCACCCTTTAGTGTGTTGTTTATCTATCGTCGAGTTGTTCGCTTGTTGTTTATCCCTCTCCTTTTGTTTGTTGTTTAACTCTTAATTAGAGTTCATCGTTTGTGATACTCTTACTCTTTATGTGTAATTTTAAATCTCAATAGACCTTTTCGCTTTCTCATTATCCCACCTTTAGTGTGTTGTTTATCTATCGTCGAGTTGTTCGCTTGTTGTTTATCCCTCTCCTTTGTTTGTTGTTTAACTCTTAATTAGAGTTCATCGCTTGTGATACTCTTACTCCTTTATGTGTAATTTTAAATCTCAATAGACCTTTTCGCTTCTCATTATCCCACCTTTAGTGTGTTGTTTATCTATCGTCGAGTTGTTCGCTTGTTGTTTATCCTCTCCTTTTGTTTGTTGTTTAACTCTTAATTAGAGTTCATCGCTTGTGATACTCTTACTCCATTATGTGTAATTTTAAATCTCAATAGACCTTTTCGCTTCTCATTATCCCACTCCTTTAGTGTGTTGTTTATCTATCGTCGAGTTGTTCGTTTGTTGTTTATCCCTCTCCTTTTGTTTGTTGTTTAACTCTTAATTAGAGTTCATCGTTTGTGATACTCTTACTCCATGTCCGTAATTTTAAATCTCAATAGACCTTTTCGCTTCTCATTATCCCACTCCTTTAGTGTGTTGTTTATCTATCGTCGAGTTGTTCGCTTGTTGTTTATCCCTCTCCTTTGTTTGTTGTTTAACTCTTAATTAGAGTTCATCGCTTGTGATACTCTTACTCCATTCTATGTAATTTTCAAATCTCGAATAGACCTTTTCGTTTCTCATTATCCCACTCCTTTAGTGTGTTGTTTATCTATCAAGCTGAGTTGTTCGTTTGTTGTTTATCCCTCTCCTTTTGTTTGTTGTTTAACTCTTAATTAGAGTTCATCGTTTGTGATACTCTTACTCCATTCTGTGTAATTTTCAAATCGCGAATAGACCTTTTCGTTTTGTCATTATCCCACTCCTTCAGGGTGTTGTTTACCTATCAAGCTGAGTTGTTCGTTTGTTGTTTATCCCTCTCCTTTTGTTTGTTGCTTAACTCTTAATTAGAGTTCTTTGTTTGTGATACTCTTACTCCTTTTTGTGTCATTTTTAAATCTCGAATAGACCTTTTCATTTCTCATTATCCCACTCCTTTAGTGTGTCGTTTATCTATCGTCGAGTTGTTCGCTTGTTGTTTATCCTCTCCTTTTGTTTGTTGTTTAACTCTTAATTAGAGTTCATCGTTTGTGATACTCTTACTCCTTTATGTAATTTTAAATCTCAATAGACCTTTTCGCTTCTCATTATCCCACCTTTAGTGTGTTGTTTATTCATCGTCGAGTTGTTCGCTTGTTGTTTATCCTCTCCTTTTGTTTGTTGTTTAACTCTTAATTAGAGTTCATCGTTTGTGATACTCTTACTCCATGTCCGTAATTTTAAATCTCGAATAGACCTTTTCGCTTCTCATTATCCCACCTTTAGTGTGTTGTTTATCTATCGTCGAGTTGTTCGCTTGTTGTTTATCCCTCTCCTTTGTTTGTTGTTTAACTCTTAATTAGAGTTCATCGCTTGTGATACTCTTACTCCTTTATGTAATTTTAAATCTCAATAGACCTTTTCGCTTCTCATTATCCCACTCCTTTAGTGTGTTGTTTATCTATCGTCGAGTTGTTCGCTTGTTGTTTATCCCTCTCCTTTGTTTGTTGTTTAACTCTTAATTAGAGTTCATCGCTTGTGATACTCTTACTCCATTCTGTAATTTTTAAATCTCAATAGACCTTTTCGCTTCTCATTATCCCACTCCTTTAGTGTGTTGTTTATCTATCGTCGAGTTGTTCGCTTGTTGTTTATCCCTCTCCTTTGTTTGTTGTTTAACTCTTAATTAGAGTTCATCGTTTGTGATACTCTTACTCCTTTATGTGTAATTTTAAATCTTCAATAGACCTTTTCGCTTTCTCATTATCCCACCTTTTAGTGTGTTGTTTATCTATCGTTTAGTTGTTCGCTTGTTGTTTATCCCTCTCCTTTTGTTTGTTGTTTAACTCTTAATTAGAGTTCATCGCTTGTGATACTCTTACTCCATTATGTGTAATTTTAAATCTCAATAGACCTTTTCGCTTCTCATTATCCCACCCTTTAGTGTGTTGTTTATCTATCGTCGAGTTGTTCGCTTGTTGTTTATCCCTCTCCTTTGTTTGTTGTTTAACTCTTAATTAGAGTTCATCGCTTGTGATACTCTTACTCCTTTATGTAATTTTAAACTTCAATAGACCTTTTCGCTTCTCATTATCCCACCTTTAGTGTGTTGTTTATCTATCGTCGAGTTGTTCGCTTGTTGTTTATCCTCTCCTTTGTTTGTTGTTTAACTCTTAATTAGGTTCATCGCTTGTGATACTCTTACTCCTTTATGTAATTTTAAATCTTCAATAGACCTTTTCGCTTCTCATTATCCCACTCCTTTAGTGTGTTGTTTATCTATCGTCGAGTTGTTCGCTTGTTGTTTATCCCTCTCCTTTTGTTTGTTGTTTAACTCTTAATTAGAGTTCATCGTTTGTGATACTCTTACTCCATTTATGTAATTTTTAAATCTCAATAGACCTTTTCGCTTCTCATTATCCCACCTTTAGTGTGTTGTTTATCTATCGTCGAGTTGTTCGCTTGTTGTTTATCCCTCTCCTTTGTTTGTTGTTTAACTCTTAATTAGAGTTCATCGTTTGTGATACTCTTACCTCCTTTATGTAATTTTAAATCTCAATAGACCTTTTCGCTTTCTCATTATCCCACTCCTTTAGTGTGTTGTTTATCTATCGTCGAGTTGTTCGCTTGTTGTTTATCCTCTCCTTTTGTTTGTTGTTTAACTCTTAATTAGAGTTCATCGTTTGTGATACTCTTTCTCCATTCTGTAATTTTAAATCTCAATAGACCTTTTCGCTTCTCATTATCCCACCCTTTAGTGTGTTGTTTATCTATCGTTTGTTGTTCGCTTGTTGTTTATCCCTCTCCTTTGTTTGTTGTTTAACTCTTAATTAGAGTTCATCGTTTGTGATACTCTTACTCCTTTATGTAATTTTAAATCTCAATAGACCTTTTCGCTTCTCATTATCCCACTCCTTTAGTGTGTTGTTTATCTATCGTCGAGTTGTTCGCTTGTTGTTTATCCTCTCCTTTTGTTTGTTGTTTAACTCTTAATTAGAGTTCATCGCTTGTGATACTCTTACTCCATGTGTAATTTTTAAATCTCAATAGACCTTTTCGCTTCTCATTATCCCACCTTTAGTGTGTTGTTTATTCATCGTCGAGTTGTTCGCTTGTTGTTTATCCCTCTCCTTTTGTTTGTTGTTTAACCCTTAATTAGAGTTCATCGTTTGTGATACTCTTACTCCATTTCTGGGTAATTTTAAATCTCAATAGACCTTTTCGCTTCTCATTATCCCACTCCTTTAGTGTGTTGTTTATCTATCGTCGAGTTGTTCGCTTGTTGTTTATCCCTCTCCTTTGTTTGTTGTTTAACTCTTAATTAGAGTTCATCGTTTGTGATACTCTTACCCTTTATGTGTAATTTTAAATCTCAATAGACCTTTTCGCTTCTCATTATCCCACTCCTTTAGTGTGTTGTTTATCTTCATCGTCGAGTTGTTCGCTTGTTGTTTATCCCTCTCCTTTGTTTGTTGTTTAACTCTTAATTAGAGTTCATCGCTTGTGATACTCTTACTCTTTATGTAATTTTAAATCTCAATAGACCTTTTCGCTTCTCATTATCCCACCTTTAGTGTGTTGTTTATCTATCGTCGAGTTGTTCGCTTGTTGTTTATCCCTCTCCTTTGTTTGTTGTTTAACTCTTAATTAGAGTTCATCGTTTGTGATACTCTTACCTCCTTATGTGTAATTTTAAATCTCAATAGACCTTTTCGCTTCTCATTATCCCACCTTTAGTGTGTTGTTTATCTATCGTCGAGTTGTTCGCTTGTTGTTTATCCCTCTCCTTTGTTTGTTGTTTAACCTTTAATTAGAGTTCATCGTTTGTGATACTCTTTACTCCATTATGTGTAATTTTTAAACTTCAATAGACCTTTTCGCTTCTCATTATCCCACTCCTTTAGTGTGTGTTGTTTATCTATCGTCGAGTTGTTCGCTTGTTGTTTATCCTCTCCTTTTGTTTGTTGTTTAACCCTTAATTAGAGTTCATCGTTTGTGATAACCTTACTCCTTTATGTAATTTTAAATCTCAATAGACCTTTTCGCTTCTCATTATCCCACTCCTTTAGTGTGTTGTTTATCTATCGTCGAGTTGTTCGTTTGTTGTTCATCCCTCTCCTTTTGTTTGTTGTTTAACTCTTAATTAGAGTTCTTCGTTTGTGATACTCTTACTCCTTTATGTGTAATTTTTAAATCTCGAATAGACCTTTTCGTTTCTCATTATCCCACCTTTAGTGTGTTGTTTATCTATCGTCGAGTTGTTCGCTTGTTGTTTATCCCTCTCCTTTGTTTGTTGTTTAACTCTTAATTAGAGTTCATCGTTTGTGATACTCTTACTCCATTCGTGTAATTTTAAATCTCAATAGACCTTTTCGCTTCTCATTATCCCACTCCTTTAGTGTGTTGTTTATCTATCGTCGAGTTGTTCGCTTGTTGTTTATCCCTCTCCTTTGTTTGTTGTTTAACTCTTAATTAGAGTTCATCGTTTGTGATACTCTTACTCCATTTATGTAATTTTAAATCTCAATAGACCTTTTCGCTTTCTCATTATCCCACCTTTAGTGTGTTGTTTATCTATCGTCGAGTTGTTCGCTTGTTGTTTATCCCTCTCCTTTGTTTGTTGTTTAACTCTTAATTAGAGTTCTTCGTTTGTGATACTCTTACTCCTTTGTGTAATTTTAAATCTCAATAGACCTTTTCGCTTCTCATTATCCCACTCCTTTAGTGTGTTTTTTATCTCTCAAGCTGAGTTGTTCGTTTGTTGTTTATCCCTCTTCTTTTGTTTGTTGTTTAACTCTTAATTAGAGTTCATCGTTTGTGATACTTTTACTCCATTCTGTGTAATTTTTAAATCTCGAATAGACCTTTTCGTTTCTCATTATCCCACTCCTTTAGTGTGTTGTTTTTCTATCGTCGAGTTGTTCGCTTGTTGTTTATCCCTCTCCTTTGTTTGTTGTTTAACTCTTAATTAGAGTTCATCGCTTGTGATACTCTTACTCCTTTATGTAATTTTAAATCTCAATAGACCTTTTCGCTTTCTCATTATCCCACCCTTTAGTGTGTTGTTTATCTATCGTCGAGTTGTTCGCTTGTTGTTTATCCCTCTCCTTTTGTTTGTTGTTTAACTCTTAATTATAGTTCATCGTTTGTGATACTCTTACTCCATTATGTGTAATTTTAAACTTCAATAGACCTTTTCGCTTCTCATTATCCCACCTTTAGTGTGTTGTTTATCTATCGTCGAGTTGTTCGCTTGTTGTTTATCCCTCTCCTTTGTTTGTTGTTTAACTCTTAATTAGAGTTCATCGTTTGTGATACTCTTACTCCTTTATGTAATTTTAAATCTTCAATAGACCTTTTCGCTTCTCATTATCCCACCTTTAGTGTGTTGTTTATCTATCGTCGAGTTGTTCGCTTGTTGTTTATCCTCTCCTTTTGTTTGTTGTTTAACTCTTAATTAGAGTTCATCGTTTGTGATACTCTTACTCCATTCTGTGTAAATTTCAAATCTCAATAGACCTTTTCGCTTCTCATTATCCCACCTTTAGTGTGTTGTTTATCTATCGTCGAGTTGTTCGCTTGTTGTTTATCCTCTCCTTTTGTTTGTTGTTTAACTCTTAATTAGAGTTCATCGTTTGTGATACTCTTACTCCTTTAGGTGTAATTTTTAAATCTCGAATAGACCTTTTCGCTTCTCATTATCCCACCTTTTAGTGTGTTGTTTATCTATCGTCGAGTTGTTCGCTTGTTGTTTATCCCTCTCCTCTTGTTTGTTGTTTAACTCTTAATTAGAGTTCATCGTTTGTGATACTCTTACTCCTTTATGTGTAATTATTAAATCTCAATAGACCTTTTCGCTTCTCATTATCCCACTCCTTTAGTGTGTTGTTTATCTATCGTCGAGTTGTTCGCTTGTTGTTTATCCCACTCCATTTGTTTGTTGTTTAACTCTTAATTAGAGTTCATCGTTTGTGATACTCTTACTCCATTATGTGTAATTTTTAAATCTCAATAGACCTTTTCGCTTCTCATTATCCCACCTTTAGTGTGTGTTGTTTATCTATCGTCGAGTTGTTCGCTTGTTGTTAATCCCTCTCCTTTTGTTTGTTGTTTAACTCTTAATTAGAGTTCATCGTTTGTGATACTCTTACTCCTTTATGTGTAATTTTAAATCTTCAATAGACCTTTTCGCTTCTCATTATCCCACCCTTTAGTGTGTTGTTTATCTATCGTCGAGTTGTTCGCTTGTTGTTTATCCTCTCCTTTGTTTGTTGTTTAACTCTTAATTAGAGTTCATCGCTTGTGATACTCTTACTCCATTATGTAATTTTAAATCTCAATAGACCTTTTCGCTTCTCATTATCCCACTCCTTTAGTGTGTTGTTTATCTTCATCGTCGAGTTGTTCGCTTGTTGTTTAACCCTCTCCTTTTGTTTGTTGTTTAACTCTTAATTAGAGTTCATCGCTTGTGATACTCTTACTCCTTTATGTGTAATTTTAAATCTTTAATAGACCTTTTCGCTTCTCATTATCCCACCTTTAGTGTGTTGTTTATCTATCGTCGAGTTGTTCGCTTGTTGTTTATCCCTCTCCTTTGTTTGTTGTTTAACTCTTAATTAGAGTTCATCGCTTGTGATACTCTTACTCCATGTGTAATTTTTAAATCTCAATAGACCTTTTCGCTTCTCATTATCCCACTCCTTTAGTGTGTTGTTTATCTATCGTCGAGTTGTTCGCTTGTTGTTTATCCCTCTCCTTTGTTTGTTGTTTAACTCTTAATTAGAGTTCATCGTTTGTGATACTCTTACTCCTTTATGTGTAATTTTAAATCTCAATAGACCTTTTCGCTTCTCATTATCCCACTCCTTTAGTGTGTTGTTTATCTATCGTCGAGTTGTTCGCTTGTTGTTTATCCTCTCCTTTTGTTTGTTGTTTAACTCTTAATTAGAGTTCATCGCTTGTGATACTCTTACTCCATTTATGTGTAATTTTTAAATCTCGAATAGACCTTTTCGCTTCTCATTATCCCACTCCTTTAGTGTGTTGTTTATCTATCGTCGAGTTGTTCGCTTGTTGTTTATCCCTCTCCTTTGTTTGTTGTTTAACTCTTAATTAGAGTTCATCGTTTGTGATACTCTTACTCCTTTATGTGTAATTTTAAATCTCAATAGACCTTTTCGCTTTCTCATTATCCCACCTTTTAGTGTGTTGTTTATCTATCGTCGAGTTGTTCGCTTGTTGTTTATCCCTCTCCTTTGTTTGTTGTTTAACTCTTAATTAGAGTTCATCGCTTGTGATACTCTTACTCCATTCTTGTGTAATTTTAAATCTCAATAGACCTTTTCGCTTCTCATTATCCCACTCCTTTAGTGTGTTGTTTATCTATCGTCGAGTTGTTCGTTTGTTGTTTATCCCTCTCCTTTTGTTTGTTGTTTAACTCTTAATTAGAGTTCATCGTTTGTGATACTCTTACTCCTTTATGTGCAATTATTAAATCTCGAATAGACCTTTTCGTTTCTCATTATCCCACTCCTTTAGTGTGTTGTTTATCTATCGTCGAGTTGTTCGCTTGTTGTTTATCCTCTCCTTTTGTTTGTTGTTTAACTCTTAATTAGAGTTCATCGCTTGTGATACTCTTACTCCATTCTGTAATTTTTAAATCTCAATAGACCTTTTCGCTTCTCATTATCCCACCCTTTAGTGTGTTGTTTATCTATCGTCGAGTTGTTCGCTTGTTGTTTATCCCTCTCCTTTGTTTGTTGTTTAACTCTTAATTAGAGTTCATCGCTTGTGATACTCTTACTCCTTTATGTAATTTTAAATCTCAATAGACCTTTTCGCTTCTCATTATCCCACCTTTAGTGTGTTGTTTATCTATCGTCGAGTTGTTCGTTTGTTGTTTATACCTCTCCTTTTGTTTGTTGTTTAACCCTTAATTAGAGTTCATCGTTTGTGATACTCTTACTCCATTCTGTGTAATTTTTAAATCTCGAATAGACCTTTTCGTTTCTCGTTATCCCACTCCTTTAGTGTGTTGTTTATCTATCGTCGAGTTGTTCGCTTGTTGTTTATCCCTCTCCTTTGTTTGTTGTTTAACTCTTAATTAGAGTTCATCGTTTGTGATACTCTTACTCCATGTCCGTAATTTTAAATCTCGAATAGACCTTTTCGCTTCTCATTATCCCACCTTTTAGTGTGTTGTTTATCTATCGTCGAGTTGTTCGCTTGTTGTTTATCCTCTCCTTTTGTTTGTTGTTTAACTCTTAATTAGAGTTCATCGTTTGTGATACTCTTACTCCATACTGTGTAATTTTTAAATCTCAATAGACCTTTTCGCTTCTCATTATCCCACCTTTTAGTGTGTTGTTTATCTATCGTCGAGTTGTTCGTTTGTTGTTGATCCCTCTCCTTTTGTTTGTTGTTTAACTCTTAATTAGAGTTCATCGTTCGTGATACTCTTACTCCTTTATGTGTAATTTTTAAATCTCGAATAGACCTTTTCGCTTCTCATTATCCCACCCTTTAGTGTGTTGTTTATCTATCGTCGAGTTGTTCGCTTGTTGTTTATCCCTCTCCTTTGTTTGTTGTTTAACTCTTAATTAGAGTTCATCGTTTGTGATGCTCTTACCCCATTCTGTAATTTTTAAATCTCAATAGACCTTTTCGCTTCTCATTATCCCACCTTTAGTGTGTTGTTTATCTATCGTCGAGTTGTTCGCTTGTTGTTTATCCTCTCCTTTTGTTTATTGTTTAACTCTTAATTAGAGTTCATCGTTCGTGATACTCTTACTCCTTTATGTAATTTTAAATCTCAATAGACCTTTTCGTTTCTCATTATCCCACTCCTTTAGTGGGTTGTTTATCTATCAAGCTGAGTTGTTCGTTTGTTGTTTATCCCTCTCCGTTTGTCTGTTGTTTAACTCTTAATTAGAGTTCATCGTTTGTGATACTCTTACTCCTTTTTGTGTAATTATTAAATCTCGAATAGACCTTTTCGTTCCCCATTATCCCACTCCTTTAGTGGGTTGTTTATCTATCGTCGAGTTGTTCGCTTGTTGTTTCTCCCTCTCCTTTGTTTGTTGTTTAACTCTTAATTAGAGTTCATCGTTTGTGATACTCTTACTCCATTATGTAATTTTAAATCTCAATAGACCTTTTCGTTTCTCATTATCCCACTCCTTTAGTGTGTTGTTTATCTATCAAGCTGAGTTGTTCGTTTGTTGTTTATCCCTCTCCTTTTGTTTGTTGTTTAACTCTTAATTAGAGTTCATCGTTTGTGATACTCTTACTCCATTCTGGGTAATTTTCAAATCTCGAATAGACCTTTTCGTTTTGTCATTATCCCACTCCTTTAGGGTGTTGTTTACCTATCAAGCTGAGTTGTTCGTTTGTTGTTTATCCCTCTCCTTTTGTTTGTTGTTTAACCCTTAATTAGAGTTCATCGTTTGTGATACTCTTACTCCATTCTGTGTAATTTTCAAATCTCGAATAGACCTTTTCGTTTCTCATTATCCCACTCCTTTAGTGTGTTGTTTATCTATCAAGCTGAGTTGTTCGTTTGTTGTTTATCCCTCTCCTTTGTTTGTTGTTTAACTCTTAATTAGAGTTCATCGCTTGTGATACTCTTACTCTTTATGTAATTTTAAATCTCAATAGACCTTTTCGCTTCTCATTATCCCACTCTTTAGTGTGTTGTTTATCTATCGTCGAGTTGTTCGCTTGTTGTTTATCCTCTCCTTTTGTTTGTTGTTTAACTCTTAATTAGAGTTCATCGCTTGTGATACTCTTACCCATTTATGTAATTTTTAAATCTCAATAGACCTTTTCGCTTCTCATTATCCCACTCCTTTAGTGTGTTGTTTATCTATCGTCGAGTTGTTCGCTTGTTGTTTATCCTCTCCTTTGTTTGTTGTTTAACTCTTAATTAGAGTTCATCGCTTGTGATACTCTTACTCCATTATGTGTAATTTTAAATCTCAATAGACCTTTTCGCTTCTCATTATCCCACCCTTTAGTGTGTTGTTTATCTATCGTCGAGTTGTTCGCTTGTTGTTTATCCCTCTCCTTTTGTTTGTTGTTTAACTCTTAATTAGAGTTCATCGCTTGTGATACTCTTACTCCTTTCTGTAATTTTAAATCTCAATAGACCTTTTCGCTTCTCATTATCCCACCCTTTAGTGTGTTGTTTATCTATCGTCGAGTTGTTCGCTTGTTGTTTATCCTCTCCTTTTGTTTGTTGTTTAACTCTTAATTAGAGTTCATCGCTTGTGATACTCTTACTCCATTCTGTAATTTTAAATCTCGAATAGACCTTTTCGCTTCTCATTATCCCACCTTTAGTGTGTTGTTTATCTATCGTCGAGTTGTTCGCTTGTTGTTTATCCCTCTCCTTTGTTTGTTGTTTAACTCTTAATTAGAGTTCATCGTTTGTGATACTCTTTACTCCATTCTGTAATTTTAAATCTCAATAGACCTTTTCGCTTCTCATTATCCCACTCCTTAGTGTGTTGTTTATCTATCGTCGAGTTGTTCGCTTGTTGTTTATCCTCTCCTTTTGTTTGTTGTTTAACTCTTAATTAGAGTTCATCGCTTGTGATACTCTTACTCCTTTATGTAATTTTAAATCTCAATAGACCTTTTCGCTTCTCATTATCCCACCTTTAGTGTGTTGTTTATCTATCGTCGAGTTGTTCGCTTGTTGTTTATCCCTCTCCTTTGTTTGTTGTTTAACTCTTAATTAGAGTTCATCGCTTGTGATACTCTTTACTCCATTCGTGTAATTTTAAATCTCAATAGACCTTTTCGCTTCTCATTATCCCACTCCTTTAGTGTGTGTTGTTTATCTATCGTCGAGTTGTTCGCTTGTTGTTTATCCCTCTCCTTTGTTTGTTGTTTAACTCTTAATTAGAGTTCATCGTTGTGATACTCTTACTCCATTCTGTAATTTTAAATCTCAATAGACCTTTTCGCTTCTCATTATCCCACTCCTTTAGTGTGTTGTTTATCTATCGTCGAGTTGTTCGCTTGTTGTTTATCCCTCTCCTTTGTCTGTTGTTTAACTCTTAATTAGAGTTCATCGTTTGTGATACTCTTACTCCTTTATGTGTAATTTTAAATCTCAATAGACCTTTTCGCTTCTCATTATCCCACTCCTTTAGTGTGTTGTTTATCTATCGTCGAGTTGTTCGCTTGTTGTTTATCCTCTCCTTTTGTTTGTTGTTTAACTCTTAATTCGAGTTCATCGTTTGTGATACTCTTACTCCATTATGTAATTTTAAATCTTCAATAGACCTTTTCGCTTCTCATTATCCCACTCCTTTAGTGTGTTGTTTATCTATCGTCGAGTTGTTCGCTTGTTGTTTATCCCTCTCCTTTGTTTGTTGTTTAACTCTTAATTAGAGTTCATCGTTTGTGATACTCTTACTCCTTTATGTAATTTTAAATCTCAATAGACCTTTTCGCTTCTCATTATCCCACCCTTTAGTGTGTTGTTTATCTATCGTCGAGTTGTTCGCTTGTCGTCTATCCCTCTCCTTTTGTTTGTTGTTTAACTCTTAATTAGAGTTCATCGTTTGTGATACTCTTACTCCATTATATGTAATTTTTAAACTTCAATAGACCTTTTCGCTTTCTCATTATCCCACCTTTAGTGTGTTGTTTATCTATCGTCGAGTTGTTCGCTTGTTGTTTATCCTCTCCTTTGTTTGTTGTTTAACTCTTAATTAGAGTTCATCGTTTGTGATACTCTTACTCCTTTATGTAATTTTAAATCTCGAATAGACCTTTTCGCTTCTCATTATCCCACCTTTAGTGTGTTGTTTATCTATCGTCGAGTTGTTCGCTTGTTGTTTATCCCTCTCCTTTTGTTTGTTGTTTAACTCTTAATTAGAGTTCATCGTTTGTGATACTCTTTACTCCTTTATGTGTAATTTTAAATCTCAATAGACCTTTTCGCTTCTCATTATCCCACCTTTAGTGTGTTGTTTATCTATCGTTTGTTGTTCGCTTGTTGTTTATCCTCTCCTTTTGTTTGTTGTTTAACTCTTAATTAGAGTTCATCGCTTGTGATACTCTTACTCCTTTTATGTAATTTTTAAATCTCAATAGACCTTTTCGCTTCTCATTATCCCACCTTTAGTGTGTTGTTTATCTATCGTCGAGTTGTTCGCTTGTTGTTTATCCCTCTCCTTTGTTTGTTGTTTAACTCTTAATTAGAGTTTGTGATACTCTTACTCCATTATGTGTAATTTTAAATCTCAATAGACCTTTTCGCTTCTCATTATCCCACTCCTTTAGTGTGTTGTTTATCTATCGTCGAGTTGTTCGCTTGTTGTTTATCCCTCTCCTTTTGTTTGTTGTTTAATTCTTAATTAGAGTTCTTAGTTTGTGATACTCTTACTCCTTTATGTAATTTTAAATCTCAATAGACCTTTTCGCTTCTCATTATCCCACTCCTTTAGTGTGTTGTTTATTCATCGTCGAGTTGTTCGCTTGTTGTTTATCCCTCTCCTTTGTTTGTTGTTTAACTCTTAATTAGAGTTCATCGCTTGTGATACTCTTACTCCATTCTGTAATTTTAAACTTCAATAGACCTTTTCGCTTCTCATTATCCCACTCCTTTAGTGTGTTGTTTATCTATCGTCGAGTTGTTCGCTTGTTGTTTATCCCTCTACTTTTGTTTGTTGTTTAACTCTTAATTAGAGTTCATCGCTTGTGATACTCTTACCTTTTATGTAATTTTAAATCTCAATAGACCTTTTCGCTTCTCATTATCCCACCCTTTAGTGTGTTGTTTATCTATCGTCGAGTTGTTCGTTTGTTATTTATCCCTCTCCTTTTGTTTGTTGTTTAACTCTTAATTAGAGTTCATCGTTTGTGATACTCTTACTCCATTCTGTGTAATTTTCAAATCTCGAATAGACCTTTTCGTTTCTCATTATCCCACTCCTTTAGTGTGTTGTTTATATATCAAGCTGAGTTGTTCGTTTGTTGTTCATCCCTCTCCTTTTGTTTGTTGTTTAACTCTTAATTAGAGTTCATCGTTTTTGATACTCTTACTCCATTCTGTGTAATTTTCAAATCTCGAATATACCTTTTCGTTTCTCATTATCCAACTCCTTTAGTGTGTTGTTTATCTATCAAGCTGAGTTGTTCGTTTGTTGTTTATCCCTCTCCTTTTGTTTGTTGTTTAACTCTTAATTAGAGTTCTTTGTTTGTGATACTCTTACTCCTTTATGTGTCATTTTTAAATCTTGAATAGACCTTTTCGTTTCTCATTATCCCACCCTTTAGTGTGTTGTTTATTCATCGTCGAGTTGTTCGTTTGTTGTTTTTCCCTCTCCTTTTGTTTGTTGTTTAACTCTTAATTAGAGTTCATCGTTTGTGATACTCTTACTCCATTATGTGTAATTATTAAATCTCGAATAGACCTTTTCGTTTCTCATTATCCCATCCTTTAGTGTGTTGTTTATCTATCGTCGAGTTGTTCGCTTGTTGTTTATCCCTCTCTTTTGTTTGTTGTTTAACTCTTAATTGTAGTTCATCGCTTGTGATACTCTTACTCCTTTATGTGTAATTTTAAATCTTCAATAGACCTTTTCGCTTCTCATTATCCCACTCTTTAGTGTGTTGTTTATCTATCGTCGAGTTGTTCGCTTGTTGTTTATCCCTCTCCTTTGTTTGTTGTTTAACTCTTAATTAGAGTTCATCGCTTGTGATACTCTTACTCCATTCTGTAATTTTAAATCTCAATAGACCTTTTCGCTTCTCATTATCCCACCTTTAGTGTGTTGTTTATCTATCGTCGAGTTGTTCGCTTGTTGTTTATCCCTCTCCTTTGTTTGATGTTTAACTCTTAATTAGAGTTCATCGTTTGTGATACTCTTACTCCATTCTGTATAATTTTTAAATCTCAATAGACCTTTTCGCTTCTCATTATCCCACCTTTAGTGTGTTGTTTATCTATCGTCGAGTTGTTCGCTTGTTGTTTATCCCTCTCCTTTGTTTGTTGTTTAACTCTTAATTAGAGTTCATCGTTTGTGATACTCTTACTCCATTTATGTAATTTTTAAATCTCGAATAGACCTTTTCGCTTCTCATTATCCCACTCCTTTAGTGTGTTGTTTATTCATCGTCGAGTTGTTCGCTTGTTGTTTATCCCTCTCCTTAGTTTGTTGTTTAACTCTTAATTAGAGTTCATCGTTTGTGATACTCTTACTCCATTCTGTAATTTTAAACTTCAATAGACCTTTTCGCTTCTCATTATCCCACCTTTAGTGTGTTGTTTATCTATCGTCGAGTTGTTCGTCGCTTGTTGTTTATCCTCTCCTTTTGTTTGTTGTTTAACTCTTAATTAGAGTTCATCGTTTGTGATACTCTTACTCCATTCTGTGTAATTTTAAATCTCAATAGACCTTTTCGCTTCTCATTATCCCACCTTTAGTGTGTTGTTTATCTATCGTCGAGTTGTTCGCTTGTTGTTTATCCCTCTCCTTTGTTTGTTGTTTAACTCTTAATTAGAGTTCATCGCTTGTGATACTCTTACTCCTTTCTGTAATTTTAAATCTTCAATAGACCTTTTCGCTTCTCATTATCCCACTCCTTTAGTGTGTTGTTTATCTATCGTCGAGTTGTTCGCTTGTTGTTTATCCCTCTCCTTTGTTTGTTGTTTAACTCTTAATTAGAGTTCATCGCTTGTGATACTCTTACTCCATTATGTGTAATTTTAAATCTCGAATAGACCTTTTCGCTTCTCATTATCCCACCTTTAGTGTGTTGTTTATCTATCGTCGAGTTGTTCGCTTGTTGTTTATCCTCTCCGTTTGTTTGTTGTTTAACTCTTAATTAGAGTTCATCGTTTGTGATACTCTTACTCCTTTATGTAATTTTTAAATCTCGAATAGACCTTTTCGCTTTCTCATTATCCCACCCTTTAGTGTGTTGTTTATCTATCGTCGAGTTGTTCGCTTGTTGTTTATCCCTCTCCTTTGTTTGTTGTTTAACTCTTAATTAGAGTTCATCGTTTGTGATACTCTTACCTTTTATGTAATTTTAAATCTCAATAGACCTTTTCGCTTCTCATTATCCCACCTTTAGTGTGTTGTTTATCTATCGTCGAGTTGTTCGCTTGTTGTTTATCCCTCTCCTTTGTTTGTTGTTTAACTCTTAATTAGAGTTCATCGCTTGTGATACTCTTACTCCTTTATGTGTAATTTTAAATCTCAATAGACCTTTTCGCTTCTCATTATCCCACCTTTAGTGTGTTGTTTATCTATCGTCGAGTTGTTCGCTTGTTGTTTATCCCTCTTTTGTTTGTTGTTTAACTCTTAATTAGAGTTCATCGCTTGTGATACTCTTACTCCATTATGTGTAATTTTAAATCTCAATAGACCTTTTCGCTTCTCATTATCCCACCCTTTAGTGTGTTGTTTATCTATCGTCGAGTTGTTCGCTTGTTGTTTATCCTCTCCTTTTGTTTGTTGTTTAACTCTTAATTAGAGTTCATCGCTTGTGATACTCTTACTCCATTCTGTGTAATTTTAAACTTCAATAGACCTTTTCGCTTCTCATTATCCCACCTCTTTAGTGTGTTGTTTATCGTCGAGTTGTTCGCTTGTTGTTTATCCCTCTCCTTTGTTTGTTGTTTAACTCTTAATTAGAGTTCATCGCTTGTGATACTCTTACTCCATTCTGTAATTTTAAATCTCAATAGACCTTTTCGCTTCTCATTATCCCACCTTTAGTGTGTTGTTTATCTATCGTCGAGTTGTTCGCTTGTTGTTTATCCCTCTCCTTTGTTTGTTGTTTAACTCTTAATTAGAGTTCATCGCTTGTGATACTCTTACTCCATTCGTGTAATTTTTAAATCTCAATAGACCTTTTCGCTTCTCATTATCCCACTCCTTTAGTGTGTTGTTTATCTATCGTCGAGTTGTTCGCTTGTTGTTTATCCCTCTCCTTTTGTCTGTTGTTTAACTCTTAATTAGAGTTCATCGTTTGAGATACTCTTACTCCATGTCCGTAATTTTTAAATCTCAATAGACCTTTTCGCTTCTCATTATCCCACCTTTAGTGTGTTGTTTATCTATCGTCGAGTTGTTCGCTTGTTGTTTATCCCTCTCCTTTGTTTGTTGTTTAACTCTTAATTAGAGTTCATCGTTTGTGATACTCTTACTCCATTCTGTAATTTTAAATCTCAATAGACCTTTTCGCTTCTCATTATCCCACTCCTTTAGTGTGTTGTTTATCTATCGTCGAGTTGTTCGCTTGTTGTTTATCCTCTCCTTTTGTCTGTTGTTTAACTCTTAATTAGAGTTCATCGCTTGTGATACTCTTACTCCATGTGTAATTTTAAATCTCAATAGACCTTTTCGCTTCTCATTATCCCACCTTTAGTGTGTTGTTTATCTATCGTCGAGTTGTTCGCTTGTTGTTTATCCTCTCCTTTTGTTTGTTGTTTAACTCTTAATTGTAGTTCATCGTTTGTGATACTCTTACTCCATGTCCGTAATTTTAAATCTCAATAGACCTTTTCGCTTCTCATTATCCCACCTTTAGTGTGTTGTTTATCTCAAGTCGAGTTGTTCGCTTGTTGTTTATCCCTCTCCTTTGTTTGTTGTTTAACTCTTAATTAGAGTTCATCGCTTGTGATACTCTTACTCCATTATGTGTAATTTTAAATCTCGAATAGACCTTTTCGCTTCTCATTATCCCACTCCTTTAGTGTGTTGTTTATCTATCGTCGAGTTGTTCGTTTGTTGTTTCTCCCTCTCCTTTTGTTTGTTATTTAACTCTTAATTAGAGTTCATCGTTTGTGATACTCTTACTCCATTCTGTGCAATTTTAAATCTCAATAGACCTTTTCGCTTCTCATTATCCCACTCCTTTAGTGTGTTGTTTATCTATCGTCGAGTTGTTCGCTTGTTGTTTATCCCTCTCCTTTTGTTTGTTGTTTAACTCTTAATTAGAGTTCATCGCTTGTGATACTCTTTACTCCTTTTATGTAATTTTAAATCTCAATAGACCTTTTCGCTTCTCATTATCCCACCTTTAGTGTGTTGTTTATCTATCGTCGAGTTGTTCGTTTGTTGTTTATCCCTCTCCCTTTGTTTGTTGTTTAACTCTTAATTAGAGTTCATCGTTTGTGATACTCTTACTCCTTTATGTGCAATTATTAAATCTCAATAGACCTTTTCGCTTCTCATTATCCCACTCCTTTAGTGTGTTGTTTATCTATCGTCGAGTTGTTCGCTTGTTGTTTATCCTCTCCTTTTGTTTGTTGTTTAACTCTTAATTAGAGTTCATCGCTTGTGATACTCTTACTCCTTTATGTAATTTTAAATCTCAATAGACCTTTTCGCTTCTCATTATCCCACTCCTTTAGTGTGTTGTTTATCTATCGTCGAGTTGTTCGCTTGTTGTTTATCCCTCTCCTTTTGTTTGTTGTTTAACTCTTAATTAGAGTTCATCGTTTGTGATACTCTTACTCCATTATGTGAAATTTTAAATCTCAATAGACCTTTTCGCTTCTCATTATCCCACCTTTAGTGTGTTGTTTATCTATCGTCGAGTTGTTCGCTTGTTGTGTATCCCTCTCCTTTTGTTTGTTGTTTAACTCTTAATTAGAGTTCATCGTTTGTGATACTCTTACTCCATTCTGTGTAATTTTAAATCTCAATAGACCTTTTCGCTTCTCATTATCCCACCTTTAGTGTGTTGTTTATCTATCGTCGAGTTGTTCGCTTGTTGTTTATCCCTCTCCTTTGTTTGTTGTTTAACTCTTAATTAGAGTTCATCGCTTGTGATACTCTTTACTCCTTTATGTGTAATTTTTAAATCTCAATAGACCTTTTCGCTTCTCATTATCCCACTCCTTTAGTGTGTTGTTTATCTATCGTCGAGTTGTTCGCTTGTTGTTTATCCCTCTCCTTTGTTTGTTGTTTAACTCTTAATTAGAGTTCATCGCTTGTGATACTCTTACTCCATTCTGTGTAATTTTAAATCTCAATAGACCTTTTCGCTTCTCATTATCCCACCTTTAGTGTGTTGTTTATCTATCGTCGAGTTGTTCGCTTGTTGTTTATCCCTCTTTTGTTTGTTGTTTAACTCTTAATTAGAGTTCATCGCTTGTGATACTCTTACTCCATTCTGTAATTTTAAATCTCAATAGACCTTTTCGCTTCTCATTATCCCACTCCTTTAGTGTGTTGTTTATCTATCGTCGAGTTGTTCGCTTGTTGTTTATCCCTCTCCTTTGTTTGTTGTTTAACTCTTAATTAGAGTTCATCGTTTGTGATACTCTTACTCCATTCTGTAATTTTTAAATCTCAATAGACCTTTTCGCTTCTCATTATCCCACCTCTTTAGTGTGTTGTTTATTCATCGTCGAGTTGTTCGCTTGTTGTTTATCCCTCTCCTTTGTTTGTTGTTTAACTCTTAAATTGAGTTCATCGTTTGTGATACTCTTACTCCATTATGTGTAATTTTAAATCTCAATAGACCTTTTCGCTTCTCATTATCCCACCCTTTAGTGTGTTGTTTATCTATCGTCGAGTTGTTCGCTTGTTGTTTATCCCTCTCCTTTGTTTGTTGTTTAACTCTTAATTAGAGTTCATCGCTTGTGATACTCTTACTCCATTCTGTAATTTTAAATCTCAATAGACCTTTTCGCTTCTCATTATCCCACCTTTAGTGTGTTGTTTATCTATCGTCGAGTTGTTCGCTTGTTGTTTATCCCTCTCCTTTGTTTGTTGTTTAACCTTTAATTAGAGTTCATCGTTTGTGATACTCTTACTCCATGTCCGTAATTTTAAATCTCAATAGACCTTTTCGCTTCTCATTATCCCACCTTTAGTGTGTTGTTTATCTATCGTCGAGTTGTTCGCTTGTTGTTTATCCTCTCCTTTTGTTTGTTGTTTAACTCTTAATTAGAGTTCATCGCTTGTGATACTCTTACTCCATTCGTGTAATTTTAAATCTCAATAGACCTTTTCGCTTCTCATTATCCCACCTTTAGTGTGTTGTTTATCTATCGTCGAGTTGTTCGCTTGTTGTTTATCCCTCTCCTTTGTTTGTTGTTTAGCTCTTAATTAGAGTTCATCGTTTGTGATACTCATACTCCTTAATGTTAAATTTTAAAATCTCAATAGACCTTTTCGCTTTCTCATTATCCCACTCTTTAGTGTGTTGTTTATCTATCGTCGAGTTGTTCGCTTGTTGTTTATCCCTCTCCTTTGTTTGTTGTTTAACTCTTAATTAGAGTTCATCGCTTGTGATACTCTTACTCCATTCTGTAATTTTAAATCTCAATAGACCTTTTCGCTTCTCATTATCCCACTCCTTTAGTGTGTTGTTTATCTATCGTCGAGTTGTTCGCTTGTTGTTTATCCCTCTCCTTTGTTTGTTGTTTAACTCTTAATTAGAGTTCATCGCTTGTGATACTCTTACTCCATTATGTGTAATTTTAAATCTCAATAGACCTTTTCGCTTCTCATTATCCCACCTTTAGTGTGTTGTTTATTCATCGTCGAGTTGTTCGCTTGTTGTTTATCCCTCTCCTTTGTTTGTTGTTTAACTCTTAATTAGAGTTCATCGCTTGTGATACTCTTTACTCCATTCTGTAATTTTTAAATCTCAATAGACCTTTTCGCTTCTCATTATCCCACCTTTAGTGTGTTGTTTTTTATCTATCGTCGAGTTGTTCGCTTGTTGTTTATCCTCTCCTTTTGTTTGTTGTTTAACTCTTAATTAGAGTTCATCGCTTGTGATACTCTTACCATTCTTATGTGTAATTTTAAACTTCAATAGACCTTTTCGCTTCTCATTATCCCACCTTTTAGTGTGTTGTTTATTCATCGTCGAGTTGTTCGTTTCTTGTTTCTCCCTCTCCTATTGTTTGTTGTTTAACTCTTAATTAGAATTCATCGTTTGTGATACTCTTACTCCATTCTGTGCAATTTTAAACTTCAATAGACCTTTTCGCTTCTCATTATCCCACTCCTTTAGTGTGTTGTTTATCTATCGTCGAGTTGTTCGCTTGTTGTTTATCCTCTCCTTTGTTTGTTGTTTAACTCTTAATTAGAGTTCATCGCTTGTGATACTCTTACTCCATGTGTAATTTTAAACTTCAATAGACCTTTTCGCTTCTCATTATCCCACCTTTAGTGTGTTGTTTATCTATCGTCGAGTTGTTCGCTTGTTGTTTATCCCTCTCCTTTGTTTGTTGTTTAACTCTTAATTAGAGTTCATCGCTTGTGATACTCTTACTCCTTTATGTAATTTTAAATCTCAATAGACCTTTTCGCTTCTCATTATCCCACTCCTTTAGTGTGTTGTTTATCTATCGTCGAGTTGTTCGTTTGTTGTTTATCCCTCTCCTTTTGTTTGTTGTTTAACTCTTAATTAGAGTTCATCGTTTGTGATACTCTTACTCCATTCTGTAATTTTAAATCTCAATAGACCTTTTCGCTTCTCATTATCCCACTCTTTAGTGTGTTGTTTATCTATCGTCGAGTTGTTCGCTTGTTGTTTATCCCTCTCCTTTTGTTTGTTGTTTAACTCTTAATTAGAGTTCATCGTTTGTGATACTCTTACTCCCTTTATGTGTAATTTTAAATCTTCAATAGACCTTTTCGCTTCTCATTATCCCACCTTTAGTGTGTTGTTTATCTATCGTCGAGTTGTTCGCTTGTTGTTTATCCCTCTCCTTTGTTTGTTGTTTAACCTTAATTAGAGTTCATCGCTTGTGATACTCTTTACTCCATGTGTAATTTTAAATCTCAATAGACCTTTTCGCTTCTCATTATCCCACCTTTTAGTGTGTTGTTTATCTATCGTCGAGTTGTTCGCTTGTTGTTTATCCCTCTCCTTTTGTTTGTTGTTTAACTCTTAATTAGAGTTCATCGCTTGTGATACTCTTACTCCATTCTGTAATTTTAAATCTCAATAGACCTTTTCGCTTCTCATTATCCCACTCCTTTAGTGTGTTGTTTATCTATCGTCGAGTTGTTCGCTTGTTGTTTATATCCTCTCCTTTGTTTGTTGTTTAACTCTTAATTAGAGTTCATCGTTTGTGATACTCTTACTCCATTATGTGTAATTTTAAATCTCAATAGACCTTTTCGCTTCTCATTATCCCACCTTTAGTGTGTTGTTTATCTATCGTCGAGTTGTTCGCTTGTTGTTTATCCTCTCCTTTTGTTTGTTGTTTAACTCTTAATTAGAGTTCATCGCTTGTGATACTCTTACTCCTTTATGTAATTTTAAATCTCAATAGACCTTTTCGCTTCTCATTATCCCACTCCTTTAGTGTGTTGTTTATCTATCGTCGAGTTGTTCGCTTGTTGTTTATCCCTCTCCTTTGTTTGTTGTTTAACTCTTAATTAGAGTTCATCGCTTGTGATACTCTTACTCCATTTATGTAATTTTTAAATCAATAGACCTTTTCGCTTCTCATTATCCCACCTTTAGTGTGTTGTTTATCTATCGTCGAGTTGTTCGCTTGTTGTTTATCCCTCTCCTTTGTTTGTTGTTTAACTCTTAATTAGAGTTCATCGTTTGTGATACTCTTACTCCATTATGTGTAATTTTAAATCTCAATAGACCTTTTCGCTTCTCATTATCCCACCCTTTAGTGTGTTGTTTATCTATCGTCGAGTTGTTCGCTTGTTGTTTATCCCTCTCCTTTGTTTGTTGTTTAACTCTTAATTAGAGTTCATCGCTTGTGATACTCTTACTCCTTTATGTAATTTTAAATCTCAATAGACCTTTTCGCTTCTCATTATCCCACTCCTTTAGTGTGTTGTTTATCTATCGTCGAGTTGTTCGCTTGTTGTTTATCCCTCTCCTTTGTTTGTTGTTTAACTCTTAATTAGAGTTCATCGTTTGTGATACTCTTACTCCATTATGTAATTTTTAAATCTCAATAGACCTTTTCGCTTTCTCATTATCCCACCTTTAGTGTGTTGTTTATCTATCGTCGAGTTGTTCGCTTGTTGTTTATCCCTCTCCTTTGTTTGTTGTTTAACTCTTAATTAGAGTTCATTGTTTGTGATACTCTTACTCCTTTATGTGTAATTTTAAATCTCAATAGACCTTTTCGCTTCTCATTATCCCACTCCTTTAGTGTGTTGTTTATCTATCGTCGAGTTGTTCGCTTGTTGTTTATCCCTCTCCTTTGTTTGTTGTTTAACTCTTAATTAGAGTTCATCGCTTGTGATACTCTTACTCCTTTATGTAATTTTAAATCTCAATAGACCTTTTCGCTTCTCATTATCCCACCTTTAGTGTGTTGTTTATCTATCGTCGAGTTGTTCGCTTGTTGTTTATCCTCTCCTTTTGTTTGTTGTTTAACTCTTAATTAGAGTTCATCGCTTGTGATACTCTTACTCCATTATGTGTAATTTTAAATCTCAATAGACCTTTTCGCTTCTCATTATCCCACTCCTTTAGTGTGTTGTTTATCTATCGTCGAAGTTGTTCGCTTGTTGTTTATCCCTCTCCTTTTGTTTGTTGTTTAACTCTTAATTAGAGTTCATCATTTGTGATACTCTTACTCCTTTATGTGTAATTTTAAATCTCAATAGACCTTTTCGCTTCTCATTATCCCACCCTTTAGTGTGTTGTTTATCTATCGTCGAGTTGTTCGCTTGTTGTTTATCCCTCTCCTTTGTTTGTTGTTTAACTCTTAATTAGAGTTCATCGCTTGTGATACTCTTACTCCATTTATGTAATTTTAAATCTTCAATAGACCTTTTCGCTTCTCATTATCCCACCTTTAGTGTGTTGTTTATTCATCGTCGAGTTGTTCGCTTGTTGTTTATCCCTCTCCTTTGTTTGTTGTTTAACTCTTAATTAGAGTTCATCGCTTGTGATACTCTTTACTCCATTCTGTGTAATTTTTAAATCAATAGACCTTTTCGCTTCTCATTATCCCACCCTTTAGTGTGTTGTTTATCGTCGAGTTGTTCGCTTGTTGTCTATCCCTCTCCTTTTGTTTGTTGTTTAACTCTTAATTAGAGTTCATCGTTTGTGATACTCTTACTCCATTATGTGTAATTTTAAATCTCAATAGACCTTTTCGCTTCTCATTATCCCACCCTTTAGTGTGTTGTTTATCTATCGTCGAGTTGTTCGTTTGTTGTTTATCCCTCTCCTTTTGTTTGTTGTTTAACCATTAATTAGAGTTCATCGTTTGTGATACTCTTACTCCATTATGTGTAATTTTCAAATCTCGAATAGACCTTTTCGTTTCTCATTATCCCACTCCTTTAGTGTGTTGTTTATCTATCGTCGAGTTGTTCGCTTGTTGTTTATCCCTCTCCTTTGTTTGTTGTTTAACTCTTAATTAGAGTTCATCGCTTGTGATACTCTTTACTCCATTATGTGTAATTTTTAAATCTCAATAGACCTTTTCGCTTCTCATTATCCCACCCTTTAGTGTGTTGTTTATCTATCGTCGAGTTGTTCGCTTGTTGTTTATCCCTCTCCTTTGTTTGTTGTTTAACTCTTAATTAGAGTTCATCGTTTGTGATACTCTTTACTCCATGTCCGTAATTTTAAATCTCAATAGACCTTTTCGCTTCTCATTATCCCACCTTTAGTGTGTTGTTTATCTATCGTCGAGTTGTTCGCTTGTTGTTTATCCTCTCCTTTTGTTTGTTGTTTAACTCTTAATTAGAGTTCATCGTTTGTGATACTCTTACCCCATTATGTGTAATTTTAAATCTCAATAGACCTTTTCGCTTTCTCATTATCCCACCCTTTAGTGTGTTGTTTATCTATCGTCGAGTTGTTCGCTTGTTGTTTATCCCTCTCCTTTGTTTGTTGTTTAACTCTTAATTAGAGTTCATCGCTTGTGATACTCTTACTCCATTCTGTGTAATTTTAAATCTCAATAGACCTTTTCGCTTCTCATTATCCCACCTCTTTAGTGTGTTGTTTATCTATCGTCGAGTTGTTCGCTTGTTGTTTATCCCTCTCCTTTGTTTGTTGTTTAACTCTTAATTAGAGTTCATCGCTTGTGATACTCTTTACCTTTATGTGTAATTTTAAATCTCAATAGACCTTTTCGCTTCTCATTATCCCACTCCTTTAGTGTGTTGTTTATCTATCGTCGAGTTGTTCGCTTGTTGTTTATCCTCTCCTTTGTTTGTTGTTTAACTCTTAATTAGAGTTCATCGTTTGTGATACTCTTACTCCATTGTGTAATTTTAAACTTCAATAGACCTTTTCGCTTCTCATTATCCCACCTTTAGTGTGTTGTTTATCTATCGTCGAGTTGTTCGCTTGTTGTTTATCCCTCTCCTTTGTTTGTTGTTTAACTCTTAATTAGAGTTCATCGTTTGTGATACTCTTACCCATTATGTGTAATTTTTAAATCTCAATAGACCTTTTCGCTTCTCATTATCCCACTCCTTTAGTGTGTTGTTTATCTATCGTCGAGTTGTTCGCTTGTTGTTTATCCTCTCCTTTTGTTTGTTGTTTAACTCTTAATTAGAGTTCATCGTTTGTGATACTCTTTACTCCATGTGTAATTTTTAAATCTCAATAGACCTTTTCGCTTTCTCATTATCCCACCTTTAGTGTGTTGTTTATCTATCGTCGAGTTGTTCGCTTGTTGTTTATCCCTCTCCTTTGTTTGTTGTTTAACTCTTAATTAGAGTTCATTGTTTGTGATACTCTTACTCCTTTATGTAATTTTTAAATCTCAATAGACCTTTTCGCTTCTCATTATCCCACTCCTTTAGTGTGTTGTTTATCTATCGTCGAGTTGTTCGTTTGTTGTTTATCCCTCTCCATTTGTTTGTTGTTTAACTCTTAATTAGAGTTCATCGTTTGTGATACTCTTACTCCATTCTGTGTAATTTTTAAATCTCAATAGACCTTTTCGCTTCTCATTATCCCACCTCTTTAGTGTGTTGTTTATCTATCGTCGAGTTGTTCGCTTGTTGTTTATCCTCTCCTTTTGTTTGTTGTTTAACTCTTAATTAGAGTTCATCGCTTGTGATACTCTTACTCCTTTATGTAATTTTAAATCTCAATAGACCTTTTCGCTTTCTCATTATCCCACCTTTAGTGTGTTGTTTATCTATCGTCGAGTTGTTCGCTTGTTGTTTATCCCACTCTTTTTTTTTGTTGTTTAACTCTTAATTAGAGTTCATCGTTTGTGATACTCTTACTCCATTATGTGTAATTATTAAATCTCGAATAGACCTTTTCGTTTCTCATTATCCCACTCCTTTAGTGTGTTGTTTATCTATCGTCGAGTTGTTCGTTTGTTGTTTATCCCTCTCCTTTTGTTTGTTGTTTAACTCTTAATTAGAGTTCATCGTTTGTGATACTCTTACTCCATTCTGTGTAATTTTTAAATCTCGAATAGACCTTTTCGTTTCTCGTTATCCCACTCCTTTAGTGTGTTGTTTATCTATCAAGCTGAGTTGTTCGTTTCTTGTTTCTCCCTCTCCTATTGTTTGTTGTTTAACTCTTAATTAGAATTCATCGTTTGTGATACTCTTACTCCATTCTGTGCAATTTTTAAATCTCGAATAGACCTTTACGTTTCTCATTATCCCACACCTTTAGGGTGTTGTTTATTCATCGTCGAGTTGTTCGTTTGTTGTTTATCCCTCTCCTTTTGTTTGTTGTTTAACTCTTAATTAGAGTTCATCGTTTGTGATACTCTTACTCCATTCTGTGTAATTTTTAAATCTCGAATAGACATTTTCGTTTCTCATTATCCCACTCCTTTAGGGTGTTGTTTACCTATCGTCGAGTTGTTCGCTTGTTGTTTATCCCTCTCCTTTGTTTGTTGTTTAACTCTTAATTAGAGTTCATCGTTTGTGATACTCTTACTCCATTCTGTAATTTTAAATCTCGAATAGACCTTTTCGCTTCTCATTATCCCACCTTTTAGTGTGTTGTTTATCTATCGTCGAGTTGTTCATTTGTTGTTTATCCCTCTCCTTTTGTTTGTTGTTTAACTCTTAATTAGAGTTCATCGTTTGTGATACTCTTACTCCATTCTGTATAATTTTTAAATCTCGAATAGACCTTTTCGTTTCTCATTATCTCACTCCTTTAGGGTGTTGTTTACCGATCGTCGAGTTGTTCGCTTGTTGTTTATCCCTCTCCTTTGTTTGTTGTTTAACTCTTAATTAGAGTTCATCGTTTGAGATACTCTTACTCCATTCTGTAATTTTAAATCTCAATAGACCTTTTCGCTTCTCATTATCCCACCTTTTAGTGTGTTGTTTATCTATCGTCGAGTTGTTCGCTTGTTGTTTATCCCTCTCCTTTGTTTGTTGTTTAACTCTTAATTAGAGTTCATCGCTTGTGATACTCTTACTCCATTATGTGTAATTTTTAAATCTCAATAGACCTTTTCGCTTCTCATTATCCCACCTTTAGTGTGTTGTTTATCTATCGTCGAGTTGTTCGCTTGTTGTTTATCCCTCTCCTTTGTTTGTTGTTTAACTCTTAATTAGAGTTCATCGTTTGTGATACTCTTACTCCATGTGTAATTTTAAACTTCAATAGACCTTTTCGCTTCTCATTATCCCACTCCTTTAGTGTGTTGTTTATCTATCGTCGAGTTGTTCGCTTGTTGTTTATCCTCTCCTTTTGTTTGTTGTTTAACTCTTAATTGTAGTTCATCGTTTGTGATACTCTTACTCCATTCTGTGTAATTTTAAACTTCAATAGACCTTTTCGTTTCTCATTATCCCACTCCTTTAGTGTGTTGTTTATCTATCAAGCTGAGTTGTTCGTTTGTTGTTTATCCCTCTCCATTTGTTTGTTGTTTAACTCTTAATTAGAGTTCATCGTTTGTGATACTCTTACTCCATTCTGTGTAATTTTTAAATCTCGAATAGTCCTTTTCGTTTCTCATTATCCCACTCCTTTAGTGTGAGGTTTATCTATCGTCGAGTTGTTCGCTTGTTGTTTATCCTCTCCTTTTGTTTGTTGTTTAACTCTTAATTAGAGTTCATCGCTTGTGATACTCTTACTCCATTCTGTAATTTTAAATCTCGAATAGTCCTTTTCGTTTCTCATTATCCCACTCCTTTAGTGTGTTGTTTATCTATCGTCGAGTTGTTCGCTTGTTGTTTATCCCTCTCCTTTTGTTTGTTGTTCAACTATTAATTAGAGTTCATCGTTTGTGATACTCTTACTCCTTTATGTGTAATTTTTAAATCTGGAATAGACCTTTTCGTTTCTCATTATACCACCTTTTAGTGTGTTGTTTATCTATCGTCGAGTTGTTCGCTTGTTGTTTATCCCTCTCCTTTTGTTTGTTGTTTAACTCTTAATTAGAGTTCATCGCTTGTGATACTCTTACCCTTTATGTGTAATTTTAAATCTCAATAGACCTTTTCGCTTCTCATTATCCCACCTCTTTAGTGTGTTGTTTATCTATCGTCGAAGTTGTTCGTTTGTTGTTTATCCCTCTCCTTTTGTTTGTTGTTTAACTCTTAATTAGAGTTCATCGTTTGTGATACTCTTACTCCTTTATGTGTAATTTTTAAATCTCGGATAATTTTAAATCTCAATAGACCTTTTCGCTTCTCATTATCCCACTCCTTTAGTGTGTTGTTTATCTATCGTCGAGTTGTTCGCTTGTTGTTTATCCCTCTTTTGTTTGTTGTTTAACTCTTAATTAGAGTTCATCGTTTGTGATACTCTTACTCCATGTCCGTAATTTTAAATCTCAATAGACCTTTTCGCTTCTCATTATCCCACCTTTAGTGTGTTGTTTATCTATCGTCGAGTTGTTCGTTTGTTGTTTATCCCTCTCCTTTTGTTTGTTGTTTAACTCTTAATTAGAGTTCATCGTCTGTGATACTCTTACTCCTTTATGTGCAATTGTTAAATCTCAATAGACCTTTTCGCTTCTCATTATCCCACTCCTTTAGTGTGTTGTTTATCTATCGTCGAGTTGTTCGCTTGTTGTTTATCCTCTCCTTTGTTTGTTGTTTAACTCTTAATTAGAGTTCATCGTTTGTGATACTCTTACTCCTTTATATGTAATTTTTAAATCTCCAATAGACCTTTTCGCTTTCTCATTATCCCACTCTTTAGTGTGTTGTTTATCTATCGTCGAGTTGTTCGCTTGTTGTTTATCCCTCTCCGTTTGTCTGTTGTTTAACTCTTAATTAGAGTTCATCGTTTGTGATACTCTTACTCCATTATGTGTAATTTTAAATCTCGAATAGACCTTTTCGCTTCTCATTATCCCACTCCTTTAGTGTGTTGTTTATCTATCGTCGAGTTGTTCGTTTGTTGTTTATCCCTCTCCTTTTGTTTGTTGTTTAACTCTTAATTAGAGTTCATCGTTTGTGATACTCTTACTCCATTCTGTGCAATTTTTAAATCTCGAATAGACCTTTTCGTTTCTCATTATCCCACTCCTTTAGTGTGTTGTTTATCTCTCAAGCAGAGTTGTTCGTTTGTTGTTGATCCCTCTCCTTTTGTTTGTTGTTTAACTCTTAAGTAGACTTCATCGTTTGTGATACTCTTAATCCTTTATATGTAATTTTTAAATCTCCAATAGACCTTTTCGTTTCTCATTATCCCACTCCTTTAGTGTGTTGTTTATCTATCAAGCTGAGTTGTTCGTTTGTTGTTTATCCCTCTCCTTTTGTTTGTTGTTTAACTCTTAATTAGAGTTCATCGTTTGTGATACTCTTACTCCATTCTGTGTAATTTTCAAATCTCGAATAGACCTTTTCGTTTCTCATTATCCCACTCCTTTAGTGTGTTGTTTACCTATCAAGCTGAGTTGTTCGTTTGTTGTTTATCCCTCTCCTTTTGTTTGTTGTTTAACTCTTAATTAGAGTTCATCATTTGTGGTACTCTTACTCCATTCTGTGTAATTTTTATATCTCGAATAGACCTTTCTCGTTTCTCATTATCCCACTCCTTTAGTGTGTTGTTTATCAATCAAGCTGAGTTGTTCGTTTGTTGTTTATCCCTCTCCTATTGTTTGTTGTTTAACCCTTAATTAGAGTTCATCGTTTGTGATACTCTTACTCCTTTATGTGCAATTATTAAATCTCGAATAGACCTTTTCGTTTCTCATTATCCCACTCCTTTAGTGTGTTGTTTATCTATCAAGCTGAGTTGTTCGTTTGTTGTTTATACCTCTCCTTTTGTTTGTTGTTTAACCCTTAATTAGAGTTCATCGTTTGTGATACTCTTACTCCATTCTGTGTAATTTTTAAATCTCGAATAGACCTTTTCGTTTCTCATTATCCCACTCCTTTAGTGTGTTGTTTATCTATCAAGCTGAGTTGTTCGTTTGTTGTTTATCCCTCTCCTATTGTTTGTTGTTTAACCCTTAATTAGAGTTCATCGTTTGTGATACTCTTACTCCATTCTGTGTAATTTTTAAATCTCGAATAGACCATTTCGTTTCTCGTTATCCCACTCCTTTAGTGTGTTGTTTATCTATCGTCGAGTTGTTCGCTTGTTGTTTATCCCTCCCTTTGTTTGTTGTTTAACTCTTAATTAGAGTTCATCGTTTGTGATACTCTTACTCCTTTATGTGCAATTATTAAATCTCGAATAGACCTTTTCATTTCTCATTATCCCACTCCTTTAGTGTGTTGTTTATCTATCGTCGAGTTGTTCGCTTGTTGTTTATCCTCTCCTTTTGTTTGTTGTTTAACTCTTAATTAGAGTTCATCGCTTGTGATACTCTTACTCCTTTATGTGTAATTTTAAATCTCAATAGACCTTTTCGCTTCTCATTATCCCACTCCTTTAGTGTGTTATTTATCTATCGTCGAGTTGTTCGCTTGTTGTTTATCCCTCTCCTTTGTTTGTTGTTTAACTCTTAATTAGAGTTCATCGCTTGTGATACTCTTACTCCATTCTGTAATTTTAAATCTTCAATAGACCTTTTCGCTTTCATTATCCCACCTTTAGTGTGTTGTTTATCTATCGTCGAGTTGTTCGCTTGTTGTTTATCCTCTCCTTTTGTTTGTTGTTTAACTCTTAATTAGAGTTCATCGTTTGTGATACTCTTACTCCATTATGTGTAATTTTTAAATCTCAATAGACCTTTTCGCTTCTCATTATCCCACCCTTTAGTGTGTTGTTTATCTATCGTCGAGTTGTTCGATTGTTGTTTATCCCTCTCCTTTTGTTTGTTGTTTAACTCTTAATTAGAGTTCTTGTCATCGTTGTGATACTTTACTCCTTTATGTGTAATTTTTAAATCTCAATAGACCTTTTCGCTTCTCATTATCCCACCTTTAGTGTGTTGTTTATCTATCGTCGAGTTGTTCGCTTGTTGTTTATCCCTCTCCTTTTGTTTTTTGTTTAACTCTTAATTGTAGTTCATCGTTTGTGATACTCTTACTCCATTATGTGTAATTTTAAATCTCGAATAGACCTTTTCGCTTTCTCATTATCCCACCTTTAGTGTGTTGTTTATCTATCGTCGAGTTGTTCGTTTGTTGTTTATCCCTCTCCTTTTGTTTGTTGTTTAACCCTTAATTAGAGTTCATCGTTTGTGATACTCTTACTCCATTCTGTGTAATTTTTAAATCTCGAATAGACCTTTTCGTTTCTCACTATCCCACTCCTTTAGTGTGTTGTTTATCTATCGTCGAGTTGTTCGCTTGTTGTTTATCCCTCTCCTTTGTTTGTTGTTTAACTCTTAATTAGAGTTCATCGTTTGTGATACTCTTACTCCATTCTGTAATTTTTAAATCTCAATAGACCTTTTCGCTTCTCATTATCCCACTCCTTTAGTGTGTTGTTTATCTATCGTCGAGTTGTTCGCTTGTTGTTTATCCCTCTCCTTTGTTTGTTGTTTAACTCTTAATTAGAGTTCATCGTTTGTGATACTCTTACTCCTTTATGTGTATTTATTAAATCTCAATAGACCTTTTCGCTTCTCATTATCCCACTCCTTTAGTGTGTTGTTTATCTATCGTCGAGTTGTTCGTTGTTGTTTGTCCCTCTCCTTTTGTTTGTTGTTTAACTCTTAATTAGAGTTCATCGTTTGTGATACTCTTACTCCATTCTGTAATTTTTAAATCTCAATAGACCTTTTCGCTTCTCATTATCCCACTCCTTTAGTGTGTTGTTTATCTATCGTCGAGTTGTTCGCTTGTTGTTTATCCTCTCCTTTGTTTGTTGTTTGACTCTTAATTAGAGTTCATCGTTTGTGATACTCTTACCCATTTATGTAATTTTAAATCTCAATAGACCTTTTCGCTTCTCATTATCCCACCTTTAGTGTGTTGTTTATCTATCGTCGAGTTGTTCGCTTGTTGTTTATCCCTCTCCTTTGTTTGTTGTTTAACTCTTAATTAGAGTTCATCGTTTGTGATACTCTTACTCCATTCGTGTAATTTTAAATCTCAATAGACCTTTTCGCTTCTCATTATCCCACTCCTTTAGTGTGTTGTTTATCTATCGTCGAAGTTGTTCGCTTGTTGTTTATCCTCTCCTTTTGTTTGTTGTTTAACTCTTAATTAGAGTTCATCGCTTGTGATACTCTTACCTTTATGTGTAATTTTAAATCTCGAATAGACCTTTTCGCTTCTCATTATCCCACTCCTTTAGTGTGTTGTTTATCTATCGTCGAGTTGTTCGCTTGTTGTTTATCCCTCTCCTTTGTTTGTTGTTTAACTCTTAATTAGAGTTCATCGTTTGTGATACTCTTACTCCATGTCGTAATTTTTAAATCTCAATAGACCTTTTCGCTTCTCATTATCCCACCTTTAGTGTGTTGTTTATCTATCGTCGAGTTGTTCGCTTGTTGTTTATCCTCTCCTTTTGTTTGTTGTTTAACTCTTAATTAGAGTTCATCGTTTGTGATACTCTTACTCCATGTCCGTAATTTTAAATCTCAATAGACCTTTTCGCTTCTCATTATCCCACCTTTAGTGTGTTGTTTATCTATCGTCGAGTTGTTCGCTTGTTGTTTATCCCTCTCCTTTTGTTTGTTGTTTAACTCTTAATTAGAGTTCATCGTTTGTGATACTCTTTACTTTATGTGTAATTTTAAATCTCGAATAGACCTTTTCGCTTCTCATTATCCCACTCCTTTAGTGTGTTGTTTATCTATCGTCGAGTTGTTCGCTTGTTGTTTATCCCTCTCCTTTGTTTGTTGTTTAACTCTTAATTAGAGTTCATCGCTTGTGATACTCTTTACTCCTTCTATGTGTAATTTTTAAATCTCAATAGACCTTTTCGCTTCTCATTATCCCACTCCTTTAGTGTGTTGTTTATCTATCGTCGAGTTGTTCGCTTGTTGTTTATCCTCTCCTTTGTTTGTTGTTTAACTCTTAATTAGAGTTCATCGTTTGTGATACTCTTACTCCATGTCCGTAATTTTAAATCTCGAATAGACCTTTTCGCTTCTCATTATCCCACCTTTTAGTGTGTTGTTTATCTATCGTCGAGTTGTTCGCTTGTTGTTTATCCCTCTCCTTTTGTTTGTTGTTTAACTCTTAATTAGAGTTCATTTGTGATACTCTTACTCCATTATGTGTAATTTTAAATCTCGAATAGACCTTTTCGCTTCTCATTATCCCACCCTTTTAGTGTGTTGTTTATCTATCGTCGAGTTGTTCGCTTGTTGTTTATCCCTCTCCTTTTGTTTGTTGTTTAACTCTTAATTAGAGTTCATCGTTTTTGATACTCTTACTCCATTTATGTAATTTTAAATCTCAATAGACCTTTTCGCTTCTCATTATCCCACTCCTTTAGTGTGTTGTTTATCTATCGTCGAAGTTGTTCGCTTGTTGTTTATCCCTCTCCTTTGTTTGTTGTTTAACTCTTAATTAGAGTTCATCGCTTGTGATACTCTTACTCCCATATGTGTAATTTTAAATCTCGAATAGACCTTTTCGCTTTCTCATTATCCCACTCCTTTAGTGTGTTGTTTATCTATCGTCGAGTTGTTCGCTTGTTGTTTATCCCTCTCCTTTGTTTGTTGTTTAACTCTTAATTAGAGTTCATCGTTTGTGATACTCTTACTCCATTATGTGTAATTTTAAATCTCGAATAGACCTTTTCGCTTTCTCATTATCCCACTCCTTTAGTGTGTTGTTTATTCATCGTCGAAGTTGTTCGCTTGTTGTTTATCCCTCTCCTTTGTTTGTTGTTTAACTCTTAATTAGAGTTCATCGTTTGTGATACTCTTACTCCATTATGTAATTTTTAAATCTCGAATAGACCTTTTCGCTTCTCATTATCCCACCTTTAGTGTGTTGTTTATCTATCGTCGAGTTGTTCGCTTGTTGTTTATCCCTCTCCTTTTGTTTGTTGTTTAACTCTTAATTAGAGTTCATCGTTTGTGATACTCTTACTCCATTATGTGTAATTTTAAATCTCAATAGACCTTTTCGCTTTCATTATCCCACCTCTTTAGTGTGTTGTTTATCTATCGTCGAGTTGTTCGCTTGTTGTTTATCCCTCTCCTTTTGTTTGTTGTTTAACTCTTAATTAGAGTTCATCGTTTGTGATACTCTTACTCCATACTGTGTAATTTTCAAATCTCGAATAGACCTTTTCGTTTCTCATTATCCCACTACTTTAGTGTGTTGTTTATCTATCAAGCTGAGTTGTTCGTTTGTTGTTTATCCCTCTCCTTTTTTTTTTTCATAAATAGAGCATATATTAATAAAAGTAAAAGAGTACAAAGCGTAAAAGTAGAGATTACAATGGAACCCACAGGCGGGTTACAACGCGAAACAAGTGAAACAAACAAAGAAACAAAAATAACATAACCCGGGATCAAGGTGATCCATGGTTGCAACTGCTGGCCTCAAAACCTGGCCATGGAAAACCCAAGGAAAACCCATGGTCGGAAAAAGAGTGCTCGAGTTAGCGCTATGGAAACCTATAATAAGGTAAACCGACATGTCCCTCAGTATGTGAGGTCGAATGACATCCAAAGGAGAAGTCCAAACCCTCCAGATCCAACTTTGAGAGAGCATCACACTGTCATTTCTTTCACGAAAAATATGAGACACCAAAATCCATGTCACGATATGAGAGAGAGTCAATAGCCAACGGTTCCGAATTTCCATGGGACCGAAGTTAGTACCATGAGAGCAAATTCACATAAGTAGAATCTGCTCCAACCAAATCTTATTCCACTGGTGTGAGCCAATTCAATGCCAATCATAACTGCAAGTAACTCGGCTTCAAAGCATAAAGCGACTCACCGATTTACAAAGCAACCCATCACGGTACCATTTGAATTCTAAAACCCCAAATAGAGAGGAGCCAGAGCAAGAGAACTTCCATCCGTGTCAGATTTAATCCATCCCGGAGAGGGGATACCATCGACCTCAATGATATCTCGTGACTTAGGCGGCACCCTTGAATACTAAAAGAATGAAGGACTTGTAAATCAACTTGATTATTAGCCATAGAACCAAGAGGGTGGGAATTAGCCTCGCCACAAGACTCCAAATCAAGCAAAATAGAATGCCTAGAAACAGAACACCATCAATAAGCAACGATTACAAGGCAATTCAAAGCACCCAAATGCTGCCACAAAGGCAAGACGCCACAAAGAGAGAATCGAGAGCTAAAATGTCAACCCATGGCATATAATGTAAGCTTTCCAAAACTAAAGCAATCTCAAAAGGAACTCGAAAAGATCAAATAGTATGCTGATAGTCCGAGTGAACGGACAAGAGACCAAGAATGGTCTTGGCAATCCATAGCAAGATAGCAAAAACACACACCAAGGACCAACAAAACCAGAGCTCATAGCTTTCAATAGTTGAAGAACACCATAAATAGCCTTCCAAATCGTGATAGAACGACGGTGGGATAAAGGAGCCCATATCCAAGATCCCCAAATAATCTTAAGGAAACGCGCAAGAAGAGTGATAGTTTGCTTGGTAGAAATCGAACTGTAGAGATTCACCAGACACGAGTATCGTAACCAGATGGAGCTGATGATAGGAGAGAATGTCGCGAGTAACATCTCGAAAAGCCATACACGGAACCCATCCAAAAGAAACCAACCACCGGAGTCCAATACTCGTAAATAGGAACTCAAGTGATGTCAAGATGAATAGGAATACCAATTTCGTCTGCACATCAGAGCTGCCAATCATCAAGCTTTAAACGAATGAGAGCTCGACACGCTAACCATCTAGACTTGATCAAGTGGGAAACAATCTTAAATCCAAACCAAATCGAGGAAGCAACATAAGAGCGTAAGGAAGCATGCCGAAGAAACGTCAAGTAAAGATATCTAGATATGGAACCTTCATGTTTCAAATATCCCAAGCAAGACGAGAAAGATACGCTTTATTAGCAAAGAATCTGAGAACTAATACCAAGACCACCTCGACTTTGGAGCACAACAACGCTCCAAGAGATAGAAGTCGATGCTCTTCAGAGTATCCCCGCTGATTTAAATTACGAATGCCAAGATCCATACGCTTAAGAAGAGTCAAAGGCCAACGATAAACCATCATAGAGTGTACAAAGATCCTCGATCACCGATTGAACAAGACATAAACGACCGCCATAGAGAGAGAAGTGCCTTCCATTTACTAAACTTTTCTAGAATCGAGTCCGCAAGGGATTGTAATGACAAGTCCGAGGTGCCCCACGGAAAAGTGGAACTCCCAACACGTGAAAGGAAGGTGACCTCGATAATATCCATGATTCTCGCACAAGTGGTTCTTCCCGACTCGTGAGAAAAGTACTAAGATAAGCCCTGACTTCGAGGATTGAAGTGTTGTCCACTAAGCAAAGATATTTTTCCAGATCCTAAGAATAGTCCGACACCGCAGAGTAGCCCCGCAAAAATAATCACATCATCCGCATAAAGAAGGTGAGAAGGAAAAGTAAGAGATTGTCCAATGAATAAAGGAGTGAGCTCTGAATTGGCAGCCTTCGAGAGAAGCTTGCTAAGAACTTCCTCCGCGATGCAAAAGAGAAGAGGGAAAGAGGATCCCTTGACGAACTCCCCGAGAATGCCAAAGTACCTTCCGAGCCCCATTAATCGTAACCGAGAGCTTTGCCGAGTGAAGAATATGATTAATCCAACCAACAAAGGTAGAAGAGAAACCATATTTTGTGATAACCGCCAAAAGAAAGTCCCAATTTAGAGTATCAAAGGCTTTCCGGATGTCAACCTTCAACACCAGACACCCTTACTACAAGAAGACTAAGACTATTAACTCCTTCAGAGGCTAAGGCAATACAATCATGTATGCGCCTCCCTAATAAAACCAAATTGATGAAAGGAGAGCAACCCCGATAAAATCGGACCCAAACGATCGCCTAAAATCTTAGCAATAATCTTATAAAGAAAATTACTAAGAACAATAGGGCGAAATCTTCAATACGCAACGATCTCCGATTTTCTAATAAGAGTGACAAAACTAGAGTTCATACCGCCGAAATGACCATGAAGGAAGAACGCCTCAATCGCCAAAGACACCTCCGCACCAATAATGTGCCACATAGATTGATAGAAACTTCCTAAACCATCCGTCCAGAGCACTATCAGTGACATATCGAAACAACATGATTTGATGTCATCCTCTAAGGAATATCGATTAGCAATTGATTTTGTTCATCCGTAATCGAACAATGGATAAGCTCATCTAGTTCATCGAACGAGACAACTGTAAAGTTTGTGAGAACAGATTCTCATAATAAGAAATCATATGATTCCGGATCCGAATTGCATCATGATTGATAGAGCCATCAATTATCAAAGAGGAAATACCGAGAATACCTTTATGAATCTTTAGAGAACGATGGAAAAACTGTAATTTCTATCACCGCCTTTTAACCACGCAGTCTTGGTTCTTTTGACGCAAAAAGTTGCCTCTTGATTCGTAATAGCATTGTAGTCCGCGATCGCTTCAAGTTCCTTTGCGAGGAACATCATTTATCTGACCATGGAGGGATAATTGTCACGAACCAACTCCAATTTTATTACGAGCAAAGAAGAAGATTTAGAATTAAGCTCGCCAAAGACATTAATATTCCAATCTATGATAGCGATTTCAGCCTTTAATTTCCTGGATAACCAAAGAAAAGAGCCCATGGCCGTAATAGGAGTTTTCCAGAAAGCTTAATTAACTCTCAAACGAATCGTGATTAAGCTTACATTGCTTGAATCAATGGTCGAGGACGAGATAGCGCTTGTTCATGCGCACAGAAACAAAGAGGGGCCGTGATCCGAGCAAGTACGCAAGCCCACACGAACCATCATCGAGTCCCATAAATCCAAAAAGGATTGTGAAGAAAGAGTTTATCAATACGTGTTCTAGATAACCACTAGAGAAACGACGATTCACTCAAGTAAAAAGCAATGTAACTAGGAATCGATAAGAACTCCCATCATTGATAAATGAACGAAATCCATGGTTTCTGCATTTAACCGAGGAGTACCATTCGATCGCTCATGTGCACCAATCACAAGATTGAAATCTCCCACCAAAAGCAAGGTGTGTTTGGCAAAAGCAAGAATCACGCCATAAGTCTCGATTTACAGATATAATCAGCATGGGCATGAATAAACGCTAATAGGAAGTCCTGCTAGCCAAGAAACTTTAATAACAAGAACTTGAGAAGAAGAGAAAATTATAGAAGAACCAAGAAGAGAGATCTTCCAAAACCCATAAGTTAGAAGACTGTTAGGCGCCAGATTTTCACCAAGAAAGCGATTCCCATCGTGATTCCAATAAGAACTGTATGGAGGAGGAAGGAACCTTGGTTCCGCAATAGCAAACCAACGAGGACGAGTAGAAACTACATGATGCTTGAGCATATCTTGTGAGGGAGCATTCTAATACCTCAATGTTCCAAAATGTAATATTCATTGGGAAACAACGTGAGAGGAATCATGGCAAGTAGCGTATGTAAGAGTTGTAATATCCAGAAAGAATTATCATCATTTATATCACCGCCTACTAAGTTCTGATCTTGCACCTCGCCAGAATCCCATGGCATTAATAGCGGCAAAGTAGGGAGAATTAGGGATGAAGAGGCACTTTAGTGGCATTAGACGGTTGTTAATGCTCACGCATAATCTCAATCAATCTTTTATTCGCATATTAGCCTCCATAGAATCGCCCAATGAAGATGTGTTAGGTTGTGCATAGGAGTTGTCAAGGTCATTGATGCAGAATCGAATCTTGCAAAAGCGAAATCTCGACTCACCACCCAAGTTCTCATCCTCCACCATGTTCGAATCCAACAAGGTAAACCGGTTCGACCGACAACGGAGATACAAATGAGTCAGCTTAGGCAAATTAACATTACGTCATGGAGAAACTTCCGAATCCTGAGCATCGTGGATTTGAAACCACAAAGAGAAGTCGCCAATGGACCAGCAAAGTGGTAAACGCTCAGATTGTGCGCTTATAACCATCATGAATAGCAACCAAAGTTGATTGTGCTAAGTTAGCATTAGATTTTACCCTAGGAGGCGTGAGTCGCCTAGACATCTCCTTATCTTTGTTCCTCGCAATTCTCCATTTTATGACCAACAACAAGGCAAGAATGGCAAAAAATGTAAATCCTCATAATAAGCTTCAATCCAAATATCACCGACAGAGTTTCTAGTTGAATCTTTGATTCTAAAGCTTGAGAAAGATCAACTTCCACCAGACCTTAACGAAGTTACCAAAACAAATGATCTAAAGAAGGCGATCAATCCTAATCGGTGTTCCAAGAGCAGCCGTAAGTGCCATAATCATCGATCGATGATGGTGTTCATAAAGCAAACCATATAAACGAATCCCAAACACGCACCTGTGGATGCTGCTTTGCTCGAACGAAATTAGGAACCCAAGGTCAGGTAGAGATTACCTGCCATGATAGCTTCCATAAGCTCGAACGAAAATTGAATCTCTCGCTTGCTTGAATAGAACCGAAAGACAAAGTATCCTGCATCAATCGAAGCATGGACCAAGCCTCCAGATGCCAAATCTTTTTCAACGCCTCACGAGGTCATGAAATTTCCATGGTCTTCAAGTCTTCAATGTCGCTGAGCTTGTTCCGCTTGATGTCTTCTTCTTGGTCTTCTTCATAAAATAAAATTACATTTTGAGACCTAACATCCTATACAAGATTAGCTAGACTATCATACTTAGTGAGTTTCCTCTTACAATGTTCAAGTGAACCAAGAGTACTAATCACCTTTCGAGACTAAGATAAGTCATCATGTTGTCGATCAAAATTCAAATGACATTTCTTAACAAAATATCTAACAAATTTCCTAACAAATTTCAAGAAATTTCCCAACAAATTTCTTGATCACCAACGATGACTATCTTACCTACAAATCGACGGTAGTGAACAATCCAACACTTAATCTTTCTAAGATCTTCAAATTATTTAATTAAGTGCAGCAGTACATCAAACTCAAATCACAAGGTGACCTTGCCAGTTATCTTTTATAGAATACTATCCGAGAGTAGTTCTTCTATAAGTCACAAATAAAGATTTGAAAATTTAATACAAGCTTAAGCTCAACAAAAATACAACAAAACTATAAAATTAGACAACAGAGTAACTGCCAAGCTCCAAGTAAACATCCTAATAAACTAGTCTTCAAGTCTTCAATTTCTTCAAGTCTCAACAAGGTTTCCGTGGATTAGTCCGCAAATTTCCTATCTCCAAACCTTTGATGTCATCGTATTTAGAAGAGTCTGATTGTTAATCTCTGTCTCCTCGCAAATCCATAGACCCTTTCTTCAGAAGTTTTCCGGTAGGGATTTTTCGACAAAATGTTCGACCCACAGCATACTTTCCCCACTTCCAGCATGCTCATTCTCGACATCCTCAAAGCTTGTGCTATCTTCAGAGATAATCCTCAGACATCCTATGTCACCTTGTATTGATCTTCAAAGCTAGATAGGAACGTATTCATGTGGTTCCTACAAAATGTAGTCTTGCTCTCAGGCCTGCTCCTCGTGATATTCTCGTAATTCTATGCCACATCATCCGGCTTTCCATATGGACATTCATCGAGAGGTCCTTTCTCATGGCTTCTTTCGACAACTTCAAAATCCAACCAGTTTAATGTGATTGGTGTTGACTAAGGTCATTTATCTTTTCTCCATGCCATAAGTTGTTTATGGATCGGTTCTGGAAATCTTGAATTTACTAATAGATGCTTAAGTTCCGTAATCCAATAGCCATTTTTTCCGATCGATGTAAATTCAGATGATTGAGGAATCATCACATACTTGGCATACCTATTTCCGCTTCTTCCGCCCGAGTGGAAGTCGACTTTGTCTTGTTCAAATTTCCTCTCTACTGCTCTTTCTTCTCTCGTCTTTGGAATTCTCTTTGGTTGTTGTTTAAAGAACTACCACCCTGGATAGACTTGGTATTTCCAGGGTGGCGCTTTAGTTGCCATGGTGGCTTTGGTACCGCCTATGGCATCGGGCGAAGCTTTCAATTTTTCCTTTTCTTCGTGAAGAGGAGCTTCATCTTCACGCTTCATCATCATCATCAAGATTAAATATCGTGTGAGTTTTCAACGTTCTCTTTCATTGCCTGTGGACTTCGATTTGACCTTCTTCTTCTTCTTCTTAAGATTCATCAATCCTTTAACTTGGCCTTTCTCCTCGAGCCTGGGTAATTCTTTTCGAGGCTTTCATGTGCATGGCCCTTTGTTATCATATTTTAGTTCCTTCAAGAGCTTCGGGAAGCAAATGCACTATTTGCAAAGCTACTGCTTCGAAAGGAGTGGTTCATTGATTCTGAGTGGTGGCCGGAAGTTTTCATGTTTCTTTTTCTTCCTTTCAGGACGCACTGTACCCGCATTTCTTCTTGTTTTCTTCTCCTTCTTCCCATTCCCCGACTTCTGAGGTCCAGATTGTACATTCTTTCCCCTTAGTCATTGTCATCGGGTCAACTCACCCAAATTTCATAAAGCGAATCTGAGAGAGAGTTAAAGTGCCCTTGTAAATAATTATAGCAAAGGACCAACTCCTCAAGTTCGGCTATTGAAGCTCCCGATTTTGCTTGATAAGTCCATCGTCTCTTATCAAAGTTGAGCTCCGCTTAACGGGCCTAGGATGCAGCATCTGCTTCCAAATAGTTAGCAACTTCGCCTCGTGGAAAGCTTTTTTCACTAGAAGACGCATCATCGTCCCTTATCATTCCTGCATCTTTCCTCGAGAAATGACTATGCTAGTTGTTCTCCTGAAAGGATGAGCCCATGGAACTTTTCTCATTTCAGTAGGGGACCTGAGGCAATTACTTCCTTGTTCTCGCGGAAGACATCTCCCTCGTTTCGATGAGTAGCCGCATCAAGATTGCACCGTTTCATGTATTCATCGGAGTGACATTCGGCAGCTTATAATAAAAATTGTAGAGCAATCAGCTTCCTTTTCAAGTGAGAAACCGCTTAGATGTTCATTGCGGTGTTCTACCAAAGTCTTTGTCTTCTTCATCATCCGGAGTAATCAGCCCGTTGGATCTTCATCCTCTCGACATTTTCATCGATTGTGGTCGAGTCCAAAGAACCATCCTCGTAGATTGGGTTTCTTTCTTCTCGGGAGGAGGATGGTACTTCTTTGAAGATGATGCAACTTAGCATCATAAGCTTGACTCTCAGATACTTCTTCAAAGATCGAAGTTCTTTGGTGATATCATATGCAACATCTCGTGAGCTCTTAACCTCGTAGAGTAAGCAAATCATTTCTTGTAAGTATCGATCTCAGTACGGATCAAGCTTCGCCTCTGGATTTAGGCCTATTCGATCTTCCAGCTTGAAGATGGAGTCGCATGGTTCTTCTTCCAACAGCTTGTCCCGGAAGGAGTCTAGGATCTCGGTTTGAGTAAGTTTAATATTTTCGATTGCCGCTTTTCAGTAAAGCTCAACTACTTGTTCAAAGAGTAACTGGCAGGTCAAGGTTAGAAGATGGATGAGAGAGATTGAGGAGATGGAGACTGAGATTTCGGTGGAAGTCTTCTCGCAATGTGCTTTTCAAAGAAATGGAGGCATCATTTTTAGCTTAAATTCTCCCGCCCCTCGGGTGCCCCGTGCAAGCATCATCATCATCCTTTTTGGTCATAAGGTCATCCTTTGGTGATGGTTATGGGAGGTTCATCGTCATTTTCGCTTATCTCTTCCTCCTCATCATCTCTCGATACAAGATTGATCACTGTCAGAATAGTGATCTTCGCTTCCATTAACCTCCTTCTTGTTCGTAAGGTAAGGAATTGCAGTAGCTCTGGGCGGTGACCGGGCTTAAATGCCATTTGTAATCTTGTCCTGGACCTCATCCGCCTGCTCAAAGGCTTCAGTATCAAATCAGGCGCTTAATTTCTCCGCCGAGAAATCTTATGCTTAATGTAGTCGTGAATCACTGTAATCGCCTCGATAAAAGGAACATACTGCATGGATGTATGTCTCAAGTCAAGAGCTCGTGGTTCGTCTGCTTGCCGACTGATCTCAGATTCTCAATATTTCGTAGAGATCGAGCACCTTAACCTTTGCCATTTATTGAAGTATTTAATGTGCTTCGCAAGGTGTGAGCTTGAAGAAGGGAAGTAGTCCCTTGGCTCCTCAACATTGGGAAATCAAGCCCCGCTCGGCAGCACTTGTTCGAGTCTCAGAAAGAGTTTCGAGTGAGCTTCAAAACTTTCTTTATAGATATCTCGAGTAGAAGTGTAGTTTAGTTTCGAAAGTTACTCCGAGTAAGTACTTCAGTGCTCATAGATTTGTTCCCATCGAGACAATTGGTGTCTCAGATATCTTGTCAGGAGGCTTTTGAGAGACTTGAAGTCCTGGTCCTCATCAACCTTTCTTCTCGAACCCGAGAATTAACATTATCACAATACTTTAGGAAATTTTATCAAGAAAAACTTTAAGTGACAAGTCGAGCATCTGAGAGGTCAATTACCTCCATGGGAGGCTCAGACACTTTGCCTCTCGTGAGACTTGGTGCGCCTCTTCGAATCTTTCGTGATGAAGGCCACTTGATGCCTCATCACTTCCATAAAGTGGGATGTCGCAACTCGCCCCTCGTGCACTTCTACTTCTCTCGGAGTGAGCCCGTGAGTAGAAAGCATTGAATAATTTAGAGAAGATTTTAGTTAACCCAAGGTGAAGAATATTTATCATTGATTATCATACCTTCATATCCGGAAGGCTCAATGATTCGTTTCTTCAAACCTTGTTTGCTTCGTAAAACCTCGGTCATTTCTTCCTCGCATTTCATTATCTTCCTTTTCGCTGAGCCTCGTTAGAAGCATTTATTTTAATGATTAAGCACATAAACTTATAACTGCAAGCAAGTGTTATCTTAAGAATCAATTATTACCGTAAGCACGTGCTCAGTATGTCTTAAGAGGCGAGGTCAGAGGGAACCTCCTTCGCTTTGGCCGAGGTAAGCTTTTCAAATTTCCTTGTTTGTGTTTCTTTCAAATTTTCCTCATTTTGTTTCTAACTCAGCCTGTGAATAAAGAAATTTTTATGAGTAACAAGATGTACAAGACATAAAAGTTTTCACAAGATAAGAGTTAAACCGGCTACCACCGAGTAGTTTCAGCCGATCGGGGTCTCCTGAACTATAGTGGAATTTTCTATACTTGGTCTTCTTGTCTCAGCCATAGTGCTTTTGCTTGGAGGTTTCGGTACTTTCACACCTTTTCCTCGAGTAGCATGCAACTCACTGGGCTTCTCCCCTGTTGATCATTCTCGAAAGTAGATGTCTCAGCTTGATTCCTCTCAAGTTGAGTTGGGGAACCCGCCTATTTGCAGGATTTTCTTCAAAGATAAATTTCGGTAGATCACGGGTAGTTCTAAATGGAGTTCATTTCGCCATTTCCCATCAACCACTGTGGGTACATGCTGTTAAATGCGATTGGTGGTCAAGTAAATGGGCAGTTTGAAGCGTAGGATCGTCAAGAGAATGTTCTTTTCCAGTATTTTTGTGATGTGGCATTTCCATCAAAGATTCTGCCAAAGACTAAAATACCACTCATCAGTATTTTTTGAAGTCAGGCGTAAGGAAATATCGCCTCGATGATGTGTTTGCACTAACAACCTTTGCTATATAGTTCAAGAACCTATGGTGTGGTGTAAAGTTCTTCTTTCGATATTTTATCACCGCCATCGCTTACAAGAATCCTTAGCCCTTCTTTGTTCTTTCTAGGACTCGAGAGATGACTAGTTCATCATCTTCATCGTCTGAAAGCTCTCATCGCAGATTAGGAACCTGATTGGGTCCATTATTCTGCAAGGGTTTTTCCTCGCAAATAGGCTTCAGTGTTTTTCACCACTTTTGGCAAAGATTTATGAGTTCAATGTCGCCAGCTCGCTTTCTCTATTAGTCGCGAACATTTCTAAAGCACTTTCTCTGTCGAAGTCTACTTGTTCTAGTCAGAAGAGTTAACTCTTTTCAAAGATTGATGATTTGATATCCGCTTTTATCGGGCTTCATCGGCTAATGCCCGCAGATATCCGAGAATCGACAACCTCTTCGGGTGTGTTCTTTCCGATTGCTGCCAGACTTCTTTTCAAGTTCTGGGCTTCGTCGCAACCTTTTCTTCGTATACCTTTTCGCACTGCCTTCTTTGTGAACCTTTTTTTTCTCGAGACCTCAGAACCTTTTTTCATCAAGTTTGTATACTCATATTTGTAGAGTAGGTTATCGGTTGCTATTTCAAATTGCCGCCTCCGGAAAGCTCAATGCCGCTTTTCCAAAGAAGTAGCATATTTTCGCACTCATATCCTACAAAGGGCCTTTCGCTCATCTAGCCCTTTTGGTAATCTTAGTTCTCAAGCCTCAATCTTCTTCACAAACTTCTTTAGTATAGTGCGCGATTTTCCTGCCATAAAAGGGTTCTTCCAAATTTTCGTCTTGTTGATTCAAAGAAGAACATCATCATCCACCGCTTCGCTTATCCGGGTCAAGAGACTCTCCTTGTAGACCATCAAAGCATCTGAAGAATGCAAAGCCAAAGACATCCCAAAGGCGGTTCAACAGACAATGTATGTCACGGGTTCTGATGTCGTAAGAAGCTTGAACTCAGCCAAGTATCTCGATGCATTCAAGACTCGCCACACGCCATCGCAAAGTTCTTAACACCTTCAAGGAGTTCATCATCCTTGGTGTTTATTTCAAAAATCCTTTCCAAGATTTTGAAACTCAAACAACTTACAGAAAGTTGTTAAGTCCGCAATGATTTCCTTCTCGATCGAGGTTTTAATGCACACTATTTCAAAGGTTTCGTAAACACAGAAATAATCTCGAGTTGTTGTAGAATTCCAACACAACGAAAGTGATGAAATTCCATCGTAGGGTCGAGCAGATAGAAAGCCCTTTATTTCAGCCTTTTCAAGCATGCTCAAGAATTAGCTTCTGGGCCGGGTTCTCTATTCAAATGTGAGGCATTCCTCAACCATGGCACCACCCTAAATCATTCTCTGTGGACTCTGAAGTCCATCGGTCAGATTAAAATCTCTCACTACCGCCTATTGTTCACACAACCAACTCGTGCTCATTGCCAAAGACCAAAGTGGAGGATCGGGAGATTTTGTCAAAGGTTTTGAACTTTAGGGCCAAAGGCTTATATAGTGTGTGATTTGAAATTGGTGTTTAAAAAGAGATTTTGATTCAAGCAATTTCTTGGGTAAAAACTTAATCTTGATTTTCGTAGATTGTAGAAGTTTGGGTACAGAATCAAGAGAAGGATTTGCTATTTTTAGCAAGATGGGCTTTGACAGGCGTAGTGACTTTCCTTGTACAAAATCCTATATATATAGCAAATAATCCCAACAGACATAAATACATACAAATTGATTTTCAGGTGTACGTATCCGTGATTTGCAAGGCACGCATTTGAGTAAAAGCAGCCTTACAACGCATTAAGTGCTTTATGTCCTAATTCTGCTAACAAATTAAAGATTTAATCAGAATTAATTTCCACCGTGATGTATCAATCGCTTAAATTTCAATATAGGGTCACCATTACTTCTCAAAGAATGAGATTCACAATCAACAAGTGTAATTGTGCCCATTTAATGAAATTCTTGCGCATAGCTTCCTCAAATCACGCTTTTGTGCTTAATTTACCAACGAACACCGTTTTCAGGTTGGTCCGTATAATCTGGGCAAAGTAAAAGACCAGAGGGGGGTGAATACTTTTAAAACTTTTAAGTTGATAACAAATGTTTCTCGATATCTCAGACGGATATATCCATACTTAGAATCGTAGCGCGGAAAGACTTAATAAAGATAAGTGTAGAAACAGTCAAGCATGTGTGTGTAAAAGTTGTCAAAGATAAATACAAAAATGTAAATGACATGCTTGGGGTATAGCAGCATCCTGGAAGGCGTACATGTAATCCTCCAATCAATCCACTCTTCGGTGGCCTATCGTAATCCTAGAATTCACTGGGAATGTATAATTGAGATAACTCACAAAAATCCTATTTCAAGATTTCTAACAATCGGTTCCCAAACCAAAATGTTCCTCCCCGAGTCAAGCTTCCTCAGCTTCTTCACCAAGTACTTCCTATAATTTTAAATTCGAAGTTGTTCCCTAGCTTCCCAAGCTAAGTACTTCCTATAACTAAAAATCCTTTGAGTTATTCCTGGTTTCAAATCAAGTACTTCCTATACTCTATGAACTCCTTGAGTTATTCCCATTTTTTCAAACCAAGTACTCACCCTGGGATTTCTGCCTATTTTGCAGTGTCGGGTTTCATCTGAAGTTGTCGATGAGCCGCCTCAATCAACTTTTAGTTATTCAGATAGGCTCTCTGCGGAATCTAAGTTAGCGCTTAATATTAATTTTACAAACAGATGGTATCTAGTCTCGATTTTACTCGAATCTAAGTTCATGATATCTGCTCAAGAGAACGTAATCTCGTGATAGTTGATCTTTTTGATTCAACTCCCTTTCATTGCATAGCTTTTGCTTGTTTAGGATCGTGACACTGTAGAACTTCAAATTGCTTTACTCAAGATCACATGCTTTAGTCACAATGTAAAGCTTTGATAATAAGTGTTGCTTCTTGAGAGAGGTCGTCTGGGGTAATTTCATGTTTCGGCCACGATGCGCAGTGTGTTCTTCAAGTCGCCTAAGTGTTGATTGATATTTATGTGATGGAGTTTTGAGCGTCAATGGGAAGGACTGCCGTTAAGCTCAAATTCAAACTATCGATATCCGCCCTCGCCCCGATAGTATCAGAAAGCGTGCTCTTGTCTTCTTCTAAGTTGCCGCTGCTTACTCGCATATCTCTCGTCTCGCATTTAAATGCATTTGACTATTTTTCGGTCTCGTGTAGGTCAATCTTAACTATGCTTTCAGTATCGTGAGACTAGACTTTGGTTGGTTCCTGATCTCTTTACACGTCCTTATCTTCATTCTTCTGATACTCACTTCAGTTTTCAGTCAGAAAACAACTTTGCTTTGCGGCAATATATGTTTTCTCTCGTAAAACGTGTTAATGCTCTGCGTATTCGAAGTATAGATATCTCTCAGGGACACTCTTCCTTGTTTCAGATATGTATCTTATTTCTCGATATCTCGTCGGTGACACGCTTTGTTTGAAACTACCGCGTTTCATGCTCATAAGATATCTCGCTAAGATATCCTGAATCCAATGTATCTTCAAGAATCTTGTGCGCTTTTCAAATCTCAAAGTTGTTGAAAGCTCATTGAAGCTTGGATGTCTTCTTTTCTTTGTCTTCCTCATAAAACAAAATTGTATTTGACGGAGACCTAACATCCTATACAAGATTAGCTAGATCTATCATACTTAGCGGTTTCCTTTTTACAATGTTCAAGTGAACCAAGAGTAACTAATCACCTTTTCTCAGACTTAAGATAAGTCATCATGTTGTCGAACAAAAAATCAAATGTAGAGCATATTCTAACAAAAATTATCTAAATAAAATTTCCTCATTTTGATCACCAACGATGATTCCATTCTTCCTATTACAAACTGACGAGGAAACAATCCACCACTTAATCATTTCTCAGATCTTTTCAAATCGATAATTAAGTGCGTAAAGTGTACATCAACCAAATCACAAGGTGTGATTTCGCCGACAAGTTATCTTTTATAGAATACTATCCAGAGTAGTTCTTCGGGATAAGTCGCAACTTAAGACACAGATAACTTTATATAGAATACGCTTGGAGCTCAACACAAAAATAACAAAAACTACATAGTAAATTAGGACAACAGAGTAACCAAGCTCCAAGTAAACATCCTAAAGTTAACTAGTCTTCAAGTCTTCAACAAAATTTCTATGGATCACCGCAAATTCCCTATCTCCAAACCTTTTTTATGTCATCATCGTAATAATCATAGCAGCAGTTCCAATAAGCATCTCCGTAAGTGTCTCGGGCAAATCCACGATTTCTTTTCAGAAGTGTTTGCAGATTTTTCTTGGCAAAATGCTTGAATCTATAAGTACTTTCTCCACTTTCCGTGCATGCCTCATTTTGATATCCAAAAGCTTGAAGCATTCGTGAGATAATTCATTCGGATATCCGATGTCACCCTTAACGATCTTTCCGGCCGAGCAGAACTACTCAGGTTCCACAAATAAAGTCTTGGTCTTGTGCTCCGCTCCTTGATATTCGGGTAATTTGTGCACATCATTCGCTTTCCATATGGAGTCAATCATCGAGAGGTCCTTCTTTTCACGGTTTCAGCTCTCTTCGACAACTTCAAACCTAAACCATGCTTTCGATGTGACTCGTGTCGATCAAGGTAGTTTATCTTTCTCCATGGTCGAAGTCGCTTGAGGATTGCTGCCCGAAATCTTGAATTTCACCATTATATGGCGCTTAAGTCTCCGTAATCCAATAGCCATTTTTTCCGATCGATGCACCCGAGTACGATGTATTTAATCATCAATATTGTACTTCACATACTAATTTCGCTTCTTTCTCCGCCTCGAGTGGAAGTCGATTTTGCCTTTTGTCTTCACCACTACCGTCTTTTCCTGCCTTGACCCTTTCGTCTTGGGTTGTTGCTGAAGTTAACTACCACCCGGATGTGGACTGGTATTTCCAGGGTGTTTTAATGCCAGTGGGCTTTGCGCCATGCCCGCCAGCTTTGCTTCAAGTTTTTTCCGTGAAGAGGAGCTTCATCTTCATCGGGCTCTTCATCATCTTCATCAAGATCACCGTGTGAGATCTTTCCAATTTCTCTTCACGTTCGCTTCAGACTTGATTTGACCTTCTTCTTCTTCTTCTGTAAGCATTCATCAACCTCTAACTGCTCTTCTCCTCAAGCTTCCGTAACCTGGATGTTTCGCGCCATGGCCCTTTGTTACCATATTTTCAATTCCTTCCGTGAGAGTCTCCCGGGGAAGTACCGCTTCAGGAAGGATTCATAGCATTCCGAGTGCGGTATCAAGTTTTTCTCTTCTTCCTTTTCCAGAAAGACCACCTCCGTGCATTTTCCTTATTTACTATCTCTTCTTCCCATTCCCCCCGACTTTGAGGTCCAGATTTGTACTTTCTTTCCCCTTAGTCATTGTCGGGTCGCACTCGCCCCTACCGCAGTGAATCTCGAGAGGAGAGTCAAAATGCCCTTGTAAATATTTGCAAAGCAAGTGACCAACTTCTCAAGTTCCGGCTTTGTAGCTCCCCGATTCGCTTTTGATAAAGTCGTACCGTCTTATCAGTGAGCCGCTCATTTCACGGGCTCTAGATGGACCGTCCTTCCAAAGAAGTGTAACTTGCCTCTTGAAAAGCTTTTTCACTTAAAGACACATCATCGTCTCCCTTGTCATTCCTGCATCTTTCTGGCAATGATTATGCTAGTTGTTCTCCTCGAAAGTGATGAGCCCAGTGAACTTTTTCATTTCGTAGGGACCGAGGCAATTACTCTCGCTTTTGAGCTTTAGAAGACATCTCCTTATTCGGAGAAGCTAGTACTTGGTACCGCTTCATGTACTCATGGGAGTGGACGTCGCGCTTGTTGAAGATTGTAGGAGCAATTGTTCAACTTTTTAAGTGAGAAACCGCTTAGATGTTCATGAAGTGTCCCCGCTGTAAAGTCTTCGCTCTTCATCATCCCGAGGGATTAAATTAAAGGATCTTCATCCTCGGACATTTTCATCAATCAGACAAGTCCAAAGAACCATCTCTGTAGATTGGTTTTCACCTCTACCGAGGAGGATGGTGCTTCTTTCGAAGAGGATGTACTTTAGCATCATGTTTTAACTTCTCGCATACTTCTTCAGCATCAGCCCTTCGTGATCTCTTAACAAGCATCCCGTAGCTCTTTAAACCTCGTGCTAATCAATCATTTCTTCAAGTATAGATCTTTGTGAAGTTGATCAATTCTTATCTCTGATTTAGCTATTTGAACTTCCAGCTTGAAGATGGAGCCATGGTTCTTCTTCCAACAAATGTCTGCCGAGCTGGCAATTTCCTGTCTCGAGTGTTTAATATTTTCCATTGGTTTCTTCGTAAAGTTTCAACTTCACTTTTAATTCGAGTAATCACTGCTGTTGGTGAGAAGATGGATGAGTAGATTGAGGTGATGAAGACTTCGAGATTTGTGTGAAGTCTTCTCGCCGGTTTGCGTTTTCGCTAAATTTCGAGGCATTGCTTTCTCCGTGAAATTCATCTCCATTCCCACCGGTGCAAGAGCATCATCATCATCCTTTTTGTCATTATCATCCTTTCGGTGATGATCGGTGGAGGTTCATCAAAGAAATTTTCATTCATTTCTTCCTCCTCATCATCTTTCAGATACAAGATTCGATCACTTCCCGGATAGTGATCTTCGCCCATTAACTTCTTCTCATTTACGTTTAGGCAGACGGTAATTGCGTAGTTCAAGTAATCGCTTGAAATGCCATCTGCATCTTTGTCTCGACCGATTCCTACTCGCTCAAAGGCATAGGTATCAACTATGTTTCACTTCTCCGAAAGTCCTTGTAGTAGAGTCGCAATCGAGTGATGTCAGTTTCAGAGCGTAACATTGCTTCGACATATGTTTCCGTGTCAAGAGCTCGTGCCCATCTCGGGTTCGGGTTGATCGGGCTATTCTCAATATTTCGTGTAGAGACTGAGTATCTTACCTCTACTTCATGCATTTTGAAGCATTGAATGTGCTTTTCTGCAAAGTGTGAGCTTTTGAAGAAGTGAAGTAGGTCCTTGTTTCTTCAATGGGAACTCGCCAGATCTGCTTCGAAGCTCGGAAGAAGAGTTTTCGAAAGTGAGTTTCAAAACTTTGGTAGATATCTCCAGTAGAAGTGTAGTTTAGTTTTGAAAGTTACCCGAGTATGAACACTGTCAAATGTGTATACTTGTTCTACTCGGGACAATTGGTGTCTCGGGGAGATTCAGGCGTGAGGTGGAGACTTGGAAGTCCGGGTCCTCATCAACCTTTCTTTCTGAACCTCGAGAATTAACATTATCACAATACTTAGAAATTTTATCAAGAAGAACTTGCTTGACAAGTCGATATCCGGTAGGTCAATTACCTCCATGGGAGGCCTCAATGACATACTTTGCTCTCGAGACTTGGCAAAATCCGAATCTTTTCTTCAGTGATGAAGGCTCGATGTCCTCATCACTTCCATAAAAGTGTGATGTCGCAATATCGTCTCCTCGTGACTTCTACTCGATCGAGCCCGTAAGTAGATAGTATCAATAATTTAGAAGAAGTTTTCTTGATAACCCAGATGAAAGAGTACTTTATCAATTAGGGGATTTTCATATACCTTCAAGCTCTTCTGAAAGCTCACCGATAAAAGCCTCGTCAAACCTTGTACAGTTTCGGGTTTGTCTCCTGCATCGCATTATCTTCTTCTTCCATCTCGAAGTTTCATAGAAACATTTATCATTAATTGAGCATACAAACATTTTTACGTAAAAGTTAGTTCTCAGTTAAGAATCATTTACACTGGGTGGCACATGTGCTCGCATTTCTCAAGAGTCGAGGTTGAAGGAGCTCTTTTTCAGATCTCGAGGTGTTTTTCACTTCCTCTTGCTTTTTCAAGCTTCTAACTCCAGCCCTAAATAAAGAGATTCTTATAAGGCAACAAGATTTATAAGTATAAAATTTTCACAAGGTAAAGAGTTAAACCCGGCCGCATTACTACCCGAAAGCAGCTTTCAGTCGATTGGTCTTCTTAGAACTTGTGACCTTTCTATATATTGGTCGCCTTTGTCCCAGCTCAGCTTTTTGTTTGAAGTTTCTGCCGTACTTCACACTCTCGAGTATGCAAATCCTGGCTTGCTCTCCCCGTTGATCATTCTCGGTAGATGTCTCCGCTGACGTCCTCTATCGAGTCGGGGAACTCCGGCTTCAATTACGTGGATTTTCTTTCAAGAGATACCGTATTGGGCCGGTATTTCAAAATGGAAGTTCATTTACCATTTCATCAACCATCAGGCCGTTGTGGTTGTGTTTGTGGTTGCTGCGGGTTGTCTCGAATGTAAGATTGATCAAGAGGAATGTTCTTCCTGCATTCTTAGATGTGGCATTCCCATCAAAGATATCCGGGCTAATACTCAAGATACCACTCATCGTGGCTTTGTGAAGTTGTGCAAGAGAGTCATTCCCCGACATGATGTGTTTGCACTAATAACCTTTGCTATAAGGTTCAAGAACTCGTAAGCAACATCACTCTCACTCAGTTGGGAATTTTCACAACACCTTGTGTTCAAGATCATTCAACCCAATCTCAACACAAGGATGACAAACACAAAAAATATGACCCAGCTCGAGCCCAAAAAGCTTTTCAGGCTGTGTAAGAGCAAGGCTGTGAACAGATCGATGAGAATCGGAGAATCCTCACCAAGCTACATACTTGAGATCGCTGTCTTTTTCCTATATGCAGACGGTGAAATTAGTGAAGAAGAATCGATGCGAATGGAGGGTGACTGATGGTTGGTGGTAAGCGGCACGGTGATGGGCTGATGGCCTCTGTCAAAGCAGAGATGGTTTGAAGCCAACAGCATGAAGCACCAAACTGCAGTCGTCTCACATCCAGCTAGGTATATGTTCTTGCAGTTGTCAACAATGAAACTGTTGGCTTCAGCTTTGTTTATATCCCTATTTCTAATCCCTTCAAGCAACATTTGTAACAAATCCATTTGAATTCACCATGTTAATTTTCTTTCCTCAACGACGTCAAGAATCAACTTTGATTTCTTTTTCAAGAGCCCATTTTTCGCGGTTATTGTGCCTCAATTAATGTACATTAATTCTTATCAATCAAACAAATATATATAAACAGAACGCTTGTCATTCCTTGCTTAACTACTTCCGCCGAAAACTTTCTACGAGTATGTTTACTAAAGTGGTTCATAAATTTATTTTTTGGTGGTTAACTTGAAGTGGTGATATAGTCAATTTATTGGTTTTTCCCATCTAAAATCAATCAACAAGAATCTAACACCTGACCTTTCCAAAAACACAAGGCAATCTAACCACTAGGCTACATTGTAAATCATTGATATACCATACATATAAACCGATGTAGCCCTTCATAATTTTCAGGTGGGCTTTGTAGGTCCGACCTATTCAAGTAATCCAGACCAAAATTCACCTTTGCTCGAACTTGATAGATATGTTTAATAAAATTTTAGTTAATGCAAAACAAAATTAAATATGTCACAAGGTTCTAGCACAAGTATCTCATAACCCAAAAACAGCTCAAAAATTATTACTACTACGTATACTTATGAATTTATTTTTTGATCGACTAAGAATTGCATTCGACGCGTTTCACCTTCTCAAATCGCTAAGATGTCTTCATCTTCAAGTGCTTCAAGATGCTCTTTTCCACGTAATGCATCATACAATCATTCAAAACTTGTTTTCCATCCTATTCCGCTAAGGTATGCACAATTTACAGAGATTGAAGGAAACAACAAGAATAGCACAATTCTGCTGTGTATTCTCCATTAACGCTCACGATAGTGGTGGTGGTGAAATCAAGGAGATATCCGAATGTCTAGATCGGCGCCAGTCGAGAGAAGAAGAGAAGATGGATAGTGACTGAACATAATTGGGCCAGTCAAAGGTATTTTTTTTTTTTTAACATTTTGTTACTAGTATAAATGGGTCAAATAAAGTCACTGCTGACCTACCGCCAATTACCCATTGCTCGCCAAAGGTCCGGCCCTGATGTTGGCCCATAAACCATCACATGCACGAATTGAAGAAAAGAAAATTTAGAGTTTTATTGATGAATTCTAAAAAAGAAAGGTGAATTTATAGTTATGAGTATGATTTGTCAATTTATTTAAACTTTTGAAACTCGGTGTTACATAAATGGATGTACATACCTAAACCTGTGAATTTGATTGAAGACTTTCTTGGAGGAAACTTTGAGAGCTCGAGTTTCAAGAAAATCAGTTCGGCTTTGGCATAACTACCGCCAAAGCAAGCTTAGATATTACATCACCTCAAAACTTCTCATGTATGGGCTATTTTGATGTCAGCAGATCCACCATTATCCTGAACTATACTCTTCCACAAGTTTATCAACTCCATTGTCGAATCTTGAATTAAATTTACCATTCCCTGTCCATATATATATGCAAATGACTATAAATAATTTTAGATGCAACATGCAAGTGTTCATCTAATACGATAGACCTTTATCAATATACTACGACTCACACTTTATTACTGGAATAAATATAGTGAAAGTGGATCGATATAGTGCACAGGATTTTTATACCTTAACCTTGTCTGAGTATAGTTGAGGAGCAATAACCTTTCTCTGATAAGCCCAGTATTCCCCACTTGAAGTAAGGACCTTTTCCAAGCAATGGGCCTCTTTCTTGGGCTTGGTACGCTGGTTTCAAGTCCAATGATGTGCAGGTACTTATATCCCGGAACATATCAACTTGATTCACGTTACATGATTCGTGTCGTGCCAAGTGAAAACGAAAAACGTCCCGTCAGTCCCATTAACAAAACAATTGTGTTGTTTTTCAGTATGTATTCTTTCTTCGAGACAGGTCTACTAAAATACAACCAAAATTCAAACACGGTAAAATTAATTAACGTTCAAAGATTCCTAAAAGGTAAAAGGGAAACAGTAGGTTTCAAAGACTTCTAGTCTAGTTTGTTTTATCCACACCATACACTAAATGTCATATATTATTCAGAACAAAAAAGATTAATTGATTGAAATTTAATTGAGGTAAGTGTAAGTGATGAATATTAACTAAAGAATTGTAAAAATTTGTGTTTGTATAGATTATAAAGTTAAAATTTTATAGATTTTTATAGAGTTCAAATAAGTATTATACCCTGTGATTTTAACTGAATTTTTCTCGTGAAACTGATAACCATTAGGAACTAAAAGGCTAAGACTTAGAAAGAAAGAAAAAGTTTAACGTTTCAGAAAAATGACTAACAACATTGCGATAAATGGTTAAAGGTTTGAGGATAAATGTTTAAGGTCTTGTAAAGTGTTAATCTTCATCTTATACCAAAAACTGCAACCAAGTCCCTTTATATATACCAAATACACAACTTTTAAATCCAATTTGAGTCCATCATATAAAATCCAAAATTAAGTTTGGTACTAGTTCAAATCTAACCAATCATCAACAAAACAATATTTACATCATATAAATCACCATGAATATATCAAATAGCAAACATATTGAATGAATAAAAAAATCAAAATACTTCTAATGTTTTTAAAAGGGTGAACTACATTTGCACCTAATAAAGTTCGTAATAAATTCGAGGACAAATTACATACCTCTCTCTAGATTTTCTTATTACATACTTGCACTGCTAGATTTAACAATAACATCCAAGTCAATCCGATAAAAATTAATTACATTCGAAATTAATTTAATGATTTTCATTAATTAAAACATGTAAAGTCATTTCTACCTGCTCAAATATCAACTTTTAAAATAACCAAACAATGTATTTACAACTTAAGTCCTTGAACAAAAGTAATTTTCAAAAGGCACCTTCAACTTTTGGTTTTCGTATCACCCTTCAACTTTCTAAAAGTTCAATTCACCCTATAACGCTTTTCAATTTTGCAATTAGGTATGTCAAATTCTCAATTTTAAGGGTTTCTAGTTTTCATAACTTTCATTTGAGTCCCTGCAACAATGAAAAGAATTCAAACAACAATCGGGGGGAGGGGGGGGGGGGGATCAAGAACCCTAGTAGAGATAAAAGAGGACCTCACCAGATCGCCTTTCATCTTAATGGACCAATTTAAACTTCAGAGAAGATGAGTGCGATTAGGGGTAGGATTGTAAGCTTTGGATTTGATTTTCTGATTTCTTGATCTTCAGCCATTAGGGAAGAAGATAAAAAGATGAGATTTTGTTTTCAGATCAAGGGCATATGGATCATCTTACTCGTTAACATTCTTTGACTTTTGACAACAATTGGGACTTTTTATTACAGTGCGTAACTCGATGTTTTTTCTTAGCTTAGAGAAGAAGAAGATAAGAACGAAGAAAGGAGAAGATCGGAGAAGAAGAAAAGAACGGAGAAGTAGAAGATAAGAACAAAGAAAGGAGAAGATCGGAGAAGAAGAAAAGAACGGAGAAGAAGAATGGGCAATTTTCTAAAAATGGGATAAGGGCCTATTGGTTGTGCCATAAGTTAGTTTAGCAATTTAGTTGTCAACGGAATTTCAGCTTAAAGGACCCAGATGTAATTGTTTGTCTAATGGTGATCCAGATGCAAGATGAGCATCTAACAGGGAGGGCATATGTAATTGATCCTAAATTCGAGGTCCCTACTCTTGAACAACAACACATCTATCATTCCATTTTTCATTATCCGAGTTGACCAAGACTTCTTTTTAATTTTCGTGAAAATTACGTATACTACCCTTAAATTTGTCCACTGTCACTTTGGTACCCACAATTTAAACTATTACATATTCGTCCAAATTTTATAACGGTGGAATTTCAAAATTACATCCAAACCCAAAAGTCAACCTTTTCAACTATTTTATCTCTTCTTTATAATTCAACAACTATATTAATTTTACTTACTCAGAAAGTTTGTAATTCTTGTAAATGAATACCCAAAAGTTTTACTTATTAACATTTCAACCCTTCTTCCCCACCACATCCAACCACCATCATCCCCACCACACCACCACCTCCGACCACCGAAAATAGACAAACCCGCTTCTCCTACCTCCCCCACTCCTCCATCTACAACTGTGAATATGGAATCATAATTGCAGCCCTGAGTCGCAATTTGCAAAGACTGCAGATGCATTTACACCCATTTGAGCCGTGATGAAGCTGATCAGAACTCCCAAATGAGTCAGAATGCAACTCACCGGAGCTTCTAAAGAAGAAGTTGGAGGAGGAAAAAGGGTTTATCAATTTGGTGGTCGGAGATGGTGGTTGGAAGTGGTGGTGTGGTGGGGAAGATGGTGGAAGAAGGATGGTTGGAGATTTTCAAAAAAAAAAATTGTCTAAACTTATTTTGTGGTTTTATTATGAAATTATAAAGTTTAGGGAGAATGATTTGGGTGAATAATGTAATTTAAAATTATTTGAGTCTAATGTGTACTAAAATGAAATTTGTAAATTGCAATCGAGTCAATTCATTTCTTTTTCCATTTAATTTTAGTTTCAACTCAAAAATAGATTTTGACTGAACGTAATTGCTTCAAATCACAAAGCTGATTATGTTATTAGGCCAAATAAAGTTAAAGATTTTACGAATTCTTCAAATTTTCACGTGAAAATTAGCTTCTCTAGATTGCAATCAACCCCTTTGAGTTTATAAAAATTTCATAAATGACTGACACAAATTATATACAATTTCATTTCATGTTCTTCTTCAGCAAACCATGTTTGTTCAAATTATATTTTTTCTTCTTCAATAACACACAATTTACATATTTCTTTCCCTTTATATTTTTAAAGAGTCGAATCGGGCTCCATTAGAGATGCCGAATTCGAGCTCCATTGATGGTGGAGCTTAACATTCCATTAATGGAGCTTAACGACTCCATTACGGATCTCAAGCAGCCCCATTGAGCTATTGTTCGAGCACGACAACTCCATCAGTAATAGAGCTTTACAGCTGCTCCAATTAATGGAGTTGTTAAAGCCCCGTCAATTAACTTACTGGAGCACACAATTGTTAGCTACAATATTCATGGAGCTCGAATTCGGACTCTCTAATAAAGCCCGACTCGACTCCTTAAAAAGACTAATAAAAAGAAAATTTATTTCATCTTCTTCTTCACCAAACCATATTTTGTTAAAAGGGTTGATTTGAAGTTGTAATAAATAAAAAAGGTTAATTACAATTAAGGTTTATAAAAAAAAGGAAATATACATTTTAAATATTTTTACATAATTGTCATCTTGCCACATAGAATATTTAAGTTGACATTTGAAAATAACTTATTGCCCTAGTTATTATTGAAAAGTTAGCATCTGAATGAGTAAGGCTCGCCTCTTCATCTTAAAACTCATTCGCTTCCCTCAGTCATTATTCAGCCAAATTTCCAATTATTTTTATACTACAATTCGGGCCATTTAAGAAATTAATTGTTTATTGAATAAGATTGTTTCTCTGCCTAAACAAAACCAATTTATTCAGAAGAAAACAACTGTAATTAAACTTATCCGAATCGAAACGAATTTAAATAAAGAGTATAGAGTCTAAATTTCCACTTTTAAAAATAAAAAGAAATTATACACAATGGATGGAGCTTGAAATCTTTATCTATATCCTTATCTCATAAGTTATCCGATATTTTGATGCTAAATATTTGCTTAGATTACTTACCATATTTCTCAGTCCATTGGATGATGAAGGGAAACAACACCTCTCCACAGTCGGGCAGCGACTGAGGTCCTAAGCCCACAGGGGCCTTGGCCAGAACATTATCGGTAGCCCTGATGGATCTCTTTATGTCCAAGATGTTGCCGAGAACAAGTGTCGGAGGCGGACCGCTCAACCCTTGCTTGTGGATAGCAGAACGAAGCCTCGATGGTTGTGATACAAGTGCAGTATACAATCGTACAAACAGCCACGTTAAGCCGATAAATGCCACCGATATAACAAGTTTATACATCATCTAGCTCCACGAGGACTATATATAAGTGAACTGATGCTTGAGCTACCTCCTACATTGCTAACTTAATCCTGAAAAGTTATTCAAGCCCAGCTCATTTTTGGGAACATTAATACTAGGCAATACTAGTAAAGTAATCATTACGCTGATCCGAAACTCATTAATTTTAATTCGCCATATAACTTTTGGACCGAGATTTATACTTGTGCATAACGCTCGACTAACGCTGAAATAACAACGTCACAACAATTTCATTACCAAAGAAACATATAAGAACAGAGAGCAGCGGACAGATAAACTGACAACCAGAAATAAACTCAAGCCGGCATAAAAATACCGACCGGGCCACAGGCAAAATTTCCACTATCAGTAAAAGTAGAATTACAAAAAGAAGTTTAAAACAATCACAAACAATTGATTAAACTTACAGAAAACTAGACCTAGAACAAACAAACAAAACCTATTCTAGTTCGAAGACACTAGAGTAAATTTCAATCTTTAGAAATCAGTCACAAGGGTAATCGGATTCAAAGTCTAGTAAAGCAAGACAACCTAAACTCAATAATCAGAAAGTCGAATCTCTATAGGCGTAGTCCTGCACAACGTTTTCTTCCTATATATATATATATATATATATATATATATATTCCATCGACAAGTGTAAGACATAAGTCAAGAGGAGAAGGACACGTGAAGAAGGAAAATCACGGAAGAAAGAAAGCGTGATTTTCTTTCTTCCAAAGAATCCTCAGATATGGAAAACTTCTTCTTCAATCTTTATTTCCTTATACCTTGTCGGTCCAGATAACTAAAAAGTAGAAAGACTGGGGGTGAATAGTCTTTAAAACTTTTGTTGATAAACATGGTTTTTCGATATCCGATACTTAATTTCAGAGAGCTAAGACTTTTCTATGATAAGTGCACGTGTTCAAAGAAGATAGTGTAAATACTTTGCAAGGTAAATAAAGCAAGTAATAAAATGCGTAGTAATAACACAAGTCTTTTATAGTGGTATCCGGCGGTATGATCCTCAACTAATCCACTTTCTCGCATCTAGAATCCACTAAGATGATAATTGATATAACCTTACAAATATCTTCTCTCGATTCCTAATTACACCAGTTCCCAACCTGTTCCCCTGTTATTTCCTTGCCACAACCAAGTACTTCAGACTGTAAACCTCTTTCCGGAGTTGTTCCTTAGTTTCCCAAACTAAGTACTTCATGTACTCCACGCCAATTAAGGTGTCAAGTTAAGTTTGTCAGGTGAGCTTCTTTAATAACTTGTTCAGTTATGCAGATAGCTCTGAGAATTAAGTATACTTAATACACTTTGCAATGTATGGTATCTTGTTCTTAACTGACCCAAGTCTATATATGATAAATGTTCAAGAGAATGAATCTCATATATCAAATCTTAATTCAACTCTTTCACAAATGGCAATGCTTGTTAAGGATCAGGACACTTAGAACTTTTGTGCTACTTAGAATCAAGAGCTTTGGTCGCAACATAAAGCTTGAAGGTAAGTAGTGTGCTTGAGAGAGCTTGTGTGAGAGTATTCAATGTGTTCAAGGTTCTAAGGTGTGTTCTCAGCCTAAGTGTTGATATTTATAGATGAATTTGAGTGCCGCTTCAATAGTATCCGCAGTTTAAATCAAATTCAAACTATTGATATCCGAGTATAATCGTAGACGCTTGTCTTCTTTTCGGTTACCGCTTTTTCAAGACATTTCGTCACGATTCAATGCATTGTACAATACTTTGTCCTCAGAGTGCCAATCTTAACTATGCATCAGACGTAGATCTTATACTATCGTAGTTCTCGATGCTTTGCACGCCCTTTTCGTAGATTATCACAACTTCGTATACCACTTGTCAGCAACTTGTTATAATATATTTCTTTTCGTAAACATAGTTTATGTCCAAGGTATCCGAGTGTAGATCTGGTACTTTCCTCGCTTTAAACCTTTATTTCTCGATATCTTTTATAATCGCTTATTTAAAAACGCCAGGTCTTAAAGATATCTCGTCAAAGGTATCCGAAAACCTCGTTTCAAAGAATCTTGTGCGCCTTCAAATCTTCAAATTTGAACTTTTCCCCGCCGGATGCCTTCTTCGTCTTCTTTAGAGGAATAAAATTACATTCGTAGACCTAACATCCTATACAAGATTTGCTAGACTATCATACTTAGTGAGTTTCTTTTACAAAGGTTCAAGGAACCAAGAGTACTAACCACCTTCTCGAGCTAAGATAAATCATAGTTGTCGATCAAAATCTAAACAGATATTCCTAATAAATTTCCATTTTGATCTCAACGATGACTATCCTAACCTATTACAACTGATGAGGAAATAATCCATCACTTAATCATTTCTTATGATCTTTCAATTTATATAATTATGCGTAGTAAATATCAACCAAATCACAAGGTGTGATCTTTATTTACAAGTTATCTTTTATAGATCGATATCCGAGAGTAGTTTATCGATATGTTACAAAGAAAGTTTAGATAACTTTTACAAGATAAAATAACAATAAGGTACAGTCAGCAAGATACAAAAGATTACATAGTAAATTAGGACAACAGGTGTAACCAAGCTCCAAGTGAACATCCTAACAAACTAGTCTTCAAGTTTCAAAATATTCAAGTCTTCAAATGCCCATGGATCAATCTGCAAATTTCCTATCACCAAACCTTCTTATATCATCGAGTAGTCATAGAGAAGAGTTCGATAATCATCTCTGTGTCTCGCAAATCCACGTACTTTTCAGGTTTTGCAGGATTTTTCGACAAAATGTCAACCTACGATACTTTTCCCATATCCAGCATGCACAATCTTGATATCCGATAGCTTGAAATAATCATATATGATCCTCGATATTTGATGTCACCTTGTATTGTTCTTCATCCATGTAGAAAGCACTCATAGGTTCCACAAAAGTCTTCGCCTTGCCTGCTCCAATCGATTGAGAATTTTGTGCACATCATCCGCTTTCCATAAGGACATTCATCGAGAGGTCATTCTTCACGGCTTTTATCCTGTTGATAACTTCAAAATCCAACCGCTTCTTGATGTGGGTGTTAATCAAGAATGGTTTGTCTTTCTCCATGCCATGAGTTGTTTATGGATTGGTTCGAAACCTCAATTTAATAAAGAATGTTTGGGTTCTAGAATCCAAAGAGCTATTTTTCCGATTTATGCACCAGAGAAAGAGGAGTTGTTTTAGTCTTCACATACTCAATTTCGCTTCTTCCGCCCGAGTGGAAGTTGAATTTTTCTCTTTTAGCTCTTAGTTTATTCCTCCTTTGCCTTGAATTTTCCTCGGGGATTGTTCAAGAACCACCTGATAGATTTGGTATTTCCAGAGGGTGTTTTAGTCGCCAAAGGCTTTGCACTATGGGCCCGCTAGTTATCAATTTTTCTTTTTCCGTGAAGAGGAGCTTCATCTTCATTAGTCTCTTCATCATCATCATCAAGATTAATTCTTGTGAAAGTTTTGCGCCTTCTTCATCGCCTGTGGATTTGATTTGACTTCTTCTTCTTCGTAAGATTCTTCAATCCTTTTACTTGTCTTCTCCTCGAGCCTCGTACTCCTTCGAGGTTTTTGTGCTATGTCCCTTGTTACCATTGAAGTTCCTTCACTGGTTTCGGAAGTAGCTTGACTCGAGGAGGGATCATTGATTTTGAGTGGTGGCCGAAGTTTTCTTGTTTCTTCTTCCTCTCGAGCAAAGACACCCGCATTTCTTCTTATATCCTTCTCCTTCTTCCCATTCCCCGACTTTGAGGTCCAGATTTATAACCCTTCCCCTTAGTCATTGTCATCGACTAAGTATCATAAAGGATTCGAGAGAGACTCAAATGTCCTTGTAAGTAGTTATAGCAAAGGACCAACTTCAAGTTCATCTTTGAGCTCGATTTTGTTTGATAAGTCCATTTTCCTTATCGCTGAGCTCGCCAATGGGCCTAGTATGGCATATTCTTTTCCAAAGAGTGTAACTCGCTTCATGAAAAGCTTTTTCACTAATGATACATCATCATCCCTTACCATGCCTAGGTCTCTCGAGCAATGATCGACCGGTTGTTCTCGAGTGATGAGCTCAAGAAGGTCTTCATCTCCGAGGGATCATGTAATGGCGGCTTCATTTTGAGAAGATAACTCCTTATGCAATTTAGACAAGATTGAAATCGTCAAGTATTCACTGAGTCGTGGATATTCGGCTTGGTTGAAGATTTCAGAGCAATTTGCTTCCTTTTCAAGTGAGATATCACCAAATGCTCATTTCGTGTTCTCGCCAATTTCTTCTCTTCTTCATCATCCGAGTCATCACCCAAGGATCTTCATCCTCGACATTTTCAAGATTTTCTAGTCCAAAGAACCATCTCGTAGATGGGCTTCTTTCCTTCGAGAGGAGGATGGTATATCTTTTGATGGTGATGCAACCTTAGCATCATGCTTTGCTTCAGACACTTCTTCAAGATTCAGCTCCTTAGTAATTGCATTACAAAGATCCTCGAGCTCTTTCACCCTGAGTAAGCTACCATTTCTTTCAAGTATTGATCTTGAAGCTTATTGCTTATCTCCGATTTAACTAGCTCTTCTTCCAGCTTGAAGATGGAGTTGTTCTTCTTCCAGCTTGTTTTAGTTGAGCATCTCTGGTTTGTGTATTCAATATCTTCTGAGTTGTTTCCTCAGATTGCTCAACTATTTGTTCAGTAGTGTCCTTTTGTTGTTGGGAAGATGGATGGGTGGATTTCTGAGGAGATGGAGGAGGGGATTGTTGTGATGTCCTCTCAGTGTGCTTTTAAGTAGCTGAGGCACTCTTCCTCCTGTAATCCCTCCGTCTCGTGTGGGGCATCATCATCATCCTTCTTATCATCCTCATCCTTGTGATGGTCAAGGAGAATCTTCATAGTCATTCTCATCGCCTCCTTCTCTTCTTCATCTTCGAGACCAAAGTTGATCACTTCGAATAGTGACTATTTGCCCATTAACTTCCTCTTGCTCAGAGGGTATGTACCGTAGTCCTGGGCAAAGTAGGCTTGAATGCCATCTCATTCTAGTCGACCATCCGCCTTCTCAAAAGCTTCTATGAGCTTGTGTGCGCTTCTTTGATAAAGTCCTTATGCATCGAGTAGAGTAACGCCTTGGGGAACATAGCATGGACATAATTATCCAAGTCAAAAGCTCGACTCTTCAATCGTGATAAGTCACCTTTGTTAATTCGGCCGATCCGAGCTCGAGCTTTTGCCACTTTCAAACACTTGAGATGTTTCTCGAGTGTGGTTCTTGAAGAATGTAAGGTGTCTTCGCTGAGAATGCGTAAACCTTCGCACACTTGTTCGAGCTCGAAAGAAAGAGTTTTGAGTTAGATTCAAAACTTGTGTAGATATATGAGTATTTGTATAGTTAGGTTTCGAGATACCGAATGAATGCATCAGCTCGAGACTTGTACCATCATGTAGGAGTTCCTCGATATTTTGTCAGGAGGTGGGACTTGGAAGTCCTGCTCTCATCAACCTTTCTTTCTTAAACTTGAGATTAGAAACATAACACTTAGAAAATTTTATCAAGAAAATTTTTATTGGCAAATCGATATCCGAGAGGTCAATTACCTCCGCTGGAGGCTCAGACATTGCCTCTCGAGACTTGTGCGCCTCTAGAATCTTTTCTTGTAATGAAGACCTTGATGCCTCATCAATTTCCATATGTTGTAAGGATTGAGGGCAACTCCTCAAAGAATTTCTACTTCTTTTTAACCTCAAGTAGAATGTGTTAGTTTGAGAAAATGATCGTAGATTTGTTCTTTGAAGAATAGATATCTCAAAGAAATACCTTCTCCGTAGAAGGTTCAGATATTTGTTCCTCGAGACCTCGAAGTCTCCGGATTCTTCTTTCAAGAGATAGACTTTTCGCCTCTTCATTTTTTCTCTTCTTGAGTCTATTAGAAACAAACACTTATTAGTCAAGTGTATAAAGCATATCCGAAAGTTATATCTTAAGGAATTATTTTCACCGTGAGATGTGCTCCTGTTCCTTAAGTGATGAGGCTATGGAAGCCTCCTTCTCAAATTCGAGGTAAGCTTTATAGATTCCTCTTGTTGTCGTGTTTCTAAAATCACCAGAATAAAGAAATTTAATTAAATGACAAGATTTATCGTACACAAACATATCACAAGTAAAGAGTTAAACCATTCACCACGAGCAATGTCAGTCGATTGGTCTCTCGAACTTGTGACCTTCCATGCTGGTCTTGTTGTTCCATTTCACTTCTTTGTTTGAAGTTTTAGGTATTTGCACCTTTCCGAGTATGCAACTCGCTTGCCTCCCCTTGATCATTCGAGTAGATGTCTCGCTTGATCCTCTCATCGAGTCAGAACCCGCTTTTGCAGGATTTTCTTCAAAGAAAGAAAGATGTCGTATCAGAATCAAGTACCATTTCAGCAGCTTTACATCCGTCATTGTGGTTGTTGTTTTGAGATAGACTTTGAGTGTCGAGGCAATGGCGATCCTCCAACACTAGAGTATCGCCATCGAGCATCTTCAATATGCTTCATTTTTCTTGCTCGATGGTGTAAATTGTCCAAGGATCTTGGAAACAGCTTGCTTCAAAGAACTTTTGAAAAGTGCTTGTTCAAAGAACTGTGGTGTAGGTTCTTCTTCGATACCTCTACACTAGTTACTTTTTCAAGAATCTTAGCCCTTTTTGATTTCTCTAGACTTGAGAGATGACTAAATCATCATCTTCATCGCCGAGCTCTCATTAGCATTAGGAACCGATTGGTCCATAATCCCTACGGTTTCAGAGATAGGCTTCGTATCTACCACTACTTTCTTTAGCAAAGATTGATAAGTTCATCGCCAAGGCTTTCGCAGAGTCTCGACGCTTCAAAGCACTTTCTCGGTGAGTCTACTTGTTCAAGAGTCGATACCTCTTTTGCAAAGATTGACGAGTTCATCGCCAGTGACGGCAGTATCCGAAAATCGACAACGACAATGGGTGTGTCTTCCGATTTGCCGCCAGACTTCTTCCGTGAAGTTCTCGCTTTTGGTCGCAACTTTTCCCTCGATAACTCTTCGCTTTTGCTTCGAACCAACTGAGATCTAGTAACCTTTTCATCAAGTTCAGATATTCATATTTGTAGAGTAGGTTATCATTATGTCACCTTCTCTCGAGCTCAATGCCAAGCTTCTCCAAAGAAGTAGCATATCTTTAGACCATAGCTCATCGTGGCCTTTCGCTCAAGAAGTCCCTTAGCGATTTTAGGCTCAAAGCCTTCAATCTTCTTTACAAACTTCATAAAGGCGCATTTGCCCCAATTGAAAGGGTTTTCCAACCTTTTTGTTGTTGTAATAAGAACATCATCATCCAAATGCTTCGCTTATCGTCAAGACCTCCTTGTCGACCATCAAAGCATCTGTGAAGAATGCATGCCAACACATCCCAAAGTTGAACAGATGTCCGGTTCTGATGTCAACAAGCTTGAAATCAAGGTGTATCTTGTTTATCGCTGTCACACACACCACTGACATAATTGCTTTACACCTTCAAGGAGATCTTCATCCTTGGTGTCTATTTCAAAATCCTTTCCAAGATTTTGAAGATCAAACAACTTACGTAGTTGTTAAGTCCAAAAGGATTTCCTTTCCTCGACCTTAGTTTTATGTACTAATTGCAAGGCTCTTCGTAAACACATGATATAATCGTGAGTCTAACACATCCAAAGGAAGAAACTCCATCGGAAAGAGCAGAGAAACCCTCGATTTGTGCCTTTTCAAGCATGTCAAGAATCGGCCTATCACTGGTTTTCAACAAAGACCGTGAGGTACCTCAATCAGAACCACCCCAAATCATCCGTGATTTGAAGTCCAATGATCGGATTGAAGTCTCTTACCAATCGATTGTTCACTATAACCAACTCGTGCTTGCTTTTCAACAGCATCTGGTAGAAGATCGATTTCGTAGATGAACGCTTAAGAGCCATCTCTTTATATAGTGCAAGTGTTTGAAAGTCCGAAAGAGATTTGGGTGAGAGATTAGTGATTCTTTGCGTAAAAACTAATGTAGATTTGCAGAGGTCAAGAATGGTTTTGCTATTCTCAGGTAAGGCAAAATGCCTGATTAGGCGAAAGTGATTTCTTTTGCCAAAATCATACATATAGCAACGTAATTCTAATAAACATATACATACAAATTGGTTTTGTATGTATGTATGTATCTATGAATCATGCAGAAGGCGGGTAAAAGTTTGTTCGCATTAAATGCATAGTGGGCCACGCCCAATTTCTATAGTCCACTATTTATAGAGAATTAATCTCCGCCGTTAAGATCAATCGCCCATTTCAACAAGGGTCACCATTGCTTCTTCAGCAATGATCACAATCAACAATTGTAATTGTGCCCATTTAATGAATTTTGGCTATTAGCTATCCGAGTCACGTTTTGTGAATGAGAACACTGCTTGCATCCGAGTCTATCTTATACCGCTGTCTTTTTCACGCTTTTACACAAAGATGGAAATAATACAAATTTCAAGATAGTAGTCGACTGTATACATTTGTACTATTCTCTTTGTGTTCCCTTTCGAAAGTGATCTAGATATCCGAGAAAATTCGCCTCGTAAATCTTCAAATAGCCATTTTACCATTTAACCTTTCGTCGGATACCCGCTCATTCCTCTTTTCGGATATTCGCTCCAGATTCCTCTTCTCCGGATACCCGCTCCATTCCTCTTTTCTCTCCTTTGATATCTTCTTCGACATCTAAACTTTTTCAATTCTTTCGTAGCTCCATTAGTCCAAGACTATGTCTTAAGGCTAAGAATCTACTTTCTTGTAGTGGCTTAGTGAAGATATCCGAAGTTGGTCTTCAAAGGCCGATCTTGAGTATCTCTATATCGCCTTTTTCAACATGGTCTCTCGATGAAGTGGTGTCTAACATCAATGTGCTTTGTTCTCGCATGAAACTTAGGATTCTGAAGTTATGGCAATAGCACTTGTGTTGTCACGAAAATGGGAGTTTTCTTCATCGAGTCCATAGTCTCGAGTTGTTGTTGTAGCTACAAAACCGTGGAAGCACAACACCCAAAGAACAATATATTCAAATCTGTGGTAGATGTAGCAATTGAATTTTGTTTCGATGAACTAATATATCAATTTGGCACCAAGAAATCGACTAATGAATAGGTCATTTTCGTTCCAATGCTCACGGGTATCTTAGCATTCTTTCGTAAAGCTTTACATTGAACTTGTTGAGCATGTCTTCAGATACTTTGTTTAACTAATGAATATTCCATCATCGAGTTGCTTGACTTGCTTCTAGGAAGTAATTCAATTCTCCCATCATGCTCATCTCAAATTTATATTTCATGAGTTCAAGAAAGTCTTCACAAAGTTGCTTGTCTTTAGATCCAAATATAATGTCATCAACATATACTTGAACTAAAAGTAGTTTCCATCATGGTTCAATGTGAAGAGTGTTTTATCAACATCTCCTTTCTTGAAACCACTTTCTAGTAGGTATCTAGTCGATGTATCATACCATGCTCGAGCTTGTTTCAAATTTCGCATGCAGCTTTCTCAAGCTTATAGACCATCCTACTTTCTCGAGGAAACTTCAAAACCGTGGTTGCTCAACATAGACTTCCTCAGAAGTTCACCATTTAGGAATGCACTCTTGACATCCATTTGATAAATCAGAAGTCATTATGAGTCAGAAGGCTAGAAAGAGTCTTATCAGATCCAATCTTGCAACTGCATAAGATTCATCAAAATCTAGTCCTTCACCGGTGAATCCGCAACCAACCTAGCTTTGTTTTTGGTTATTTCACTGACTCATTCATTTTGTTTCGAAAACCCACTTGGTTCCGATTACAAATATTCCACAACAAATGGAACCAGCTTCGACTTTGTTTCTCTCAAATTGATCCAACTCTCCTCAGATTGCAGATCCAAACTTGATCCTTTAATGCTTCTTCTATAGCTTTAGGTTCAATATTTGATATGAAACATCCATAGAGACAATTTGCATTTTCAACATCGCTTCTTCTAGTTCTAACTCCTCGTCTATGGGATCAATCACATCCTTGCGTGATGATTTCTTATCCATTTCATAATGTGTTTTGAATTAGTAGGATCAATATCATTTTGATTTGAATGTGAATCAATATGATCTTGATGGGATACTGTGCAAGATCTCGAGATATCCCACACATGGAAATGCCATGGATATCTCAACTTTTCAGTTAGAGATATCTGAACTCATTTTAGCAATCTCATTTTCAGATACCTCTTCATGATGAAGGTTCTCAAGAACTGCTCCATTTCGAATTTCATAGGAAATTCTTCATCATGTCTTAGAGTCATATGGTTGTTACTAAGCATAGGTCGCTTTTCATCACGACTCATCCTCTAATCAATGATAGAATTGTTTTCTTTTGAGGATCCTTTTCGTAATCTTTAATCATCGCTTTGAACCTATCTCGAGATCATCATACAAGAGTACTTTCTTGTTTCCTTCAAACATGAAATGTATTCCTCAATCTTTTATGCTCTTTTGTTGTAGATTCTATAAGCTTTGCTATTCAGAGAATAACCAAGAAATACTCCATCTACCTTTGGTTGAAATGTTCTCAAGTATTCTTTTCCACTATTAAGAACGAAACATCTGCAACCAAACACCTTAGATGTTTGATACTAGGGTCTACCATGAAAAGCTCATAAGGAGTTTTGTCATGGTGTTTGTTAATCAAACATCTATTTTGAGTGTAGTATGTCAGTTTACAGCTTCAACCCAATAGATTTCACTTATTTCAAAGGTCGCTAGCATTGTTCTCGCCGCTTCTTTCAGTGGTCCTATTCTTTCTTTCAAAGAACACCATTTTGTTGTGGTGTCATTACGTAAGATAGTTGATGTTGTATACATTTGCGTGTATAAACTCTTTATGTAATCGTTCACAAACTCAAGCATCATGGTCCTGCTCATTACATATACCTTGTCATTTTTCATGACTTCAAGCTTATTCAACAAGTCAGTATCTCAACCCTTGCACCGCATTTATGTTTGAGAAAGACAACCCAAGTGAATCTTGAGTAATCATCAACAAAACTGCACCATACTTCTTTCTCGCATAACTAGTTACGAGGATTCAAAAGATCCATATGTAACATTTGCAGTGGCCTTTCACCGAATGTCTAGTTTTAGACTTGAAAGATGTTTTCGATTGTTTTCCCATTCGCGTCGAGCATACACCTACTTTTCTATACGCCATTTTGGGTAAACCAACCACCAACTCTTTCTTAGCTAGCTTGTTCAGAGTTTTGAAATTCAAGTGACTCATTCTTTTATGCCATAGCCAATTTTCTTCAAAGGTGGTGATTGACTCACTATGAGACATTCTTCATTGCGGATGCCCAATCAAAGAATATAAAGATTTCCTTTACACCTTGCAACCAAGACTCTGCTTTGACTCATTGTCAATCACTTTACATAGTTTTGACTTGATCTTGATAAAGGTACCCTTTGTCACTAGTCAATCATGCTTAGGAGATTATATTTCAACCTTTACATTTAGTACTTCAGATTGTAAGGGCTCCAAACTTCATATTGCCAAATCCTATGGTTGGATTTTCATCTCCTCCAGCAAACCTGATAATTGGTCCATCATTGCACTTTCTGTAGTCAATCAGATTTGCTTTGTCTCCTTTCATGTGCTTCTCACATCCACTATCAAAATGCCACTTTGGATTAGTCTTTAGATTATTCTGCAAAAATAGGAAAATGAGATTAGGTCTTATATCAACAATGGAACTATCGACTAAAGAATCTTCCAAGAGGAATCCATTTCGTAATGAATTTCTTAGGAACATTCTTTTGTCTAACAGAACATAGGAGGAATTCTAGTTAAATGATTAGTATCATTGTTATCAAGAACTATTTTCTTCCATGGTGTGTTCCTAGTGCTCCATTCGTGCTTTCAAATACACCAGTTTCGAGTCCGCTTCAAAGAACTTAGCTTTCCTTGCCAGATTTCTTCTAGCCGCATTCAGATTTTCAGCCTCGACTCATCTTCCACTTCGATAATTGCTGTGGCAATTCTAGCCTTTAACCATCGTTTTGCTCTTGTTTATACTCACGAGCAAGTTGTTTCAATGGCTTTATAGCCAATACCATTCCGCACTGTGCTATCTCGAGTTCTCATCTCAAATTTGCTAGTCTCCGGTAGTCTATTTTCTTTCTAGAAAATGTGATATAGGAGAATTTGCCACCATGCAATTCTTCCTTTCGAGAGACAAGACTGTGGTCGATTACACTTTTCAAAGGTTATGTTTCTTTTCGTAAACATTCCCAATGCATTTCTTTCGACTTGTTTTTCCCACAAAGATTTTGTCGAATCGCTTTTCCTTTGTCAACAACCTTAGATTGTCGAATCGACATCAGAAGTTGTTCGGGAACCACCTTGTCGAGCATCGACAAATGCTCTTCTTTCATCACTCTTATTCAGAGTGGTAACTATCTGCTTGTGTGTCCAAATAAGTCCTCTCTTTTCAAGAATCTCTTAAATAAGATTGTACTTCAAAGAAGAGTGTCACTAGCTTCGCATAAGATTGAAAAGATAGTTCTTTCTTTTGAGTTCTTCATTTTCGTAAAGAAGATCTTCACATTTCTTTTGAAGATCGCCAATGCTTCTTCATGTGATTTTTCACCTCAGATATCCGAGCTTTGAGAGATGCAATTTCGCATCCTTTTCCTCGTATATCTCGAGTAATTTTGAATTTTCCTTTCAAGAGAATTCTTTTCTTCTTCAAAATTTCGCTCTAGCTCGCACCATTAGAAACTCTCTTCAGAGAGATCAAGCTCTCTTCCGAGATGTTCCAGATCTTTGATTCCTTCCTCATCACTTTCATATGTATAACAAGAAGTATGTGTTACCTCATCACCATTAGACAAGGTCAATGTCGAGATATCCGAAGATTTCTTCACCCACTCCACACTTCTTTCTTCTTTTGACCAAAGTCAATCACTTCATGAGAAACACCGCATATTACTCGAGAAGGCAAGTGGAATCATCCGAGTCTTCATCCTCGTAATCGACTCAATGTCTAGAGCATCCAGCTTGAGTCAATCTTTTCCTTTCTTCAAGGAGCATAGCTCTCGACTTCTCTTGAAGTTTCTTCTATCTTTCTTGTCACCGCCTTTATTTTGTTGAAGGCAGGCAATCCTTCTTGAAATGACTGTGTTTCGATAATAGAAACAGATATCGCTTCCGATTTCGCTTCCTCAAGATTTGATGCTTTCTCGAGCCATTGTTCAATGAGCCAGATATTTTGTACGGTGATAGTTTGAGCCTAGATACTTTTTCAAATTTCTCTTTCGCTTTTCTTCTATCTATTTCCGACCGACACATTTTCTCATTTGCTCGACAAAGAAGAGAATCCTCACCACCTCCTCGCCTTCCTTCTTTTCAAGTTCCTCGAGCAACTAGAGCAACATTCGCAACTTTTCAGCTTGTTTGTTCTCTTGAGTTGTCTCATAGTCAACAAAGGCAAGGTGAGAGAAAAGTTCCACTGAGTGATATCCGCATTCCTCGTTAAAGTAGAAAACTTTGTGCTCCCTGCTATGATTTAGACTTCTCACAATAGTCTTAATCTTTTCTCGACCGGTATATCTATTACTTTCACCAAGTGCAAAATGTCATTCATAAGTTGTAAACCGAAATCTAGTTCTTCATGAGTCTCGTGGGACCTTGTTTAAAGTTTTGGAATTTGAGCTTCAAAACTCGAACTTATTTTCCTTCGTTTCGTCAAAGGCTTTACAGATTTATTCAATCACCGCGTGTCACTTTCGCCGCTTTTGCACCCCACAATTTAATCGTATGTGCTCTAGAGTAGAACGATGATGATATTACGAGCCCGACCATCCAAATAATTTCTCTTGGCATCTTCCGGCGTCCAGAGCTCTCGCTTTGGTTCAGAATAACTCGATCGGTGTCTCCCACTAGTCGACGATCCGTCTCAGAAGATCCATCGCTTTGTTCTCTCTCTCCCATTAGAAACCTCCATGACTTGCTCGAGTTGTTGAACGACTATCGTCCATTCTTTATTACGCCGATCATTTCACACCGATGGCTTCTAGTGGAGCATCATGTTGTTCTTCCATTCTCATAATTTTCCTGCTTGAGAATTGGGCGCCACTTAAAGACATCCCGCAAAGAAACACACTAAACCAACAAATCAAGTGTAGGTGAAAAGCGCTAGTGGGCACTTATCTCGATCTAGGTTCCGTGTGTAAGGCTTGGGAACCTCCGCCTCGATACCACTTGTCGGGTCCAGATAACGGCAAAGTAAAAGACTAGGGGGTGAATAGTCTTTTAAAACTTTTGTCGATAAACACCTTTCTCGATATTTGTGAAGATATCGATACTTAATTTCGTAGAGCTAAGACTTTTCTATGATAAGTGCACGTGCTCAAAGAAGATAGTAAATACTTTGTAAGGTAAATAAAGCAAGTAATAAAATGCGTAAAGTAAATAACACAAGTCTTTTTATAGTGGTATCCAAGGTATGAATCCTTCAACTAATCCACTTCGCCTTTCTCGCACCTAGAATCCACTAAGATGTATAATCGACGAACCTTACACATATCTTCTCTCGATTCCTAATTACACCAGTTCCTAACCAAGTGTTCCCCCGAAGTTATTCCCCTTTCACACCAAGTACTTCTTGTACTCGTAAACCTCTTTCTCGAGTTGTTCCTTAGTTTTCCAAACTAAGTACTTCATGTACTCCACGCCAATTAAGGTGTCAAGTTAATGTAGTTTGTCGTGAGCTTTTAATAACTTGTTCAAATATGGATAGCTTTGAGAATCAAGTATACTTAATACACTTTGCAATGTATAGTATCTTGTTCTTAATCCACCCAAGTCTATATATGATAAATGTTCAAGAGAATGAATCTTTATATTAAATCTTAATTCAACTCTTTCACAAATGGCAATGCTTGTTAAGGATCGTGACACTTAGAACTTTTGCTACTTAGAATCAAGAGCTTTGGTCGCAACATAAAGCTTCAAGGTAAGTAGTGTGCTTGAGAGAGCTTGTGAGAGTATTCAATGTGTGTTCAAGTTCTAAGGTGTGTTCTCAAGCGCCTAAGTGTTGATATTTATAGATGAATTTGAATGCCGCTTGAATAGTATCCGCTAGTTTAAATCAAATTCAAACTATTGATATCTCGAGTATAGTAATCGCAGACGCTTGTCTTCTTTTCGGTTACCGCTTTTTTCGCATATTTCGTCTGCTGCATTCAATGCATTGTACTATACTTTGTCAGAGTGCCAACGAACTATGCATCAGATCGTAGATCTTATACTATCGTAGTTCTCCGATGCTTTGCACGCCCTTTTCCGTAGATTATCACAACCCGTATACCACTTGTTGAAGCAACTTGTTATAATATATTTCTTTTCGTAAACATAGTTTATGTCCAAGGTATCGAGTGTAGATATCTGTAAGCACTTTCCTCGCTTCGTAAATCTTTTATTTCTCATATATCTTTTGCATCTTTATTTAAAAACGCCAGGTCTTAAAGATATCCGTCAAAGGTATCTCAAAACCTCGTTTTCAAAGAATCTTGTGCGCCTTCAAATCTTCAAATGCTGAACTTTTCCTCATTGATGCCTTCTTCGTCTTCTTTAGAGGAATAAAATTACATTCTGAGACCTAACATCCTATACAAGATTTGCTAGACTATCATACTTAGTGAGTTTCCTTTACAAAGTTGTTCAAGTGAACCAAGAGTACTAACCACCTTTCTGAGCTAAGATAAGTCATTAGGTTGCTGATCAAAATCTAAATAGATATTCCTAACATAGCTTCAAACTCTTCCTTTCTTTATTAGATTGCATTCCTTGTGTCCAAAGCAAATCAACCTCCTTCCTTTTCTTTCCCGCAGTTACCATTCTTCCAAAGAAGCGTGAATATCTTTTCGTGTCTGCTTTCCGCAACTTTCAGATCTTCCAGATATATTTTTAAGGCCCATTCTTAGCAAAGTCTAGTCCACCAACTCGAGTCAAATTTCAACTTGTTCTTTCATACAAAATATCCATAGAAAAACAACTACAATTGTCGAACCGGTTAATAAACGAAGAAAGACCGAATTAACAAAACAAGTGCAATATAAATTGCACTTTCAAGTTTCATTCAATTCAGTTCTGCTAAGTTAGTTTTTATACTATAAATAAATTCAGTTCATTTCTATTCAGAAGAAGAAAACAGAGCCTATTAAGTCCAACATACGTTATGAATCTCATACTCCCTCCCTTTTTTTTACAATCTTTCCCGTTTAACTTATCGGTCAATTGTAATCAATTTTGACTATCAATTTTATAGTTTTATGCATAAAATAAGAGTGTAAAAATATAATATGTATATAAATACTATATAGGAGATGAATTATGGAAAAAAAATAGGAGTAGTACAACCGTGGAGGTACACCAGCTGACAATTGCTGCAGCTACAAACCAAAAAATTCAGTATAGCCAAACTGGAAATGTCAAGATAAAGCCCCGACACTAACACTGTTGATGATTTGAATTTTGTGGTCTTCCGTTGCCTATTCACTTGGGCTGAAATAATTAAGAGTGGGCAACCAATCATATATAGCAAATTGAACCATCTACATGTTTAAAAAAGTAGGCCCAGAAAGTTAAGCCACCCACCCTTAAAAAAGGTTAGTAGATCGGATCCGTTCACTCGGATTGAAATAGATGCGCTATTATATATATATACACTCTCTTCGTCCATAAATCATTCACTTTCGCTTATTTGTGACGTCTCCGATAAAGTTGTTCACTTTCATTTATTTACCATTTTAAAAATATACAATTTTATATCCTCCACTACGGACGGTTATTTACCAAAATTCTCACCGACCCACCAATGGCGGGGAGGCTAAATCACTAACCACGGCGGGTGTAATTTTCTCCGAACCGCTGCGGATCAGTTGGCTATTTTATGCGGCGGGTTGACGGTTTTCACACGTAAAATGAGAACATATATTACAACGTTTGAAATAGAGTAAATAAGTTTAAATGCAAAATAAAACATTTCATAATATATTGTTGAAGGGCGAATTACATAAGGTACCCTTTAAATTCGAGCTAATTACAGATTCAACCCCCGATCTCAAACAATTACATTCAAGTCCAAAATCTATATACCAACTAAAATTTAAATGGAAAAGAAAATGAATTGGACTCAATTGCAATTTACAAGTTTCATTTTACTACACATTATACTCAAATATTTTATAAATTACATTATTCTCCCAAAACATACTCCCTAAAATTTATAATTTCACAAAATAACCCCACCATCTTCAACCACCATCTTCCACCACCTCTAACCACCATTTCCACCACTCTCCAACCTCCATCTTCTTCTTCTTCATCCCACCTTCAAAATTATTCTCCCACCTTCAAAAAGTGTCTGACGGAGCTATTTTACGCCCAGATTTCATTCGATAACTCCGATCCGAGCTATTTTACACCTCTGATGGAGTGCAGTCAGATCGGAGCATTATGTACCCATATCGGAATCAGATATTCAGTCTGTGAGTCAGAAATAGCTCCGATCGGAGTTTTTTTTTAAGAAGTGAAGGAGGGGGGAAGAAGATGGAGGTTGGAGGTGGTGGTTAGAGATGGTGGTGAAGTTTGAAGATGGTCGAGGTGGTGGTGGTGGGAAGGTGGTATCGATGTGGGGAAGAAGTGGAAGAAGAAGGGTTGAAATGTTAATAAGTTGAACTTTTGGGTATTCATTTACAAGAATTACAAACTTTATGGGCTTATTTTGCAATAAGTAAAATTAATATAATTGTTGGATTATAAAGAAAGATAAAATAGGAGAAAAGTCGATTGGGTTTCGATGTAATTCTCAAATTAGGCCTTTGTTAATTTTGGACTAATCTGTAATGTACGCCAATCTAGGAGTGAATGTGAAAAGGGGCATATTTGGGGTTGTAATTTTCCCATTGTGAAATATGGGACAAGTTTCAAGTTTCATAATAACCAAAATACAAGTAAATAAGTTCCAAATACAAGTATATAAATTTGTAAATGTGTTGTACATGTCATGTAGGGAGTTCTTTATATTGTTTGATCGTATGTGTCAAGCCAAACAAGATTGCAATATATATATACCATATAGTAAGAACAAAAATTAATGGATCTATATGATACTATTAGCAGATTGTTCTATAATGAGTATATTAACAAAAGTTGATGTAGATCAAAAGTAGTACATATGAAGATATGTAGTATATGCGGGCGGGTCGGGCAGTTGGGCGGTCGGCATCCCTCATCTATTTATTGACCATCTCTCATACTTTATTCACTCACTCATACTTTATTCACTTTCTTCCTCGCTATATTCATCATCTCTCTACTACTTTATTCACTTTTATCTTAAAACCGTGGTCGGATCAATGGAAAGTCGAGTCCTAAATGATGGAGTTTGATCACCTTAAAGCTCGCTCTTGAGTCTCATAAAATCTCGTAGCGCCCCATGATTTGGGCATTTGGAGCTCCTTCGAGCGCACTCTAAGATTTCATAAAGCTCGCCTCGTAAAACTAAGAGAGCGCATTACATAAGCCATAAATCTTTGAATCACATACACGAGTGTGCGAATTAAGACATTGTAAATCATCTTTTCTTGGTAAATTCGTGAATTAAGGCGAATTAAACATTAAAGAGAATACCCAAATTGCCATTAACCTAATTAAATATTCTTTGTGAGTCTGTCTTCTACTTTTCTTATGTGTATCTTTTTTGTTTAGCATCGTTATCACTCAAATGTCTTCTTCACTCACATAACAGTTTCAATGGATCGAGGATCAACCCGCTTTCTCCGGTGAATTTCATCTCCTCCGTATGAGGTTTATTCGGTTGATCATAATTTGACTATGTTAGTGTACTGGCTAAAATTCGTACTTGATTAGCCCACCAAGACTACGGGCCAATCCATGGTCCATTAAGGAGTACATTTTGGCTTTATACGTAAATTGAATTCCAAAGATCAATAAGCTCATCCACCAAGCTAAGCCACTCATCCAACCATGTAGTCCATGTTAATGGGTCACTTGACCTCACCAACTTTCTAGTCAAGTTAGTTACCTTGCTTTCTAGCCTTGCTACCACCCAAGTTGTCGATAAGCTAGCCAACTTATTCAGATGATCGACCACGCCACCTAACAAACTAACTAACTCAGATTGCTTGATTGACCAATAATATGCAACCGGTTTGACATAGTCCAACCCACTAAAAGACTCCTCACCCGAAATATAGGTCTAACGGGTTGAAAGGCTATAAAGGAAGGCAGGTGGAAGGAGGAACTTATCTCATACACACTACGAGAAACCCTAGCTATCACTCTGACGCCTCCATCTCTATCAAGCTATCGTTATCAACCATCACCGATCATCGCTTTACATCTTGATCATCGCCTATCACCTTCCATCATCATCCAACGCCCATCACCATCTATCACCTTCCGCCATCTTATCATACCATCCGACGATAGCCAACCAGCCACTTCCAGCAAGGTCAGCTAGCCTCTCACCGGTACACTTCTATCACTATCCGACGATAGCCAACTAGCCACTTCCAAAGAAGGTCAAGCCTATCGCCGCAGATCCATCCATACATTGTCAACCACAATGTGATAAGTCGACCTCCATCATTTCTCTCTTTGTCTCTATTACTCTATTCATCTTCTATCACCACTAACTTGAAAGGCCGGAGTCCATACGGTCGACACCACACGTGTCACCGTACCTTACGCCTGCTTTTCTCTTGTTGCTTCAGTATTGCTTCCCCCAATTCATTAACCTAATTTGATTGTAGATTTTTGAGCGTCTACAATTTGGCGCCATGGTGGGGCCCCGACTATCAAACAAGGCAATCCAGTAGCGACAACTGCGATACGCTAAGCAATCATCATGACGACTCGCATTTTAATACGCTCGAAGAGGTAGAGGAGGTGGATGTCGTCACTTAAATCAAAACCTTGGCGGCCCAGATGCAAGAGAACGCCCAGAAGATCAAGCTCCTTGAGGATGAGAACCGTGACGTCTGGCAGAGAACTCGCTTTCAAGGAGAAGGTGGAACTTTGTCCACCAGAAACTCCAAGACTGGATGCGCTTCATCTCGCCGATCGACTCATGTCACGGAGTGGAGAACCCACCACGCAACACCATTGAGGCTCGTCACCAACCTTTGAGGAGACTAAGGGTGATTCACATAACTTCAGTCTCTCAGGTGGTGAGCGCCCCATCAAGAACAACCCTTGAGATCACTCCGGGCACTACTAGCAGAAGGGTCTTGTTTGAGGGTGTTAACCCAAGGGTGAACGACGAGTCACCACAAAGAACGCAACTGTAACGTAAGTCGTAGATAACTCGCTAACCCTCTCTCGCAGTCACCAAGTAGCAACGAGGAGCTAGCCTCCAACTGTGAGCTTGGAAGAGATGATCCAAAGGATCCTGAGTGCCAACACCGATCAAGAAGAGCTTACCCAACAAATATTTTTAAGTACATATCCTCCTTCTTCTCAAGATTTACAAGTGTATAAGATTATAAAGGATCTAAGTTCATACTATATTTCATTTTGTCGATTTCCTTCGCCGACGCTTATAGCATTGGTGGAGATGCCAACCAAGTTCACCTTCCCAAGCATGAAGCTCTATGATGGAACGACGACCTGCACTACCATGTCTCACAAGACAAGCAGAGAATATTCACCATAGCCATCCCCAGGGATCTCCGTGAGGCTTGCATGTGCAAAGGGTTTGGTTCCAGTCTGATCGGACCAGCCCTATAATGGTATACCAACTTACCCAACAATTTCATTTCTTCTTTTGCCCAATTAGTCGACTACTTTGTGGAACAATTCGCAAGCAAAGAAGCTTTTTGAAACCTGCTGACGACTTCAGACAAATATCCTGCAAAGACCTAACGAATCTCTCGTGAGTACGTCGAAGATTCAACAAGGAGAAGGTGTCAATCCCCACCGCAACAAGGACATCATTGCCAATGCCTTCCGCAGTGGTTACCACCCAACTTCGGTCAGACAAGGAGCTGACCATGTACACCTGCCGAACAATGGAAGACGTGCTCGCCAAAGCATGGGCTCAGATCAAATGGGAGGAGGATGATGCCAACAGGCCTTACATATCAAGCCAAAGTGTTCGCAAGGGGCCCAAGCCTGACAAACGAGTTGAACGAAGGGCTCTAGACTATCGTAAAAGTGGAATCTGAAATATTGGCCAATTCTTTCGGAGACCAAAGAAATGAAATTAAAAAAGAAGAGGATGTCGGAACTAGGCCCCACCCTTCAATTCAACCAAAGGAGTGTGTAGCAGTCATGAAAAGCATGGGTGACAGAGTTCGATGGCCAGGAAAACTCAGAACACCTCCAGATCAAAGAAACCCCAACAAGTGGTGTGAGTTTCATGGAGACCATGGCCATGCAACTGCAGAGTGCATCTCCTCGATTGAGGTAGTCGAGCTCTGAAGAGAGGGCACCGACTGAGTACCTCTCCGACAAAGGTAAAAGACCTCGCCACTTAAGTGGCACCGATCCGCCTGAGCCCCTCGTAACAAGGTAATCAACGTAATCTCTGGGGGGTCAGAGATCAGTGGTGTCTCATACTCCGCGACAAAGTGCCACAGTAGGCAAACGGTAAGGCCTGAGCTCAATGCTCGCAGAGCATCAGACACCTCTTTGTCCGACTTGACTATTAACTTCTCAGACCAAGAGTCTAAGCAACTAATCAGTCCTCATGACGACGCTTTAGTAATTTCTATTATTATTGCTAACTGCCTTACGAAGAGAGTTCTCATTGACAATGGGAGCTCCGCTAATATCATTTTTCTAGATGCTTTACGTAATGGGCATAGATGAGATCGCCATCCTTCGCCAAATTGACAACTATATATGGTTTCAAAGGAGAAAGGAATTACACTGAGTGTTACCTTCCCGCTCACGCAGAAGGCCAACCTAACGAAAGTTCCCGATTGTGGACAATTGCTGTTACAATTCCATCCTTGGTAGGCTATGGATTCATGAGATGAAAGCAACATCAACCTACCATCAGTGATTCGCTTCCCAACCAAGTGGGGGTGAAGGAGATCTGCCAAGATGCGAGAACATGTTACATGGAAGCCTTGAAACCAAAGGCAACCGAGTTATAGTAATTACAACAACTCAACTCTAATCGACCTGCATCACCAGATGGAAGAGCTCGAAGTTCAGATTCACCCAAACCATCCGGATCACAAAGTTCGATTGGGCAAGGTCGAGGCCGAGCTAAGAGAGCAATTGATCACATTTCTCAAAGTTCACCATGATCGCTTCCTTGGTCACATGCAGATATGACAGAGTCGAACCAGGTAATCACCCATGCACTTGAGGTCGATCCATTACCCACCAATGACAGAACGGAGGAAGTTCGCCTTAACTAAACAAGGTTATCAATGAAGAAGTCCAAAAGTTGTTGATATCGAATCAAATCACAAGTACATTACCCAGACTGGTTAGCCAATGTTGTGGTAGTAAAGAAGAAAAATGGCAAGTGGCGAGTGTGCATAGACTTCACTGACCTCAACAAAGCTTGCCCGACGGATTCTTTTCCACTTCCACACATAGACATGCTAGTGGATGCTACAGCAGGACATGAGCTTCTAAGCTTCATGGACGCCTTCTCGGGTTACAACCAGATACTGATGCACCCTGAAGATCAAGAGAAGACAACCTTCATCACAGAGAGGGGGACCTTCTGCTACAAGGTCATGCCCTTTGGACTCAAGAATGCAGGAGCCACTTACCCCAACGCCTGGTCAACCGCATGTTCGCCAGCATGCTGGGGGACACCATGGAGGTGTACATTGACGACATGTTAGTCAAGTCACTGCTCACCGACCAACACCTGGACTATCTCCGCCAAGCCTTCTTAGTTCTTCGCAGGTACAACATGAAGTTGAATCCACCAAATGCTCCTTTCGAGTTTCCTCCGAAATTCTCGATACTTAGTCACACACAGAGGTATTGAGGCTAACCCTGATCAAATTCGTTCTATTGCTAACATCCCTTCCCCCAAGTGTGTTAAAGATGTACAAAAATTGACTGGGAGGCTAGCACCCCTCAGTAGATTCATACCCAAATCTTCCGAGAATTGTCGTCCATTCTTCGACACTCTACTAAGAGCAAAGATTTCCAAGGGATGACGAGTGTGAGGATGACTTACAACAAATCAAGCATTACCTTACATCTCTAGTACTATCGGGCCCGAGGGTAGAGAGACTCTGTTCATTTACCTGGCAGTATTTGACACAGCACTAAGTGGCGTCCTAGTCAGGGAAGAAGATGGAAACCAACTCCCAGTCTACTACGTGAGCAAGTCCTTATTAGACGCAGAGACTCGATACAGCCAGCTGGAAGCTATGCCCTTACTTCCAATGCCACTCCATTGTAGTCCTCACCAGCTTTCCACTACGCAACATCTTACACAAGCCCGAAGTCTCTGATAGGCTCTCAAAATGGGTGGTTGAGCTTAGCGAGTACGACGTCTCCTTCCAACCCCGACAACCATTAAGTCTTAAGCACTTGCACTTCAGAGCGACTTCACCCAACCAATTAGGTTGGGAGAGGGAATTGTTTTGTTTGCAGGAGAAGGAAAATTTACAGTGGAAGCTCTCATTCGATGGTTCCAGTAACGTCAAAGGAAGTGGACTTGGCATAGTCCTAACCTCACCAGAAGGAGACACAATCCAAAGAGCCATCCGATGTGGATTCAAAGCAACCAACAACGAATCTGAGTATGAGGCACTTATAGCTGGCCTCAACCTAGCTCGGGACATGGGCATAAAAAGCATTCAGGTAGAGTCGGACTCATAGTTAGTAGTTAACCAATTACAAGGCTCATACCAAACCAGAGACACCAAGATGGCTGCCTATCTTCAGCTAGCCAAGGAGTTGCAATCCTCCTTCGAGGAGTTTTCTGTTTCACAAAGCAAGGATCTTGACAATACCACGCTGACGCCTTGCCAACCTAGGAGTCCGCTATCCAAACCACAAGCAATGACTATTCCTGTGGTGTATGTACAATGGCCTGCAACATGGAAGGGTGAGCCCGCCAACCAGACAGTGGCCGATATAACAACTGAGTCAAATTGGATGACTCCAATAGCATTGTACTTTTCAAACGGAGAACTTCCAGAAAACAAAAGCGAGGCTAGGAGGGTGAAGGCAAGGCTCGCTCACGCCTCCTCGACGACAACTCTATAGAGATCCTATTCAAGACCCCTACCAAAAGGTGAATTAATAATGAAGCATATGTTCGACCGAAGTTGCATGTGAGAATGTGGCAACCACTCTGAGCTGTAAGTCTTGCCCACCGCACCAACGATGTGGTACCATCGCCAACAATGAGGGCTAATGCTATAGACTTTGTGAGAAGATGTGACTCATGCCAAAGACACTCACCAATCAGCCATCTCCCACCAGAGAAGCTACACTCGTTCATTGCTCCATGGCCTTTTATGAAATGGGGAATGGACATAGTAGGAAAACTACCTACTGCACCGGGCCAACAAGTGTACATGCTAGCAGTAACCGATTACTTCACCAAGTGGGTGGAAGCAAAAGCCTTCAAGCAAGTCCGTGACACAGAGGTGAAAAAGTTCATTTGGAAACATGTGATTTGCGTGTACGAGTCCCTACGAAATCGTGATGATAATGGCTCCCAGTTCATAAGCTATGAGTTTCAAGATTTCTGCAAAGAATGGGGAATCAAGCTTACGTTCTCCATTCCACGCTATCCCCAAGCAAATGGACAAGCGGAGTGGACCAACAAGAATACATGAAAAGCCTCAAAAAACGGCTAAAAAAAGCAAAAGGAGAATGGGCAGATGAACTTCCAGGCTGTGGTCTTACCGAACCACACCAAGGACCCCAACTGGAGAAACATCATTCAGCATGACATATGGAACTGAAGCAATTATACCTATAGAAGTGGGATTACCCACAAGAAGATACAAATGGCTAATGAATGTACCAACGATGACATCGCACACGAGCTCGACTTCGTTGATGAACTCAGAAAGAGCTATGGTTCAAGCGCCTACCAACAGAGGGTCGCATAACACTTCAACAAGAACATACGCCATTTAACCTTCCAAAGAAGACGATTGGGTTCTACGCAAGGTCTTCCAAAATATTAAGGAGACAGAGTCGCAAGCTCGACTAAATCAAAGGCCCATACAAAATAACAAGGGTAATGGGCAACGGAGCTTACAAACTGGAAACTAAGGAAGGACAACAGATAGCCAACAGTTGGAATGCCATCCACTTGAAAAGGTATCACTTCTAAGACTACACATTCGATATACTTACGCTCGAGGTTAACTCCTCCTCATAATCACCGACCACTCAGGCTAGTGGTCAACTAACCAAAAAGTGTCGGTCATCCGCCCCACCCCCCTCAGCCTCCCTAGGGGGATCCAAACTTCTTGTAGCCAACTAGTCATGGTGCTAGTAATTCCACTGCAGCGACTGAATCCATATCAAATCGTTAGCCAATGATCCAAACAATTACACAACCCAAGAGGTCGATCGTCATTATCTACTACTTTCGCAGAGAGATTCTCTCCCCAATCGCAAGCAACGCATTTACTAAGGTGACATCCAACTTTATCTAATGAGATTGATTTCCTCCAAACACCGACCGACTAGGGGCAAGCCATTAACTAACCCTACCGCTAAGTCGGTCTAATGCCCCCCCTCCCCAAGGGGATCCAACATTCTTGCATGTTAACCAAATGGTCGTTAGACTGACAACAATAAACCATGAGAACTCGTTGGCTAACCGGAATGATCTTAGCCATTACAAAGTCCAAACAATAAGACAACAAACCATCCACCCATCCGCACATACAAAACAAGATCCACCCACAATAAGGTACCAATGCTCATGTTTCATCTATGAGATTGAATTCACAACAACCACCGACCGACTGTGGGCTAATGTCAACTAACCCAAATGTAGGCAGCCTGGCCATCCGCCAAACCTCTCCAAGAGGATAGATTTCACCATGTCGCAGTCGCACATCATGAGTACGAAGTAAGGCCCACGCGGCACATCTTACTTCCAAGGGATCATCCAAAACATAGTGCTCAACAAAGCTAACCATCCATCAGGCTGAGCAACAAAAACACATGGACTCACATCTATTCTGATTGGCTTGCACTTGCTTAATCCATGAGATGCGCCAAAAACAGCTCCATGGGTTAGACAAGTGCAAGCCTTTCAAAATTGATGATCACTACCATACAAAGAGACTCACCCATCCTCACGTCAGAATTCATACAAGAGCTCAGTAGACAAAGTTTCTACATGTTGCATCCATCTCAATCCACATATCAAGGTATGAGCCAAAGTCACCTTCCGAGATTGATTTCTCCAACAACCGACTGCAGGCTAGTTTGTCACCTAACCCGACTAGACAAGACGTTAAAATGCCTCCCCCTCCAAAGGGGTCCAAAACATAATTGCATATTTCTCACATGGTGAACTACCAGAAGGCAAGCTGTCTGACGACCAAGACCTAATGAGAGCGGACAACCAGTCGGATACCGAAGGCTAATGGAATGATGGACAGACAAGCACGATGTAGTGACGTAAACAGTAAGTTTAGTTCGAAGTTCAAGCACTACTCTTTCGCACTGTAACTTAAACCGGGGATGCATCAAGAGACATTATAGCACCATGCAATCCCTCAAAGGTTAGTCAGTTATACATCTTTCAAGTCAAGCCAATAAGTGACAACATGAATAAGCATGTTTAAATCACCCACCCCCTCAATATGTTCCGATTTCATAATGACAAGTATGTATGCTAGTTTACTACTTTGCTTACTAGAAATTGCAGCCTACCAAATGTGAAGTATATATGTCCTGACGATCCGATTACATATGCCTTACTTCAATGAAGATCACCTCTCAATTGGTTATTCGTTTAGTCTTTTATTAGTATACATACCTTTCACATGTTTTCATTTTCTTGAATCATCCTGAAACCATTTTCTACATATTAGTGTGATAATGTATGTTCAAACATTACTACTAAACTTATCATCTAAGAATAACACAAGGCATAGGACAGCCCACAAGGCCACATTCCAAATGAAAGAGCAAAGAGGAAATACCAAGCCTACGGGGCATTATGAAATTCAAGGTTCAAACATACAAAATGACACAAAACATTGCATTGTCAAACCCAACATAATTGGCAATAAAACAAGTCAAAGTAGCAAGAACATCATAAGCTAACAACCCCAAAAGTATCATCATCTAGCATGAAACCACTAAGTAGCATCCACTTAGTCGCTATCCTCCCCGAATGCTCACACCACTGCACTCGACATCGATTGATTTCAACTCGCCTCAGAGTAGTCAGCAGAATCCCCTCTATCAATGGCCTTCAAGCTAAATTCACGTTCACTCAAGATCAGTTGATCGTTTTCACTTTGCTTGACCGCATCCGCTCGCTTTCACTTTCGCCTCCCTTAGTAAGCGCAAGTCCATCTCAAGCTTAGCGGCTCTAGCCACTTCACACTCACCACCACTCAGCTTCTCCTTAACTCACTAACTCTTCAGATGTCGCCTTCTTAGCTCTCCGATCGCACAATGCCTCGCCTTCAAGACGGCTATTCTCCTCCTAAGTATTGCAATAATGCCCATCCTTCCGATTCTCCTCCCAAGGTAAGCCAACTTTGCCTCCAATGCATGTACAAATTTGCCTATAAATCCACGGCCAAAACCTACAAGAATACACCTCCATTATATCATGCTCATACAAAGGCAAAAGAGGCACTAAATGATCATGAAGCTTACTCGAGGCTTTGCCCAAGAGCGAATTTGTCAAGGAGTCACTCCACCCTCTACCAATCGGTCAAGGTTCTCCAGTCACCACACCTTACCAGAGTCGATAGGCAATGGACCAAACTCATAAGAAAAAGATCTTCCATCGATATCAATATCAATAGTTAGCGAAGGTTTATCGGACACCGTGCCATGTGCCATCAGCAGCGGCATGCTCACATCTTGCCCAAATTGAGGGGAGAGTATCGCAAGACTTCGGAATGCTAGGTCATTGCCATTCGAAAGCACTGTGCAAGCTCATTGAGTACCAACGGCTACCGGTCGATTATCGATAGACATGACGGAACATCAACAAGACCGTCTTCCAACTCCGGAGAACTAACCCTTGGTTTCTTTGCAAATCATTCCAACAAGTCATCAACTTTAGTCATTCGACCCGACATCGACCTCGGCACCTTTCTAGCATACTTGTCTCCATTACCTACAACACAAAGAACAACACGATCAAATTCAAAGCTTGTAGGTAATCCAAACGCCAAGCGAGACAAGTGCAACTTACCCCATATAGTCAATAGCGGTTCCGCCAAAGGCTAGTCCCTTCAGATTCCTCGATGCAAAAGTCGGTCGCTTCCTTTCATCATCGTTTATATCCGATGTTTTAACCAAAGCGATCACCTCACTCGACGATTCCCTTGTCATAAGTACCTACAATAGCAGTGAAGCAATACTAAACTCATAAGCAATAAAGCACAAAGCAAGGAAATGAGAATTCCTAGCACACATAACCAAAAAATTCAAGCTTACCAAAGGGTCTCCAAGACAATGGGACTCCTCACAATGGATCCAAATGCTTCTCCTTACTCACTAGGAAGTATCTCCTTCCAAGCCTTGTCAAAAGCAAGATTTATGTTAATCAAGCCATCACCATGCTCGATTAAACCGATTCGACCTTATCACCGCGCCTCGACCGTAAGCATGGCAAAAGACATCAACGACATTTCAACCCCTTCGTCTCACCCAATACTAGCATCCCAAGTAAAATCTTCCAAGCATTCGCATTAGTAACTAGGTGCCACCTTGAGACGGCTAAGAACGCCGATCACAAACTGGGAAGCGGAAGTCCGAGTCCCACCTTAAAGGCAATGTCATATAGAAAACCATCTATGGACATCCCAATCTACTCTCGAGCCCCAAGAGGAAGACAAGACATAGGGCTCTCAGAAGCATGTAGACAACCCTCATCATCGACATATCAACCTCGCTTAAGACTTGATCGTGGGTTGTTTGACAGATGTCGGATGGTTCACCCATAGGAAGTAGGGTCTCCCCGTAATTTCACCACCCGCCACCGACCGAGGGCGATAGTAATCGACTAACTCCCTACCATAGTATGCCTACGCTCAAATTTCAATGTAAAGAAAGCTTCATTCAAAATACAACTCTAACACTACTCCAAAATTACAATCCAACAAACTACCTCTACAATAATCCAATACATATTCATTGGCAACAAAGCATCACAACATGAATACAACAAAAAGCAAGACTAAATGTCTATCATATATTCATTTGCAATGACGCATTGTACAACTTCACCAAATTTTATATCCAATCAACTTCACCGAACATCGGTTCATACAAAAAGAAGTATACATATGTCTACATAACGGAGGGGTCTATACGATCTTCAAGAAAAGTGAGACAACTTACAATTTGACTAAGTCTATGATGTCCTATCCAAGATCCAAGCAGAATGATAGCACCAATCTTCCACTAGCAAAGCAAACCCAAGTTCAAATCCCACCAAGTGCACTCCTACATGACAAAGAAATCGAGTTATGCAAAGAAAAATAAATTTCACCCCAAAAAGATCACTAGTTCAAAACGCAGCAAGAATGGCAAAATCCAGAAATTTACCAACACCAAAATAAATTCGAAATGCAAGCAAAAACTACATTTATGCAATTTTGAGCTTGGAGACGAGAAATCTACTAATTATAACTACAATTTCCATGCCGGCAAAATGTGAGTATCACCTAGAAATCCTTCAAAAACTCCAAGTCGTTACATCTTCTGACGCAGTACTACGATGCTACCAAACGATCAAATGCAAACAAACCATTCATCAGAAAGGTAAAACAAGACGATTCCATCCTCCAAGTAACGAATCTAAGACATATTCAGACAAATTGCCGCTTCGAAGAACAAACAACAGAGAACACAATTTCATTTAAATTGCTTTCCACTTTTTTAAAAAAAGCGACGGCCACCTAAGAACAGCAAATCCGGCCATCCGCTTCCTCCTCCAACCACACGCAACTCCCTCTCTTTGCCCTCTCCCCAAATTCTTTCTCCGCCAGAACCTCTCTTTCTTCCTCCATGCCAACTCCTCGCTTTCTCTCTCCGGTCCTCTTCACATGATCTAGCATGTACCGCCCTCACCTTCCGCCACCACCTTAGCCGAGCCCTTCCATGTCACAAGGCCAGAGAAGATGATGATTTCTTTTATTTCTCTAAGTGTGAAAATGGCGGATAGAAAAAGAGAGAGGAGACCGTTTTTCGAGTGAAAGGGCTGCACTTGTTTATCTCTTCGCATAAATATAATTTAGGGCAACCCTAAATTGAATCGTCTAATCTAAATTAAAGTTAAATTTCTAACTTTGTTCAAGTGAGTCTTAAATTTTGATTTACATGTCGATGGTAAGCTATCAAGCTACCATCCTACCATCTATCAAGTTACCATCCAAATGTTGGTAAGCTATCAAGCTACCATCCTACCGCTCATCAAGTTACCATCCAAATGTTCGTAAGCTATCAAGCTACCATCCTACCATCTATCAAGTTACCATCCATATTGGTAAGCCATCGCTACCATCCTACCATCTATCAAGTTACCATCCACATGTTGGTAAGCCATCAAGCTACCATCCTACCATCTATCAAGTTACTATCCGATATTGGTAAGCCATCGTTACCATTCTACCATCTATCAAATTACCATCCAAATGTTGGTAAGCTATCAAGCTACCATACTATCGCTCATCAAGTTACCATCCATATGTTGGTATCAAGCTACCATCCTACCATCTATCAAGTTACCATCCAAATGTTGGTAAGCTATCAAGTTACCATCCCATCGGCTCATCAAGTTACCATCCATGTGTTGGTAAGCCATCGTGCTACCATCCTATTATCTATCAAGTTACCATCCAAATGTTGGTGTTTCATCAAGCTACCATCCTACCATCTATCAAGTTACCATCCAAAGGATGGTGTCGGCCTACCATCCAGTGCTATCAGCTACCATCCAAGTGCCATTAGCTACTAGTCGCCATCCAAGTTATCAGCTACCATCCAAAGGATGGTAAGTCGGTAGACTACCATCCAGTGTTATCGCTACCATCCAAAGGATGGTAGCTATCAACCAAAGCTAGCACATTACCATGCCATCATCCAATATAACTTGGGATGATATCAACCAGTCACGCTTACTATGCCATCATCCAATATAATTTGGGATGGCATGCTACCAACCAGTCGGCATGATAAAAAAAAATAACCAGTCGGCATGTTACCATGCCATCATGCTACCAACCACCGCCGCTTATCATGCCATCATCTAATATAACTTGGGATGGCATGTTATCAACAGTCCGCATGTCACCATGTCATTTCTCCAATTTGACTGGATGGTACCACCTAAGCCCCAATTTTAAAATGCAATCCCAAGATCAAAAGTGATTAGCTAATCGCTCTCATGTATGAGGTTGTAATTTATTATTCTTGTAAATTCACGTAATAACTGCTTATCTAAAGAGATCAAACATCCAAAGACGGGACAAGTCATCCGTCTGGAATATGGCAAGTACGGCTATTCGCATAGAACTCTACTCTACAACTCGAGACCCTCGACTTGTAGAGTGGGGACAAACTTTACGGCTAAAATTGCACTTGATTAGCCCACCAAGACTACGGGCCAATCCATGGTCCATTAAGGAGTACATTTCGCTTTATACGCAAATTGAATTCCAAAGAGCAATAAGCTCACCCACCAAGCTAAGCTGTCACTCATCCAACCGTAGTCCATGTGCTACTAATACTGACCTCACCAAACTTCTAGTCAGGTTAGCAGTTACCTTGCTCGCTTTAGCCTTGCCAATACCCAAGTGGTCGATAAGCTAGCCAACTTATCAGATGACCACCACGCTACCAACAACTAACTAACCAAGATTGCTTGATCGACTCATTCAACAAGAAGAACCCATCGACATAGTCCAACCCACTAAAAGACTCTCAATTCAAATATAGGGAAGGTTGGTATGGACTCTAACGGGTCGAAAGGCTATAAAGGAAGGCAGGTGGAAGGAGGAACTTATCTCATACACACTACGAGAAACCCTAGCTATCAATCTAACGCC
>JAIFAC010000070.1:0-207351 GCA_026545765.1 Plantago major
TTCATAAAAGAAATGTAATATCTAGAAATAAACGCATAAACGGAAAAATCGTACATAATTTTTACGTAAACGGATGGAATAATATTTTATATAGATATATGTATCCAACTATTAAAATGATTGTAAATTATGTGAGTAATATATTTTGAAATTAAGAAAAATAAATGGTTCTTTAAGCAACTAAAAGAAAAATAAATGGTAAATAAATGACTGTCGAGTAAATTTATTTTAAAATGAAGTAAAATATATAAAAAAATTATTAATCCGCTATATTGTTATTAAAACTGAGTGTTAGAGATAGATAACCATTCTTTTTTTTAAACGGATAAAAGTTTTATTACTAAATTAAGACAATTAATTAAAAAGATATGATGCTCAAAACCACATTCGCATCGATCCAACACATCTACTAGTCTCAACTTAAGATTCTTGATGCTTATGCTTAATAAACAATAGCTAACCATCCTGATCCAATTTGTTCACATTTGATGATCGCTATGCTTATTAAACAACAATTTATAACTAAGCTCTGAAAAAACATTAGACCATCTCCAATAAGAGCCTAAATTAGGTTGAATGTTGTTAGTAACTTAACAGTAACTCAGCTAGAAATTAAATAATACTGTGAAGTTTCCATTCTGATTGTCCAAATTTTCGTACCATGAAATTCCAAAGCATATTTTTTATTTTTAAAATTTATTTTGTTTTTGTCTTCTCTTTGTTGTTTGCATTATGTTTTCTCTTTGTTTTGATTTTGCTCGTGTTGTTTTGTTTTCCTTTATCTATAAGCACTGTAATTTTATTTTTTTTTCCAATTTCATGTATTATTGGTTATTTCATACGTTATAAGTAAAAGTGAGCTTCTGGATATGATAATGGGTTTGATATAGAAGCTTAATCATTGTCGTAGATTTTCAATTTCAAATATTGTAATTTTTAAGAATGTAATTTTTATTTTCGGCAATTTTTTAAAAAAGTTAACGTGATTTTATTATAATTGATTAACGATGTTTAAAATAAATTAAAGAATAAAGTTTAAAAGAAACGATAAAGAAAAATTAAGCTGAAATGCTAAAAGTAAATTAATTTTACTTCAACCAGGAATATAATCGTAGAACAGTAGCCGACTGGATCATTGACGCTAGAAATCGAATGAAATTCACTTAGACGCTTTAATAACTGGTCGTGGCCCTTACTTGCATGAAAGGAGAGGAATGAAATTGCATTATTTGCATGTTTGTATAATTTTGAGGTGGGTTAATTTTCGTGTTTTACTTGCATTTTGTTCCACCACTTACGTTATTAAAAATGTCACATACCCTTCCATTCTAATTAATGAAAATCAACTTTAACCGTGTAAAGCTAAAATTCAATTGAATTGCTAAAATCTTCAATTGAATCAAAATCTTCAACGAATTATATTACGAACTTTAGATAATACGCTCATATAGAGAAGCGCCTTCTCCCAAGTACATCCTTCCAACAATCACAACAAATAACAAATACCCTTTCCTTGCCTGATTCCCTATCCCACCACTAGAGTAATCCGAAATTGCAAGAATTATATTGAAGATACCTATAGTCCATCATTAAGATTCCAATTCCATCCACAAAAGTTACAGAATCAAGAAGTAAGAGGTACAGTATAATGCAGAATCAGTAAAGCCTGTCCTCTTTCTATAAAATGCAGGGGATATAATAACTTATCGAATCATCAAGTTACATAATTTGTAATTATAATAATCACTAGGAAAACACAAGGAGGATGTGGAGTCGAATCGAGTCGAGCTGAATAAATAAAATCATCTCCTCTTAGGGAGAGCTTTCAGCAGTATCCATCTCCTCCAAAATCCTTCTGCTTCCGCTTACTCGGAATGGGAGCAGTCGGGCCAAACTAATATAATGCCCGGAAACCGCATTAAGCGCCATGATATCCCTAAACGAAGCCCTTCCCAGAAGCGCCTTCCTTCTGTACTTAGCCACCCACGAATTGGACGTTTTCGTAGTCGGCCACAGCATCAGCAACTTTGGGGTCAGTCTTGTCCATGGTGATGGTGTTTTGACCTTGGTAATGACCTCTTCTGTCTCCTTCACATACTTCTCATCTGCCCTGCCAGTGCTGCTGGGGCTGGTGACAGGAGAGAGCACCCACTGGCTATTAAGTGAGAGAAAGTCACGGCGGCGGGTGGTGGTGGAGGGGTGGGGAGGTGAGTTTGGAGCGGGTGAGTGGAGGGAGGGCTTGGTGGTGGTTGTAGGTGAAAAGAGTTAAGACATTGTTTTGTTTGTTGATTAGATTATATTATTGGGGATGGAAGAAAGAGTGGTGTGGTTTTGGGGAGGGAAATTAGTTTTGGAAGAAGGGAATTTTGGTGATATATATTTACACGTTGGTTTATCGTCTTATTCATGTTTTTTCAGTTTATGGATGTGGGAAGGTCTTTCTGATTCTCTTCTCTCTCACATATTTTATGATCCACCACGTACAATGACAACAACATTCTGCAACACTACACGGAAACTCACATATTTTAACTACAAATTATGCATACAAAAATTATTATACTCATTCCAAACTCAACTCCCCCATGGATTTTGAGAGTAATAATAATAAAAAAAAATAATACTACTAGTTTAGAAATTGTAAGATTGAATGTGATAGCTTAATTTTATCAGCTCGACTCCACATTTTTTCTAAATAATCATATTAGAGCCTATTGGTTTTTTTATCAATAAGAAAACTCAACTACTCTAATAAACCGTAAAAGATCTTCTATCCCACATTTCATGTCGCAATAAGTGTCCCACTTCAAAATGTGACAAGTCTCATTCTAATTAGTATTGAACTACACATGAATTAACCATGATAAAAAGACGATTCATCACATAAACTATCTCTCCCGAGTCCTATTTACTTCTGATATCCACTCATGATTTCTAGTACTTTTTTAGGATATATTACCCTTTATAGCATCAAAAATATTGGAATGAGTTGTCAAAAACCAAGATGATCATAGTTGTGAAACATGTTTCAAGAACATGGAGCAACATACATTAAAAGCAAAAGAAACTAGTTGATATGCACAAATATAACACAAACCAACGTAGCTCTATAAGGAATTTGATTTAATTCAAGATGATATGTACATTTAAGTCCGCCAAACGAATCGACCTTAAGACGATTTAAGACGCCTCAAAGTCTCCATCAACTCGAGTCCATCAACTGATACTTAAGTCCGCTACCAAGGCACTCAAGACCATCCTCCTCAGCTTTCCACCAAGACAACTAATTTAGAAGACCGATAGGAAGTGAAGAGGTCCACCTCACTATCCAAGTCTCTAACTATTTAAAGGAGAACTTTATCCTTCTGGGTGCCGTCAGAAATGGTCCGAGGTGGCTCGTGGGCTACTGACACATCATCTATCCAAGCGGACTCAACGCCTCCTACTTCGAGACCATGTGTCGCTATCTCACAGTCACCAAACCCGACATGTCGAGGATCTGTTCCTGAGCTCTCACCATCATAAATAGAGAGCATTTACCTCATAACAGTAAGAATTACTTCTTAATATTCCACTTCTAAGTTTAGAGATCCAGCCTCACTTGAGCAACCTTCAATAAGTCGAGTCTGAGTCCCGCTTTGTCTTAGGTAAATCCTAAAAAGTGGTCTAACCCTTCTCCTATTGTTTCAAATTAATCATTCAGTGTTAGCTTACGGACCTTACCGGACTACAAATAAGGACACTAACTTAAACAACGCATGTCCTCGTGACGACAACTTCTCGACGGACTAACTCAATAAAGACTTTGAACGTATTTTAGATGTATTAGCATCTAAATCTCAGCTCTCGACGACTATCATCGACCTCGACTCGACCGCCGACTTATTCGCTTACCCTACATCACAACCTTTAGAAAGAGGTATAAGTAAATATTATTTACACAACTAACTCATCTGTGATTTAGGAGAGTGCGACACTAATTGGGAATTGGGACATAAAATGTGTGATAGAAGATCTTTTCCGCATATAAAGTAGTAAATTACACGGAACACATATCCTCATAATCTTTATGTAATCTTGGTAGTGTATGTGGCGGCTCCTCCCATAGCCATGTCCCAAGTCCCAACTTCGCAAGGAAATCAACACATTTTCCACCACGCTTCAGAGGTTGTAGCTTGAACTCCCATTGATTTTTGACATTTTCCATTAGTCTCCTATAGTCCTCAAGAATTTCATGCAAAGTATATGCTCTAGGAATCAAACAACTTATGTATAACTTGAGAATCAATCTATACTATCAACTTTGGCACTCTTTTGTTCCCAAGCTAGTACCAAGCCTTCTCTTAGAGCTAGCAATTCAGCACAATTATTGGATACATTATGCTGTTTCTTCGAGAAACCACCTAACTATATTCATTCAATTAGAAAGTTCAAAATTTTGTAACATTAACGAGCAAGATTTCAAATTTGGAGTTCATTTGCATCAATAATACACATCAAAGTTTGCAATGCACCAATATGAAGACAAGCAACCAGAAAAGGAGAATTTACAATTGCAGTAATGCTTAAAGGTGACACTACAACAATTTAAGTTTTATTCAACGATTTCATTTACCACGCTTTTATAAGTGTAGTATAAACTCCCATATGCTACGGTTTTCATATCATATACTACAGTTTTCAAACCGTGCTAAATAAAGTGGAAAAAATGAAATTCGGCGCCATATTTATTAGCAATTAAGTAAATGTTTTACTTTGTTTATTTCAGCAATTTACACTTTATATTCTCAATCTAAACTCCAATTAGGTCAAAAATTTGTTGCGTTTATTTATCAATCGAGCTTTGGATTTGGATTTCAATGATCTATGATATTCCTGCAATTTTATCCTTATGAAATGATACATTAAAATCTGATTCGGATTTCCCCAATTTTTGTGTATGTGATTGGTGTTACATATATTTCATATCTCAAAACTGAATTATCATGAGTTTATAGTATGAAGTTTCATGTGTTTATGTGTTTATTGTATGTCAGAAATCGCCAGTTCGTTGTAGCGCTTCAATTCTCCCATGTCGATGCAGACTCGATTCTACCAAGGAAAAAGGTCAGATTCTAAAATGTCATGGCGATTATTCGTTAATTTTCATGTTTGCTGAGCCTTGGATTGTAATCCCCGATGTTGAATGCTACTTTTGCAATTTTTCAATCAAGTCTTATAAAGCAGATATGTTCAAATCTGATGCAATTTTCTCCATGAAATAGGTAGGTAGATTGTGTTCTAATTGGTGAAAAGATGTAGTAATAGTGATTGAAAATAAATCTCAAATTGATTTCTATGGTTTATTGAAGAGTTGATTATTGTAAACGATCGATCATGTTACTATCTTACTGAATATTCTTCCCCTGATTTTTATTTTGTTTGATTAATGCTTGTCCAATGTAGTACTATAGGATTTCATGTACAGCTACTATAGTTGTAATCAACCAGTTGTTTTCTTGTAGAACCTACCCGAGTTCCAGCTTAACTAATACTCTCTATTTCGTAAAAATCATATAACTTTCCGCTTCCTAAGCTTCACTAAAAGTTACATAATTTCCATTTATAAACTAATTAAATAATAAAACTCCCTACCTTTCACTTTTATTACAATACGCCACCATTTAATCTCTAATAATCATGTACCACTTGTATTTTTTACTTTTTCTTAAAATCCAAGAATTCAAATCAGAACACTTTCTCCTAAATTAATGAGAAGTTTTATATGTTTGATTACAAAAATAAGTTGGTACACATTGAAAGAGAAATTTGAGATGGTGGGGTGATAGTTGCAGTGGACAATAGCCTTGTAGGAAGCTTAATCCATGATTCCTATTAAGTATCTATTTCTCTTACAGTTGCAAAACAATCAATACTAGAATGAAATTATGTGCTGCTTTTATTTGATCAAGTCTTCTATCTTTATAGGTAAATTCTGCCAGTGAACAGATGCTTTGTCAATATATCTTGTGGAGTGTATGTTAATTCCTTGGTTCACTTCTGCTCCATTTTTTTGCTTTTCTTTTGTCAAATTGCTTGGTTTTCTTGCAAGAAGGCGTTTTGAAGTTCATCGGTGATCGTGATAAGGTTGCTATTCAACTTATAACTGTTTGCTGATTGGTATAACATTGATCCTATGTTTCCTTTGAATAACTTGCTAGTATGTATCGCTAGGATCTCTCAGCTGAATGGTGTACATAATGTTCTATGTAAATATTTATTCATTGGGTTCAGAATGAATTGGCATTTATATTGGTATATATTCAATCTTTTCATCTCCTGCTTTCTTCTTTTGTTTAACTACCATATCGTGCTCTGTTTCACTCAGGTTTGTTTAAGTTGTGCTCTACTACATCTAATAAGGCAGGAGTTGGGATGCAGAATCAGTACCTTCTCTAGCTTAACTCAACTTAAAGGTGTAGAGCACGTAATTATGTAAAGGTGTAGAAGTTTAGAACATACGGGTCGTGAGATTGATCTAACACATCATATCTGATAACTTGAATTGAACTTCAAAGGTTAAACCACTGCCTAAACTGAAATCAAGTGCACGACGGTTAAGAAAGAAAGAGGTTTTCACCTCCAATCAAGTGATATGGCACATAGTTGCCTGCTAAATCAATATTCATTTATGTGGAGTCAAAGTAGCCTTTTCCTCGCAGGGATATTGGTGTTGGTTCTGAATGCGTTAGGTGTAGAATGTGGTGGCAAAGCTATGTGTGCTCACCCTATGTGGGTATTGTTTTGTTAGGTGTACTTTGTGGTGGCAAAAGCTACTTGTGCCTGCTCTGTAGTCGGAAGATTGTTTTGTTATGGTTTGTATGGCATGATACCAGCAGAATCTTCACAGTTTCTGTGTTCAGCATGTATCACATTTGATGTTTGATAGGATTAAGCTTCCAATATACCCCTGCCTTGAGATCTTGAAATATGGCCAAGTCTGTTGTGATGATCTTCTATGTGATATATGTAAAATGGACATCCGAGGAGCAGAATTTAGATATTTATGTCTTTGTTTTATCTATTATGTTATGTAGTGACAGAGAACAGTTACTTAGACTGAACTTGCAGAGTTAGAGCGACCAAAATGTTGGCTACTATTGAAGCAGCTGAGAAGGCACATAAAAAGTAAGCGGAGCTGCTAAGCGAGAGGAAGAAGAAAAGAATCCAACACTTGATGTATTGTTGAACAATGATATTCCCTAGCACACCAAGAATACTGCACTTGAGCAAGATGGAAGGAATCAGCTGCATGCCCGTTTATTGTTTTGGCACTGACGGTGGAGCTGTCCATAGAGATGGATTCCATCGAAAAGGGTATAATGTAGTTGATATGCGAACATGTATCGAGTGGCTTGTCATGTGAGTGAATTATCGGATTTTGTGGTAGGAAAGACGGTTCTATTGGAATTATTTGCAATATTGTGGATTATTTTTGTGGAACAGTTTAATTGTGGATATGGATAGGTTTTATGTGAATTGCTTGTTGTTTAGTAATTTGTGTAATTGGTATGTTTTTCTGGTTTTTCGTTTTGTTTCATAATTTTTTTTTTTTTTTGCAAGGTTTTATACTACGCTTTCTAAGTGTGGCAAAGTCATATGCCACACTACCACTTATATACAACAGTTTTCGTACGTGGTATAAGAGTTTGTACAACGGTCAATTTGGCCTAATTCTTTTACCACGGCTTTTTATGCAACATGTCTTCCACGGATTATAAGCGTAGTATATACCTTTTGCCATACTTTTTCTCTATATACCACAATTAAAAAGTGTAGTAAAAAGCCTTAAATGTTGTAGTGTGAAACTATCAACAAAAGACATTCATAAAACAAGATGTCATCTAACCCACTGAATCACTTTGTTTCTGTATATTGAAACATACAAAGCTCATCAGCTGATAAATATCAAGGCCTTGGGCTTTCTTGAGAGAATCTGGGAAGTTGAACCAAAGAGTTCACTCTCGTAACCCCTTCCAAACCCGACCAATTCTCATCTTCAGCACCACCATTCTCTACATCAACTTGACTATCTGGTATGGATCATTCTCTTGATCGGATGATCGCACAGTGCAGTTTCTCTGAAGGCGAGGTTCAGGATCATCTGATTCCACCACATTTCCAGAATGATTGCTTTGAGGGTAGCAGAAGAGTAGCATTGGTCTTCAAACATCAGACTCAGTCCATCTTCCCATCTAAAAATAGGCAAACAACTGCACAGTCGCCCATCTTCGACGAGGATATTTGGTTTTCCACCACGGGCAGCAGACTCCACTATAATCCTGGCGGCTGATGACCGTGTTGGTGCTGATGATACTAATTCCACTACCTCGCTGCTCAACACATCCCAAACCTGTTATGCAGACAAGTAATCTTTCCTAAGCTCCACTTCTTTGTGGATATAGTATATCCGAGAGCACTTCATAAAATCAAATTTAGAAAACATGCAACATCATACAGATCACTAAATCAAACATGTCACCTTCAGAAGGTTAGCATTAGACGGAATTAATGGCATAGAAGAATTAATGTACTAACATCTCACATCTCTTTCTCTGATCCCAGCATTCAATCTACTTGGCAAGATGTTTCTTTCATCTTCAAACATTTCCATCAGTTGTTATTTGTGCCCAAAATGAATTTGGTATACAATTCTTAATTTACAAGACGCAAAGGTTTTCATCCTTATGGCTAACAAAATCTAGTCAAGAACAGTCTTCTTTAAGCATTTTAGTTTCAAAATTATGTTTACTGGTGGCACTACTTAATGATGAATTTAATTGCCCTTCACGTAAGAAGTGGAAACAATTGGTAATTTGATTTTTTTTCGTTATCAAACTTCTTCTGCAAAACACATCACAAATTATTATCTGCATAATTTTGGAGAATCTAAAAAATGATTTCGATCAGCAAACATGTAAATTCTTCATAAGACAACTCAATAAGCAGAGAACCACTTTCCAGAATCAATTGCAAACACAACCTAGAAAGAACAAAGGAAAAGTACTTCTGCAATTGCAAATTGACAACGGGGATTGTAAGATAAATTTCTTGAACGATTTGCTCGGTTGTTATTGGTAAATGACACTCGGTGGTGTACAATTTGATAATCTCAACCTTTTTACCAAAATCTCAGGTTTCCAAGAAATAACTCCAGTCACTTCTCAAAATAGTAAGGCACTCATATGCAAATTCAATTTTACCTGCCAAGTACCATAAAATAATTTTCATGTGCAGAAGTACCAAACTGATACGATAAATTTGGAGTAGCTAGAAATTTATACCAATCAAATATAAGGAGTAAACAACAAAAGCAGGCCAGACCACGATATTCTGCCTACACAGATTAATTTTTTAGGATGTTAGTTATGCTTAGCATCATTTTACGATATATAATCACATCAAAACATCTAATTTTTTTTCTCTCTTCAATATTAGATAAATTTGGCCTGTTAGATTAAATTGAACATACCGTGACAATTTTGTTCACATTTGAAGCCAGATCATTAGTTCAAGGGATTTTAGGCTGCAAGTTGATTATCATTCAGTTTCAACTTCACTTTTATAGTGTGTGTTTTAAGTTTTAAATAGGAGTTGGTAGTATTTAACAATCGCTCCTAAATTTGGATATACCTGAAATGCCCACATCTAAAATTTGCTGATTTAGGAGTATTTATGTAAGCTTGAGGTTATTGAGTGGGAGGATGAGATTTTCTCACAGTAAAGATATTATAATCCAACAGTTTGATCAGTTAGCTGTAGGATTGCTTTAGCAAAGTCCTTCTCTTCCCCAACCTATTAAGGAGCAGGATGATATGCCAATCTCATGTCGATTCTATCTCTAGCATTGGAGAGAAGATGCTGAGAAAGAGAAAGTAGAGAAGACGTAGATGGAGCCCGAGGCTATCACCTTGGTAAAAAAGGCCTTTCAGGTCCCTGCCTGGATCTCCATCTCACTGATCCCCAAAAAGGTTGTAATTAGGAAGGACTAATAATGTTAGTATAGAAAAGTGGAGATGCATTTATTCGAAAGCAAGTGTGGCTTGTGGCTACCAATGTCTCCAAGGAACTCCTCACAAAATGGTCTGATAACAGGTTCCAAATTGGTGTTGTTGGATATTGCTCAAAATGTGTAATAAGTATTACAGACTATAGGCACATCTCGTGGATTCTTTGGCTGCTAATCTCCAAGGAATCCATATAGAACAGTCGGAGAACATGGTAAAATTGGTCTAAGTTGAGGGTTTTAGATTTGACACAAAATAGTACACATTCTGGATTGAACCCAATGTACTACTCCAAAACCACACTGAGAAAACAATTTGAAGATGGAACCAATTCTAAGAGAAAAAGTTTGGAGTTTACGAAGCATCTCCCTACTACAAATGAACCCCATTGAGAACCAATTGTCCAACAAGAGTTTAAAAACCAACTGGAACCAATTTTCTAGAGGAGGGTATTGGCATGACTTATGAAAACAGGGCCTTGCAAAAGTACAATAAGTGATAGATATGAATTCCTAAGTTTTGGTTAAGATATGCACAACCTTCTTATTCCTATCTCTATCTACTATATAGGTGCACACATGGCTTAGCGGTGTCGGGATGGTCACGAAACAGTAAAACTATCCCAAAAAAGTTTACATTTCCAACAAATGATTTCTTGATATACTTCAAGGCTGCTTATATAGTCATCACAGATAAAATCCATTTCAGATATTTTTTGTTAGACTGTCTATGCATATACATGGATGTGTTTTGTAGGAAAAGGTGTTGATAAAGGAATTTAAGAACGTATACAGTATTTTCAGTACAACGACCAGTTACCAACAGATTCACACAAATTATAATATGTTCGGTCCTGAGTTTAAAACCCACAAAAGAGAAGTGAAACCTAGAAAAAGACCTGATTATCCAGTTCATAATTTTGGCAGAGTTGATAAATCTACTATCCTTATGGACTGCACAACAATCAGTCAAAAACATCCAAAGTTGCACTGGTTTTTATTTAAGAAAAGAAAACTGGAACGCTTACCCCATCAGAAGCAAGGACAATAAATTTATCTGTGTCATTGAGAACTCGATGTGAGAATTCAGGAACAGATATCACTCCGTAGTCTTTCAAGCAAAAATCCCCAAATGCTCGAGCCATTGCTAATCCAGGGCATCATCAAAAGGCAGCCAAACTTTGAACTTCAGGCTCGCCTTGTAAAGCGAAAACTCGACTGCTACACTGTTTAATCCTTTCTGCCTCCCCTGTTACAAATTCTGTTAGTCTTCAGAAGGTCTTTAAAAAATGAACATAAGTCTTGTATTAATTGTCCTCCATATAAAAACATACCAGGTAAATCAGGCTTTAGATCAACCGTCAATTGATTGCCACCATTGAACCATTGGTGTCTTTGGAACCCAATATAGCTCGGGAATCACCAATATAGCCCATGAAAAGATCAGAACCCTTCAATTCAGTGTCATTGGTAGCAAAGTTAGCAAATGCAATGGAACCAACTATCAAGTCAATATAGACTAGGATCGTGATAATACCTGTTTTATTAAAGTCACGGCAGTGCTACCACTGCAGAAACAATCCAAATTAGGATGTGACCTTAATTCTTTGTCCATTGACTTGTACGATTTGAGATATGCTTTCCACAAAGATTCCAGTTTCTCCTCGGATGAAATATCTTTGCAGGATCAACAACATCTGCTTTTATGTCTCCATTACAGCAATTGGCATTAGGCCCGCTTCCATGGATCTTAAAGAGTTCAGAAACATTGATAGTTTTGATGGAAGTGTATCCCTGACTTTATGAAAGCAACTAGATGTCCATGGGGACCATGACCATCGAAGACACCGCAAAAGGTTATATCTTCTGCCATAAAGTCCTGTGTTAACGTATAACTGAAAAGTTATTCGTGAAAGTCCAAACAAACCAAACACACACTTAAATATAACCAAAACATCTTACCTCCCAAATAATCATGGCATCCTGATTTATCCCCTTACGACCCTGCTGAGTAAATATGCAAGAACTGCGGCTTCTTCCATTGGCTAATATCCGTTAGGAACTGAGGAAAGATGTTGCAAGGTGGTGGCATAATCAGAAAACGCTCTGCTTCTCTTTTATGCAAAACATTTCACCCACATACATGAGTTAGATGTTCTATTTTCTCTAGGCCTGCTACTAGAGGAGCTCTTACTACTACTCGAGACACAAGCTCCCATTATCTCACAGCCAGAAAAGAACCATCTGTATTACAATGACAACTCAAGCTTCCTATTCTTGATATACACAGATCTTACAATAAAGTATGGAATATGGATCAAGAAGTGCAGTTGAAAGTCAAAAGATTCTGGCCAGATAACACTAATTATGGAAACCGATATCTGTTTCCATCAGTCAAATGTCAGTTTCGTTGATGAAGGCACAAGCTGATAACAAGTCCAGCTAGAAACAGTTGAGAATACATTAGTTAATCAAGTGATCATCCTTTAGCTTATGAATAAAATAATGGTTTGAGATGCATGAAAGTAAACCTCTTATATTAAACAAACTTGATTCTAAAGATTCTGCATGTGAAAGGGTTATATAATATCAAAAAATTGCTGTCTTAACCTTTTGTTCTCTGATAGGAATCTCAAATAGATACAATATGTTCATGTACTGAGGAACTCCAATGTAATATTCAAACCTAAGAAATGGTAGCAGTTTGGATATCCAGTCAAATAACACAACTTGCTCACATTAGACAAGTTTAAAACATGTAATAATCCAACGTTTAACTACAATAATCCGGTCATATATACCACATAGACGAATGCTCTTCCAAGGTGAAAGGGTCTTTGTTGTATTCTTGTAGATCTCAATGAGACATGCTAGAAAGAACAAAGAGACATGCTGTACAAGATCTAATTTTGAATCCAAACAAAAAGCTCAAGACAAAATGCATAGAAAATTGGCATCTTCAGCAGACCCTAGCATAAAGTTAAAGTGAAAGGGGAATATGGTATAATTCAAACTTCAATTCCCTTTATGTTTGCTTGACTAACAAGTTCAGATAACACTCTTAGGATCAAGAAAAACCTTAATTCAGAACCCTTTTCTTCGAGTGCCAAAAATCTAATTTCGGACAAAGATTTACTAAATGAAGCAGAATGTAATCAAAATTGAACAAAAAATCCAAAAATCCAAGTAAAGATTGAAACTTTAGAACTGTTTACAGGCCGTGAGAAGTAAAGATTGAAACTTTAGAACTTTTACAGGCCGTGAGAAGTAAAGTAACCAGCAAAGAGAAAAAGGGAGTTAGTTTTTCTAATACCTCAATTTTGTATGGGTATATCTAGATTGAAGCTTGCATTTTCTTGCATCAGAAAGCTGTGTCAAACACCATCACCGTCATACACATTTGTATTTTCTGGGAGAGAATTAAAGCCAAGTGTGGACAGAGAGAAGAAGATATTCACTGCATTAATTGAGAATGCATGAAAACTGCTTGTGTTGGTAAGTTGGCAAGTGGTTTTGAAAGAAGAAATGGGAAAGCAACGAGATGAAATGATGGTGGGGTGGGAGTGTTAGGATATGGTGTGGCCATTAGACCATATCTACTCTCACTTTTTAGCTTTTCTTTGTATGTATGTATATGTACCCTTTGCCATTTTGTCAGCCAAAATGTGTTGGAAAACAAAGAAAAAGGTCCTACTGAGATTTGAACTCGTTACTAGATTCAGAGTCTAATGTCCCAACCGCTAGACCATAGGACCTTGATATTTCCAATATTTAGAGAGGTTAACTGACTAATATATACTGATGATATAAGGGGTCAAGTTCGATCAATGTTTTTAAATAATACGCCAATTGCCCTACCAATCTTTCGTTGTTGACTCGGCGTTGACTAAACGTAATGCTTGGGTCCTGTTGATCAGGTAATGATTAAAATTAAGGTCATGTTCAAATTGCACATCTAGACACTATTCAATCGCACGAGGCCCCTACGTTGAATCACGATCAAGGTGTGTTTGAGATGTCACCGTGAAATCGCATCGGTCTAGCAAAGTGCATTTAATAAATGCAGGCTACCAATCACCTCATCAAGGCACAACCATTAAATAAAGACAACATAACACATAAACTTTGTTTAAGACTCATTATCACCACGATCTTATTTTTAAATACGCACGTTATACTTAACGCCTAATATGATAAATGATAATCTTATCCATAAAATTTATAAAAAAAGAAATTAACTGATTTGTTTTTACATATTATATTTAATCTAATCACCAATTTTATAAAGCAATTAATTTAAGAAACAATTTTATAAATATAACCTATCAGCTACGAAATACTACTAGCTAGCTAACTTTCCTAAATTTCAAGAAATGACTGAACGGTGTACCCAGAACTTGGTTTTCCGATGAGGAGAGCTCTTCTTCAAAACCCTACGCCCTTTCATCACTGCCAAAGTTTGCATCTTTCCTGTCAACTCTTCCACCTCCAAAATGGGTTCAACTGTACAACAATCTTCAGACCTCACCACAACAGACCCACAACCCTCTCAATGGGTCTCAAAGTCCTCAATCTTCTCCACGACACCACCACAGAACAAGACTTGACCACTTTCTGCAGTAAGTATCTAATCAAACTTACCCCAAATTTTGTTGCTTGCATCCTCAGGAAACCGGACCAGCTTCCCTCTGAAACTGCCTTCCGGTTCTTTAACTGGGCTGGTAAGCAAAAGGGGTATGTTCATAATCTCGAATGCTATGCTCACATGATTGAAATTTTGTGTCTTGAGAGTGATTTTGATATGGTAAAGTTGGTTTTTAATCAGCTAAAGCGGAAACGTTTCTTGATGAGTGTCGATGCGGCTAATTCTTTGATTATAAGCTTTGGCAATGGGGGGATGGTGGATGAGTTGATGTGGGTGTGGAGGAGAATGAAAGATTGTGGGGTAGAGCCTAGTTTGTATACTTATAATTTCTTGATAAATGGGCTGGTGAGTTCTAAGTGTGTTGAGTCGGCGGAGTGGGTTTTTGAGGCGATGGAGATGGGGAAAGTGAGGCCGGATGTTGTGACTTATAACACTATGATTAAGGGCTATTGTAGATGTGGAAATGCTAAGAAGGCTGTGGAAAGGTTTCGGGGTATGGAGGAGAGGGGTATTGAACCGGATAAGATTACTTTTATGAATTTGATTCAAGCATGTTACTCTGAGGGGGACTATTATATTTGCTTAAGACTTTATAATGAAATGCTGGAGAAAGGGTTGGAAGTTCCTTCATATGCGTATAGTTTAGTTATATGTGGCCTTTGCAAGGAGGGGAAGACTATGGAAGGATGTGCAGTTTTGGAAACTATGGTTAAAAAGGGTTGTGAACCCAGTGTGGCAATCTACACTGCTTTGATTGATGCTTATGCAAAAAATAGGAAATTGGACATGGCAATGGGACTATTTGAGAGGATGAGAAAGGAAGGCTTAGAACCGGATGAGTTTACATATGGGGTAATTGTTAACAGTCTGTGCAAGAGTGGGAGACTGGAGGAGGCACTACAGTGGTTTGAATATTGTAAAAGCAATAATGTTCACATTAATGCTGTCTTCTACTCGAGCCTCATTGATGGCCTTGGAAAGGCAGGCAGATTAGACGAGGCTGAAAAGCTCTTTGAGGATATGTCTGAGATGGGATGTCCTCAAATTGATTGTTATAATGTACTTATTGATGCTCTGGAAGGCTAGGAAGGTGGATGAAGCTTTGGCACTTTTCAACAGAATGGAAAATGAAAATTGTGATCAAACAGTGTATACATTCACAATTATAATCAGCTGCTTGTTTAGAAGACACTGTATAGAAGAAGCATTGAGATTTTGGGATACTATGATTGATAAAGGTATCACTCCAACAGCTGCTTCTTTAGGGTCCTTTCGATTGGCTTTGCCTTTCAGGAAAGGTTGGAAAGGCTTGCAAGATCTTAGATGACTTGGAGCTTAATGGGTATTGTCCTAGATACAGCTTTGGAAGATATGCTGATCGCCTTGTGCAAGGCTGGTCGTCCTGCAGATGCATGTAGGTTAGCTGATGATTTTGTTCGACGGCTAGAAATTCCAGGAAAGTTCGACAATTATGATAAATGCTTCAAGGCAGGCTGGTAATGTTGAGGTGGCCATGAAATTGATGCACGGTGAGATTGATATAGGGTGCGATAGGCTTCGGCAGTGTTAAATGAGAGTAAAATTCCGGAATCTGGTTGACACTTGATCCAGCCTTTGCATTATGGTTGTATAGATCCATAATTTTGCTCATTTGATTGTTTATGTGCCTCTCGAGTCATAAGACCGGCCTTCTGAGTTTATTGGAAAATCGTGGAGTTCTATATCAAGGATGATTTCTTTTGGATGACATGAGGAATCCACAATAGTCTGCAAACCACGGAAGCCAAGTAAATTGCACTAGTGGGACATGCTCAAACCTAGAAGGAATAGAAGCAGGCTCGATATGTCTGAATTGTACCTGAGGCCATTAGGATGTTATCCCTCTTATACTGAATTTTGCATATTCATGAACTGCCATCTAGTCATCTACATCCTCTGTTCACAACCTCTCTCATTTCTGGTATTCAAAGTAAGTTCACTTGTTTAAAAGGTTTTTATTCTTAAGAATTTGTTAACCTGAGTTTCTGCCATTGCATAAATGCTCTACTTGCACTTCAAGTTAATGAAGCACTAGATGAAAATCAAAGCATGCTCTTCTGTTCAGGCTCAAGTTTGTAGCTTAAGTTGCAGTCTCTGTATTTCTTTATTTGTTCTTTCCTTTTGTTGTTTATATGGTCTTGAAGGAGGCTATCTGTATGAATTTGCAGTTCATAATATTAAAACACTTCCTACTAGACTACAATGGTTGTTCAGAACCCGACTTTCTTGCATGTGGGCTGCTAGCTTGCCGTTCTTGTGATACATTGACATCTATGATGATTTGGTAGTTGATTAAAAGGTGGTACAATTTGAATAATGAAGTAAAACTTGAGAGTCATTTGAGATGTGGCTTGGAATTGTAGGACTATAGGACAAATGAAAACATGCATCTCTGAAATAAAGGAAATTTCCAGAAAGCATATATCAATTCTCCTGTCATTTGTCATTATTATCATGTTAATATTCAGTTCATTTACACTTGAATGCTTCGATACAAAATTTGACTCGTGACGTAAATCTTGTTTTCATTCTCCTTGACCTATATAACTTGCACTTCCATTCTGAATCTCTTGTCTCTTTGTTATACTGGTGACTGAATTGAAATGTTTCTTTGTCTAGGCTAGAATCTTTAAAAATGCTTTAGCAATTTCATGTATCAAGTCCTTTATTTACGGAATCAAGAAAGGCTAAATCCCAAGTTAATCAGAAGTGCAAGAATGCTATGTCAGCGCCACTGCAATGAAATTTCTAGGAAGAAACTTAGGTAATTCACCATTCTGATAAACTATATCTGTACATCATACAGGTTTGGATGTCTCGAGCATCAGGTCAAGATAGTTTCATCAGCTCTACTGCTATGCATGAATGGAAAGCCAAATACCCAACATCAGATACGGACAGCTGCAGTAGATTACTTTGATTATAGATGGAAGATGGTCAGTCTGAGTATGAAATATGGATACATATTTTTATGTCAAAAGCAATCATTCTGGTAATGCAGCGGAATAAAATGGCGGCCAGATTCAGTTTCATGGAAACTTTAGAGTAGAGAATGACCAATATTTTAGTTGATGTGGAATGTGGAGAAAATGCTTGCTGCTGGAGATCAGAACAGGCGACAGTGACTCTTTGCTTCAGGTTCCCAGATTCTCCAAAGATAAGCCAATTTAGGGATTGTCATTTCTTTTCCTGATATTCTGATCTCTCTGCATTTCTTGATATTGTTCTAAAATGTATATGAAGTCCGATCACCTACTCGTGTGTTGCATAAAATCTTCTGGACCGAACTCTGTTGCTCTATGACGGTCAGCTCGTTGCAGGCAGTCCAAGGTTAGACGTTGTTTACAAGCTCATCCAAGAATGTATAGGTGGATCACCTAAAAAGATAGGCTGCCATTAATGTGAAATGCATATTTACATGGGGTGGGGTTGAATGCACACATGATCTTACCAACCTATGTTGGCTATTTAGTGCTCCTTACCTTCGTTCTGCATGCTTTAAGCAACTCCCTATCTCACTCTAAAATTTGTAGGATCAATTTACCTGCTCAGGTATATATGTATTCATTGTAAATAATGCCTTGATAAATTATTATACTATTGATGGATCATGGATGATTGTTACATTGTGTGTCCACTACTTTTAAAGTCTAAACAATAAAATGTATGTATAGTACGTAGGTTGTTATCATAAGTCGTGATACTCATAATATACATACTACTAGTATCATTGATTGGGCAACCATGAAATTTTACCAACGAAGAAAGAAAGCATAAAAGAGTTTGTTTGGAAGTCCGCTTATTAGACATTGGACATCAATTATGTTTTTTTTTCTTCGATTCATGCAACTGATGTAGTTGAGTACTGCCGGACCTTTTTTTAGGGGCGGCTAATCAATTATGTTTCGCAATAGTGCATAGAGTCAAAGAATAGTAAACTATACCACAAGTGATAATTGGGTGTATATGGAATTTAACATAATTGTTACTTGTTACTTAGATTGTGAGAATATAAATTGTGAGCCACGTGGTCCATAACTTTTATACTCGGTAATCTCATGAAGAATTATACCATGATCTCTGCTTGTACTCTTTTAGGATTTACATTATTTGCTTCAACAAGCAAGCTTGAAGAAAGCCGCCACTGCAAATCAATGCAAAATTCTTTCCACCACATTTTCTACAAAAAGAACAACTTCTATTCTTTTTGGTAGATGAAAAACCTCTTAACTCACCGAACAAAGTAGTCGCCAAACGAAATTATAAATCCCCTCCAAAACACTTCACATTTTCACCACCACAAACACACCATTTCCCTTTAATACACTACAGTCAAAACATTTCCTTGGCAAACAAAAATGGCTTCCAACAATGCAATCCTAACCTTCCTCATCATCTTTGTCCTCGCCACGAACGCAATGGCAACTCGAAACATGCCAGCCGATTCCAAGGCTGGACTCAACGACAAGAAACAGCCTGAATGGTTCCATTTCGATGGATCGGTTCTAGTCCCTGGCATGGGACGTTACATGATCCCAAAGGATGTTCACCATGTGAATCCGTTCACTTACAATCCCATTACCGCACTAACACGGGAATGGTGTGACCTTGCCTGGAGTGCCTGGAGCTGGTGGCTCATCTGGCGACCAGAGCTATGTGCCTGGTGGTGATGACACCTTAGTGCCTAACCCTGGCCGAGGTGCCTAACCCTGCTGGTATGCCCTGCACCATCTCGTCCTTGAAGATTTGGAATCAATGTCTAGGAAAATTAATAAACCAAGATATGTTGTTCAAGTGATGATTCTGAACTTCCAGTCTTGAAGATGATATGTTCCATTTTATGTTTATGCAATTAGGCTCTTAGGCCTTAGCTCTAGCTGTTCTTGTCGCACTTGTTTGTAGTACATTTTGTCCTCAATAAAATGTTCGTTTTTGTTACTACCTACTAATAAACGCAAGAAATGCATGAGAATTTAAACTTTGAAAACACAAATTTCACTGTTTTTGAACCGGAAAACTTAATTGGCATGGCGAAAGTACATAATGTTCCTCGCATTGAAGTCTAGTGAAAGCAAATCTTTAGGATTTATGTTGTCCTTAACATACCATATTTTGTACATTTGTTACGTTGAAGGGCCCACATATTCACTGTTAATTTCTGGTTTCCTCTTCCCTATCGTGACGCATCTACCTCCCGCCATGAAAGGCTTTTGTTGTACCATCAGATTATATACATTAAATGTCAGACAAGACAACACATTAAAACACTCAGAATAGAAGGTGATGTAGGGTAGAAAATACCACTAATTCCCCTACTAATAATACTGTTAAATGAATCAAATTATGACAGGTGTCTTTTAATTGATGTAATTGTTTGGTTCTCCATTCTCATTTTTCTTACCATCTTCTTCAAGTTTTGCAATGCAGTGTTGTATACTCCATAATCCATTAATGGCGCCCAACATAGCCACCATCCAGAACCTCCTCCACGTCGTAGCCATCCACTTATCCATGTGAGACCATGATTATGCACTTATCCTTCCTTGACATTATCATTGCAACATTCCCAGATCCATAGTCATCAAAACTTTGCAAACATTGTAACATGTGTTGTTCTGAAAAGGGTACATAATCCCTCTCGAAACTTGCCAATTGAATTAACAACAGAGGCTTTCCAGCTTGCGCCATTAACAATATGTGAATTATCGTATGCTATTACTTTAAGATGAAAACGATCAATTCATGGGATAAATTAAAATAACAATCAACATACAGAGTGTAACTATTTTCATATTGGAATGGAATGTTAAGGTTGCTAATGTTTTTGTTACGCATGGATTGAATTGATGAAGAACCAGTAACAACAAAGTATAGAGTGGTTTGTCAGGCTCCATGAAAAATGAAAATCAAACAAGCCTTTATTTAAATCGCCACGTGTCAGAATTTAATTCAATTAATAGTATTATTAACATGGTAATTAGCAGTGAATGGTACTTTCCAGTTTGATCTTAGAATGCAATATGTACTTCATTTAAAGAATTTAAAGAGTTTACAAATCATAACAGAGGCCATGATAAATCACTAATCTTCCATAGATTGCATCTAAAATCCATAGAGGTGAAATATATATCTAACAGTGTCCACCTTCACCTTCACCAAGGCTTACCAGCTTTTGGCCACCAGACAAAATTTCAATCTACTGTGAAAATAATTTTCAAAAAATTAATAATAATAATAATAGAAAAAATATCTCACATTTAAAACTAAGGCCCCTCAAAATAGGGGGCCTGGACGTCGGCTGCACATGCTGTGCTCAGCCTGACCTTCGGTATAATTGCAGGTGCACTGGTCTGTCAACGGTTAACTAGCACAAGTCACTTTTATGTATCTAACAGTGCAGTACGTGCATTTCAGTTTCGCTAACAGCAAACAGTAAAAGGACATAATGTTCTTAGCATGTATGCTGATTTCTCAGACTTCCAGCCTCCTGAATTATTCTTAAGGATCAAAGCAGAGTTTCAGAAATTCAAAACATGTATTTAAACTACCAGAAGAACAGACAGCAAATAAGAGAAGACTATGATTTCATATCTTTTAAAAGTGTAGCAGACCTAAGAATGAAAAAACTAGCATTAATAAATAAATTGATAATGTATACAGAAATTACACTGGCTTATAAATAGTAACTGAGTCATTAAAGGTTGCTCACAACTGATGCACAGTTGAGGCAACCAAGGGAAAACTTCAAGTGTTGGCATGGTGAACATCATTCTTGCAAATCTGTGCAAATCAAGTTGAGAGTTAGGGTCAAGATGTAACACCTCGTATGATTTCATATCCTGCAGAAGACAAATAACCACAACAATCATAAAGTGCAATATATGATAGCTGATCACAAAAAATATGAGAAAATGGAAGAAATGCAGGCAAAGTAGTCTCAGCAGTGTAGGTAATTTTGTACGGTAGATAAAGATATGCTGCCAGCCGGACAGAAGAAAGAACCAAGATTTTGTTTATAGTTGATAATTTCATCAATAAGTAGCTAACATCACATCAGATAGGGCTATAACGTTGTTTAAGTCACTATCTTTAAAGATCCGTCATTAATGAGACATTAGTAATCTGATCCCTAACCCAAGAATGTGATGCAGGTTTACTCTTCCCTACCGCATGCTAAACTACCTCCTGGTGCTTTAAAGGTTGTACTATTTAAATTTAATGTTGTACTGTACAACATATTGAAGCACCAGGAGATAGTGCAGCATGGTGTAAGGTAGAAAAAACAAGGAGGTAGAATGTTGTACTGTACAACGTATTAAAGCACCAGGAGGTAGTGCAACATGGTGTAAGGTAGAAAAAACCAGGAGGTAGAATGTTGTATCGCATAAACATATTAAAGACACTGAGTAGTGCAAGATGTCAGAGGTAGAAAAACCCATATCACCATCTTCAGTGATCCTTTATTAATGAGACTTGAGTAATGTGATCCCTAATTGAACAATGTGACATATCGTTCTGTTTTATGTCCATGCAACTTTTGCAGGATACATGTGATAGAGATCTGTTGATGATAAAAAGTTGGAATTTGAAATCATTGTTTATTCTTCACGAAACATAACAAGAAAGCCACTCTCAAATACTTCATTGTCCATGGACAAATCATTTCTGCTAAAGTTTCAATTAACTCAAATTCAAGACAATCTCTAAAGCAAATTTCAACATGGTGAAAGTTACCCAGATAACTTCATGCAAAATGGAAGTTTGGACTGGCTATGTGATTATTAAATGAACACGATAGATAGCATAGGCTGTGGTCTTATGTCAGGACTGGAAAATTGAGTGAAGACTTATCCTACTATGTTTCAACTTTAAAAACATTCTCAGCTCAAGCATCGAACTATCACTAATCAGTAAGTACCTAAATGCCCAACAAGAAACAATAACATCTTAGATTAGTCCAAAACTGTATTGCGGTGAGTTACCAGAAACCTGCTAAACTAACTTGGAAATCGCTCAAATCTATTAACCAGGGTCTTAATGCTTGTATTAGGTCAGGGTAAATTTCCCAAGTACAAGAGAAATCTTTTTTTGTTTGACTAAATGCCACTGGGCTGAAACTAGCAGAAGAGATGGAAATAAATAGAAGCCTGCATATTTCCCAGATGAACACAAATGTGATTTTAAAAGACCGAAGGCCAAATCCACTGAGCCTTCTTTCATCTTTTCGCCAATGTTTATACATGAATTACTACTAAGATCTTGTAAATTGATAAGAGTTAAAAACCTGGCCACTCACTAATGATAAAGCTTAAGCTCGATTTCATAGTCAACAGATCTCTGTATCTCAGATTTTCTCATAGCTCAAGTGATTCGAGTAGATTGGGAAATTTATAAGCACATATAAGCCCATGACAGTACTGGAATTGTGCCCTATGCTTCTCCTACAGAATAAAATTAGGAATAAGAATTTGGCCATGCTCATTGCATCTCATTCCCAAACCCCCTCCCCTTCCATACTTCCAGTCATCTATAGTCAGCACTCGTACAGTGCAATTTACTTGTCAAGTCGTTCTGGGTCTGGGGGACTGGGTCACAGCAACCAGTAGCCATTTTTCTTGCAATCAGTTAAAACTTACAGGAAGCACGAAAAACAGCTGTCAATCTGGAACCTAAAGAATCTCATACTTGTCTAATTTAGTGAAATTCCAAAGTGGATTGGTTCCTCTTCAAGTTGAAGGCAACTGGTTCTTTGTATTTATATTAAATACGTGAATTAGAATGTATAAAGAGTTGGCTTTCACATCTGATAAAATGTTGAAAAGAAACATCTCCTTGAATCCTTAATTCACCATTTAGTCTGAGGAAGGGAGTGGAGGGGAGAGACAAAACAGTGTGAGCACAAGAACTTGCAGTAAAGGTGCCGTTGCATGGGGAAGGGCACACAGAATTTGAATTCAAGAACAAAGTGCAAACAATTTGTGTTTATCTTGTATAATGACCCTTTTGCTATGCTCAGTGCATGGCCACATTGGACAATAAGCTGATTCAGCTTAGAATCTTAGAAAACCATTTCATAAATGACCCCAACCTGACGATCACACATGCACTTGACAACAATTACAGTCTACCGATTCATATAAATATCAGAATTCACCAGTGTTGCAAAATTGTCTGAAAGAAGCATCATTGCTAACCATGAATGCTTCAGAGAATATCTCGTATCAGCTTATCAAACTGAAAGTTAAGCATAAACAAAACTACCCAGCATCAACTGAAACTGCACTATCTCCTGAAATAGGTCACTGTATCCTAATCCATATCTTCAGAGCCAAGACCCAAGATAGAATGTTCCATAAGAACGGTATGGCGACTTCAATTAAAAAGAGTAATAAGTTTAAGGAAAAAAGCTATGTGACTTCAGTGAAGATGCAAATTGACAAAATAAGGACCATGTAATTGATATGAAATATATGCTCCAAATAATGGAATAAGATAGCAGAAGATACTAACGCCAATGCTTCCAACCACAATGCTGCTACCTAAGTTACTTCACGAAAAAATTTGCGAATTTACGCAATTCATAATCTCAATGTCAAGAATCAAGATAGTTTAACAGTACAAGGAAGCATCACTTAAACATCAGCTGAAACTGAACTGTCAAAGAGACATGATGTTGCCAATCTTTGAATATATGAGGTTGCAAATAAAAAGAAAGCCGGTTATTCCTATGTGTTCATTCAATACAAAAGTAATCAATCATACAACAAATTGCAGAATTGAACGAAACAGAAGCATTAAACATAAGAGAAGACAGTAACAGCATCCTCATCTATAGCAACTAACAAGAGCAGAGATTAGATAGGGAAACATTGGCAAAGTAGATAATGGGGAAAAGTACCTAGTTGGGATCAAAACTGAGCATTTTGTAGAGAATGAAGGAGAGGAAGCAGAAGAAGATGCAGAGAAAGAGGTAATCTACGAATACAAAGAAAGGCGAGGATCCTAGGGTCCCCTTCATCTTCTTCTTCCGTTGGTCAGCTACGATTGGTTCTTTGTCATTCGATTGAGGTTTCGCCATTGTTGTCTGATTAGATTAGATTTGATTTGTGCAGGTTTAATTTAGTTTAATTCAATTTACAGGCAGATTTTGAGATCTCTCACCCTCGCTGTACCACTGTTTTGTTTGTTTGCACGAGCCGGACGTGGTTATTGATGAGTTGCTTTATTTCGGGTGATATACTAGTATTATTGTTTTAAAAGTTGGCCTATCTTGTTAATACCCATCCACATAATGAGAAGATTTCCGAGTTGATCACACATTCTAATTATAAAATGTGTATCTTGTTGATATGCTTATCATTTTCAATCCATTTGATCTATTTGAAGTTTGACACTAGCCAGTGATGCCACCATTGATATCCCCTCACTTATACATAGCAAGTCGTGGGTCCCACTATGAACTCAATTCCTACAATGAAAAGGCAAGACCAACAATATCATAATATGAATCTATGATGGAAGAGAAGTACAATTATAACTATTTGGCATGGCCTTAGTGTGGTGGTCGTTCCCCAGTACAGCAACAACCAATTTTAATGGACAAGACGGTCTATTTGGGTTACATGTTAAAGAGAAACATTTGTTCAAATTGAAGTTATAGTCCTCTACTATTCCTCTCTGTTAGTTTTGTACAATTGTTTGATAAAACTATTCACTTTCGATTAATCTTGTCCACTGCTCCATGGCTTTAGAGATATCTTATACATGTACTTACTAAATCTATCAAGATTTCATAAATATACTATTTACACGTTTCAACTATTTCCTTGTAGCGGAATAATTAATTTGGATCTTTTCACCACACTTCCACCCCAATTTTTTATTTTGCTCACAAGTATAAGCAAATTGGGCCTTTCTCCCAACATGAACGGGGCCTTTTCACCACACTTCCAAGAGTGCAAATATACAGTTTTCACACCTAAAACTATACATTTAGTGTGACGATATAAAGTTTTTCGTCAGATTACAGAGTCAAACGACATACAATTGCCGTTAATTATCGATTCCAAAAGCAGACTTACCTCAATCCTCCCATTTTTTATTTTGCTCACAAGTATAAGCAAATTGGGCCTTTCTCCCAACATGATCAGGGCCTTTATGTTTTTCCAGCTATATAAAATCAGACCCAAAAATAATGTGTATGGGCCCAAAACACAAGTGTGTGAGACTAATCTGGGCCCAAAAACCATATGTATAGGCCAATATCTGTAAATACCATTGCTCTACCATGGAAAGGGAGACCGGTGTGGTAGCAGGACCCAAGATCCGCACAATATTGTTCATCCATGGAGGCCAGTTTCGGTGGAGTAGAGGCAGTCATGGTGAGTGATGGAGCGCAGTGATGGTGGAGCCGGCGGAGGGTGGGAAGAAATGGATGAATGAGGAGGGATAAGAGAGGAAAATGGTAGTGAGATGTGGATGAACAAGTGAGGCAGAGAAAGATAAGAGAGAACGTGCATTTTAATTGTGTTGAGTGGTCGAATACGGTGGACAATGGCGGTGGTCAGGGAGGCAGTGAAGGAGGCCATTACAACCGGACTTGAACAAGAAGATGATGAATGAGTGATTAGAGAGATGAGAGAGATTGAGATATAAAAAAGAATGGATGATTTAAATAACAATGAAAATGAAAGATTTATGATTCGATAGATTTGGTCACATGGCAAATGGGAGGGAATAGTACTCAAGCAGGTTTCTCCAGACTACTCGAAATTACACAACCAACCCGTTCAACTACATGTCTGTATCCAAACACAATAGATTTGTATATGTTAATACACTCAAGATAATTTGGACGTTCTAGATCAACTCAAGTGCCAATATTTGTACTGTAACATAAACAATAAAAAAAATAAAAACCCTCAGTTTTGGGTGATGAAAAGTGTGAGTTTTGTGGACTGATGGAATCTGCATAACATTTGTTTTTTGCTTGCACAGTTACACGACCATTTGGAGGGCTGTACTAGTATGGATTGGCTATACACATTTGCCTATTAAACGCAACACATTTTCCGTTAAACGCAACACGAAATATTTGTAACTTGACTAAAATGTCCTAATTGATAAAAAATACAAAATTAACGAAAAATCAAAATAACTCGTTTATACAAATATAAAAACATTAACATGCATGATCGAACACAAAAGAAAAACAATTACAGAAATCGAAAATAAAATAAAATAATTTTTTAGAAAAATGTTTCTTATACAAATGCTTTTTAAAATATCCAAGTAATTAAAACAAAATTTAAAAACGAAATTGCTAAGTATTGATATGGCGGTTTTAGGTTTTAAAACCGCCATATCAATACTTTCACGCTTTTTTTTTAATTTTTTTAAAATTTGCAAATTATTTATATATAGTTTTCATTTTCTTGGTTTTGAAAATTGAAAAGTTTATTTAATTTGTAATTGAATATTTTTGTCATTTATTTATTTAAAAACAAATAAAAGTATAGATTATTTAACTTTTATATTTTTTAAATAAATAAATGACAAAAGTAAATTAAAGTATTCAATTTTCAAAAAAATAAATAAAAAAATAGAAAACTATATATAATAAATTTGCAAATTAAAAAAAAAACAAAAATAAATCGAAGGTCATTTATATGGCCGGTTTTAAAACCGGCCACATCTTGAGTTGGCCGGTTTTAAAACCGGCCATATCAATACTTGGACGGTTTTTTCCTTTTTTTTTGTTAAAGTTTTGTTTTAATTTACTTGAATATTTTTAGAAACATTTGTATAAACGAAAACATTTTTCTAAAAAAAATTATTTTTATTTTCAATTTTTTAATTGTTGTCATTTTGTGTTCGATCATGCGTGTTAATGTTTTTGTATAAACGAGTTATTTCGATTTTTCGTTAATTTTATAATATTTTTTATGAGTTAGGGGCATTTTAGAGCTTACAAATATTTCATATTGCTTAGGAAATCATATTGCTTAACATTGGTGCATGGAATGATGAGGTATTGTGGGCTGATAAGAGAATGCAAGAAAAAAAAAAACTGGAAAGCTTTAAGTCTTGAAAATTACAACTGTTGAAGTTGTGTATGACAATTGGAGAATGTGAAATGGTATGGTTTTTAACAAAACAAAGCTGAACATGCAATTGACTGCTGATATGCTGAATATTATAATTGTTGTGGGATGTCAAATAGATGGGAAACTGCTACCTTTTATTCCTACTATGTAGTATGTCTTTTAGAAAGGCTAAGTAGATTTTGGTTGGTTGGATTATCTTGCATTTTTGTCTTGATCTAGTTTGTGTGGAACAAGTATACTGATTTGACTTTTTATAAGAAAGTAACGCTCTTAGTTTTTTAAAAAAGAAAAAATTGATATAATTTTTTAGAATTCATAAAGTTAAACTAAAAATTACCTAAAATCAATTTGAGATTTGTTTTGTGTGCTTAAATGGTTTTATTCCGCTTGATTAAGACATTTACTTTGTACTTCCAAATCTTAATTTTATTCAATCAACTCAGTTGTATACGACTAAAATTTGAAAAATGTATATGATACACCACTTCCATTTTTTATATGCTACAAAGGGCTCCACAATTTGGGTAATATGTCACTTTCTAATTGAGGTATTCCAATGTTAAATTGAACCAAGAATTACACGCTTTACCATAAAGAATTGCAGTGACATATATTTTAGAAAACAAATAAGGACATGCACCGAGCTCGTTACGAGTTTTAGAAAAATCGCTTTTCATTATTTTCTTCTAAACTTTTCTTGAAGAATATTTGAAAATGATTTTGGTTTTCTTGATAAAATTTATGCTGATTAATAGGTCAGGCATGTGTCCTCCTTAATTTTTACTTATTTTTTAAAAATTACATGTTCGCTATTCACCTGCTACATCTTCGCACCTATAGAGACGCACCTATAAAGACGTATAATTTCCAATTGAATTTGTCATTTAAATACTAAATTGGACAATGATATATTGCATTGATGGAACTAGAGAATGTTTCTATTGGAACTTGGAAAATTCAATGGGTTCAAGAATTGGCAGACGTGCGTAGATTGGGTGTGTGGTTGAGAAATTTGAATTGTTGACCATAGAAGTAACGCAAGAGTAGTCACCGGCACATTCGAGATTTCAAGTTCACGGAAGACGAATTATACATATTAAATTATGCCTCCCTTCTAGTTCCCCAGCAGTAGCCTGTAGTCGTTTCCGCTTCCCATTTCCCAGCAGTCCACCTCGGCCGACACGGCAGGGGCAAAAGGGCTTGACCTAATGTTACGTTGTTCTCTAACCAAACAAACACGTTATTTATCTTGGTGAGTAATAGTATCCTTAGTATCAAACATAAGATAATAACGAACCAAAATCAAAGGGCCATTTTAAAGTATACACCAATCTCGTTAAATGCAATTCCAACTATTTGGTAACTTTATGAAAATGCCTCTAATGCATAAAATTTTTATAAAATAAATAAAACATAAAAAATTGAAATGACGTATTTGTGGAAATATATAGGAAAACATTATAATATATGATTGGAATATATATAACAATAATAAAAGAAACTTCGTGCATTATGAGTACCTTTTTCGAATTTTATCATGTCGGCCCAGCCCGTTGTATATCCGATCTATAATGGCAAGGTTGCAAGGCGCCCACACGTGAGTAGCTATCTGAAAAGTTTGTTTCTCGGTCCCTTCTTTCCCCGTGTCTGGTCTTCATCAGTTTTTAAATATGTCTCCAATTTCTCCTCCGACGATAAAATTATCGTAGCTACTCTTGTGGCCTACAATAATACAACTATTATATAGAGCACACAGCATGGAAATGATGAAGTAATTATAATCACAACTTTTCAATCAATGATTCTTGTCTTCTTGATAGATAACCAAACGATACTTAATGAATCTTGTGGGCACTACTTTTCCTTTTCTATATGTTTTTAGGTGTATGTTCGTATCTCTTGATATAAGTTTCAAAATAATAAAGTAAATTAAGTTAACCTAACTTAATAGTATACTTTAATTAGTGTTGAGTATAACAACCGAGAACGACTCGAATCCTACACCAGATAATAACATAAATCTAGAAAAATTAACCAAATCAATCTCACAAACTCACCACCAAGTGATTCAAACTTGGCAATCCAAATCAATCGAGCAATAAATAAACTAACACACGATGATGTATTCGATCAGCATCAAGAATCTATATCAGCTGGAGAAAGAACACAATTTAGTATAATCACAAAAGATTTAACACAAAGATCACCGATTCATGATTTAACACCTTTAATTACGATTTCGATCCAAATCAATCGCCTAGCCGGTTATCCTTTCTCTCTTTCTAGTTTCTATACACTGAATTGCAACAACAGTGGAAGATTACAAGCTAATTAACCAGAAAATACGAGTTCTGAGTTAGAAACAAGAACGTGGATGGAAAAACAAAGCAAGAACCGTCAGATTGCATAACTGACTATTTGATCAACGACCATGATTCCGTTATCAGATCGCATGGTTATAAAGTCTTCTGGCTAAATTGTTTCCCGGTCGTTTATCTTCTTCTTGTTTGCAGTCACACCCTTGAAGTTCCCAAAACTTGCAATTCACTTCACAGTTAGGTTACTAGTAGTTGATTTTATTCAAAGTATTATTTTTTTTTAGTATAATAATTCACAAAGTTTCACTAAGTTTATAATTCAATTTAAATCTCATCCGTTGATTTTACTTATTCAATTTGAATCTGACGTATACGCCATTGTTTAAATGGCCAAGTGCTCGGATCTATTAAATACTTAATGAGCACGTAAATAATATAATTTAAATTGAAAATAATATTCAACATATTAAATTTTACACGCATATCATATAAAATGTTGAAGTTATAGTACTAATCTGTAACTAATGAAAAATGCAAATTATGGTATTGCATGCGGATTTGTGAAAAACATGAAATTTATAAACAATTTAAAAGCGATATAAAACACGATAAAAATGTTTAAAAGGTTTAAGGTGATCTTGCTATGTACCAACTTGCTTAACTATTTTCAAGTAATTTATTACTTAATTAGTTTTGATAGGAGCAGATATGTAGAGGGTGATGAGTTTCCAACGAGAAAGATTTTCTCGGTCTATTGTTATAGATAACTATCACTTCATGTAATACGCCAGATTCATACTTTAATATTCAAAGTCTTGTTAGAGACCTGCTTATAATTAAATTAAAAAACAATATATGTTTTAAAAAATATCAACGCTTTTAAGTAAAAAGCATATACTATGTTATTAACAAATGCATTTTTTTATTTACAACACCCATATTCTTAACTAAGTACCCTAACTTCTTAAAAATAATCCTGACATTTGTTGGTCTTTCTTTTTATCTTTATTGTAGACGCGGATCTTCCAAAGACTTACGTGTTTATGTAACATTATTTTCAATTCAAAAATATATATGCATAATCAATGTAATCAAACCGTATAATATATGTGAAAACTATTGTTGCTTATATGAAAAATAATTGTTAAGAGTAAATGGTTTACTAAAAATAATACAGTTTTGAATTGAACCGTGATATTTTTACATATTTAACCAAATATTTACCCAAGTAGAATAAATTTTAAGTTTTAAATTATGAATTAATTAATCATTTTACACAAGAATTGATAAAGCGTGTAGTTTTTAACTCCATATATATTTGAGTAAGAATATTATTAAGAAAGTACTGCATAATTGGAAAAAATAAAAATGATAAATAAAAGGAAAAAAAGCCAGTGGGATTCAAACCTTACATGCTATAGTTAAAGAGTGACACATACGCACCAAATTAAAATTGAATAAGTAATATGAACATATGATATTTAAATTAAATTATCAATTGTGTCCAACAATTCAGTTATTATATTGAATAAAGAAATTATTACTTTAAATTAAGAAATCATATATACCCTGCCCAAGAGAACTTCAAATATTACAACTGATGTTAAGTTTTACTAAAAAGATAAAATAGATGATAGAACATTTTACAAATGTGTAATTTTAAGTGCAAAAGTTTGATTTAATTTAGTGCAAATATAATATTTTTAAGGGTTAATTACACTTTCACCCCATGTAAGATTCTCGTTTTTCAAATTCTCAAACCTGGGGTTCCGAAGATCGCTATAATTTCCTCCTAACTTTGCTCGTGGTTTCATGTCGTTAATCTTCGCCACAATAACGAAATAACACGGTCAAACCGTTAAAAAAGTCAACCGTCAACTGGGGTTTGAAAGTAAGATTTGTCAAAAAAATATTTTTTCTAAAAAAAAAAAATTACATCAGCAAGTTTTTTTATGACGAAATAAAGATTGGTGGTTTCCAACTATGTCCTCGAGGGGTCCCAAAGTAAGATCAAATTGAAAAAAAACACATAGATTTTTCTGAAAAAGTAACAAGGGAATTTGAATGTAATTTACTAATAGTGGAAGAAAATAAGAAAATTGATTGAAAAGGAAGAATTTGAAACATATCAATTAATGGATTTACGGAAGAAGCAATACACCAACCTCATCTCTGGCAGAAGAGGAGCCATTGCAAGACGACAATGGAGCAGGACGTTGAATGGTCTGGTGGGTTCAATGATGAAGATCGTATCATAAGTCTAGATCGAAAAAGACAGAGATTAAATGAATATGTTCCAGAGGAGGAAGAAAATATATTTCCTGAAAAAGTTGATTTGACAATTCCTAAATTACGATTTATTAACGACGCCATTACGATCTCAAATTGGCCATTTTCATTTTCCGAATTTTTTTAATTTTCAAAATTAATTTGACTAATCTTACTTTGGGACCTCGAGGACTAACGTTCGAGGCCGACTACTGACTTTAATAACTAACCAACTAAGTAAAAACGTTGGAAAATCAGAATTTCAACTCATACAAGTTTATGTAATTAACCCTATTTTTAATTGTTTATTATATTTAAAGAAGTTGCGATGTTTAATAATATATGAAATTTTACGGTACATCTAAAAATGGAAAATATATCAAATTATACGGTTTCTTAGCATTACATGCGTAGTGGCCCACAGTTTTTCTACTGTACTAACATTTGCAAAGGTATATACGTAGTACATATTTAATGAAGGATGTGTGAAATACATGGCTTATATTACACACACACACACACAGAGCGGCCACATTATAAACTCTATATTAGTACTAGCAAGCAATGCTCTATTTCTACCCAATACCACAGTCACTATACCATCCAACCTGCAGCTAATGAGCTCCATGAGGAATGGAATGTCCAATGCCGGAGACATCATCGACTGGTTCGAGGATGTTGCCGAGCATGCCGGCCACTTCCAGACGGAGACGCTTAAGCGGATTCTTGAAGTGAACTACGGGGTAGAGTACCTCAAGAAATGGATAGGGGATGTGAATGTTGGAGAAATGGAGGGAAGTACATTGGAATCTCTGTACACTTCATTGGTGCCACTTGTTTCCCATGCTGATTTGGAGCCTTACATTCAAAGAATTGCTGATGGAGATACTGAGCCTATTCTCACTCAACAGCCTATAACAACTCTCTCATTAAGGTCTTGCTATTTTGCTTTAATGGTTCTTTCTGTTTCAATGGTTTATTTGAAACATGTTTTTCTTTGAAGAAGTGAACTTTCTAGGTTCCAACTTCCAAGTCATTAGTAAAAAGTTCATCTTTAATTTGTTGTTCCCACTTGTATTAGAGAAATACATAATCTTTTTTGTGCCTACAGTTCTGGTACAACTGAGGGTAGACAAAAGTTTGTACCTTTCACAAGCCACAGTTCCAAGACCACTCTTCAGATTTTCAAGCTTGCTGCAGCTTACAGATCAAGGTAAGCTTCTCTCTTACATATATTTTCAATGTCTGATCTTTCTAGCTGCTTAATTTAATGTCCACATGAAAAGTTAGTTTGGAATAGGATTTAGTATTGGATTGATTTTGTCTTGACATAGTTGAAGCGTTGTAGTAGTACTTTTCATACAGCTAATCTCACAATATCTCTTTCTTTTTTTTTTAAAAATTCTTTTATATGTTTCTTATTTACTTTATGACCCTTGTATCATAGGAACTTTATATATGGAACTACCTACTAAGTTTTATATCAGGCTCTGATTCTAATGCTAGCTTGTGCAATGGAGCAGAGTTTATCCAACTAGGGAAGGCGGAAGAATACTTGAGTTCATATACAGCAGCCAGTGGTCCAAGACGAAGGGCGGGATAACGGTAGGAACGGCAACGACGCATGTATACGCAAGTGAGGAGTTCAAGATGAAACAAGAACAAACAAAGACGTTCACTTGTAGCCCAGCAGCAGTTATTTCGAGTGGAGACTACAAGCAATCTACTTACTGTCACCTCCTCCTCGGTTTACACTTCTCCGATGAAGTCGAATTCATAACCTCAACGTTCGCATACAGCCTTGTGCAAGCATTCCGGTCATTCGAAGAAATCTGGAGAGAGATATGCATGGACATCAGAGAAGGCAAACTAAGCTCAAGAATCACTTCTCCTGATGTGCGAAAAGCTGTTCTCGATATCATCTCTCGTCCCGATTCGGACTTGGCCACAAGAGTTGAATCAAAATGTGAAGAGTTGGAAGAAAGAAATTGGTATGGTTTGATACCAACCCTGTGGCCTAATGCAAAGTATGTGTACTCAATAATGACAGGGTCAATGCAACCATACTTAACTAAGCTTAGGCATTATGCTGGGGATTTGCCATTGGTAAGTGCAGATTATGGGTCCACTGAGAGCTGGATTGGTGTAAATGTGGATCCTTGTTCACCACCAGAGAAAGTAACTTTTGCAGTGGTTCCAACTTTTTCTTACTTTGAGTTCATACCACTTTTTAGACAGAAGAAGAACAATGGAAGGTGCAAATCACCCACAGATGATTTCATAGAAGATGATCCAGTGCCTCTTTCTCAAGTCAAGATTGGCCAGGAGTATGAAATAGTCATAACCACTTTTACAGGTGAGTAATTTATACTATGTTTTTTAACTTTTCTTGGACTACTGTTATATTAATTGAAAGCTTGTTAAACTGCATATTTATATCTCTTTCCTAAAGTACATTACATCTAAAAATGTATCACATGCTGCCTAACAGACAATTCATTCACAGCCATTCACATTTTTAAGTTTAGTACGTGTTTGGATTATAATTCTGACACATATGTGTGTGTATACTATACTGTGCCAGTTATATTCAGAACTAGTAATTCACAAGCCCTGTGACTCTTGGACAAGCCAAGTGGAACACAACTGGACAAGTACTATATGTTCTGGCAATCATTTTCGCACACATGACTAATCTACTAAAGCTCCAAAGTTTTCTCCCATGATAAAATGTTGTCTTTTTACCCAATGGAAGAACATGATACATAGTACATGGTACATGGTACAAAGCTAGAGGAATATGTATAAGAATCTTGATATCATATTCATGTTATGGCCACTTTAGAATATTCTTTTTCATTAATATTTAAAACACAAGAGAGCATATGGTTATTCTTGATGGTGCTAATATCATGTTTATTTTCCTTGATTGTGCAGGTTTATATAGATATAGATTAGGGGACGTGGTCGAGGTAGCCGGTTTCCACCGTAACACCCCGAAACTCAACTTCATTTGCAGGAGAAAGCTCATTTTGACAGTAAACATTGACAAGAACACAGAGAAAGACCTTCAGTCAGTGGTGGAGAGGGGTTCACAAATACTAGAAAAATCGAAAACAGAACTAGTCGATTTCACCAGCCATGCCAACATATCGGCACAACCGGGGCACTACAGGATCTACTGGGAAATCAAGGGGGAGATTGAGGAAACTTCACTAAGGGAGTGTTGTAGGGAAATGGATGCTTCATTTGTTGATCATGGATATGTTGTGTCAAGAAAGAGCAATTCCATAGGGCCATTGAACTATGCATTGTGGAGAGAGGGACTTTAGAAAGATTTTGGACTATTTTATTGCAAATGGTGCAGCCTTAAGCCAGTTCAAGACTCCTAGGTGCACTAGCAATCCTTTTCTGCTGAGGATTCTTGATTCATGTACTGTAATGAGATTCCATAGCACTGCTTATAATGGAGCATAGGAGAAATCAAAGCTCTTAAGAAAATTGCTGGTGATTTTAATTTGGCTAATCAGAGTTAGAAAAGACAAAATATTAATCAAGTTTCTTATTTGGACAGATGCATATTGTGTTTACTGTGTAATCTGTAGCATCTTGAATTTATCAACTCCATATTTGTTTGCTACAGCCCAGAATATGGAAATTCATATTCTATTACATTGTCTTTGTTTCATCATTCAAAAAACAAAACATCTAGCACAAGGACGGTTGACTAGGGACTTGTGGATTTTAATGTACTTGAGTACTAGTAAGTATCATTGAGATATCATAAACAAAAAGTAAACTTTTAGCAACGAATTTCTCCTAATTAAGGACATGAATTGAATGTAGAATATCAATATGTAAAACTTATCACAGTTTGAATTTGACCTACAATTCAGTAGTAGGGATACCGTAGTTTTTTATGGAGTCCGTTTGTGACTTATGAAGATAAAAATATACTAGTACTATGATAGTCATTTGTTTTTCATAGTTTCGCTAATACATACACATGTTATAGGGTTATAGCAATGTGAATCTTGTTATAGTTCGGACAGTTACTGTCATGATTAGAGTACCTTTTAGACTTTAGCATGAATATTATTATTATCAACCCCAAACTCATAGGCATTAATCTTGCTTGCTACATTATATCTGAAGATTCGATTTTAAGTTGATTATACATCATCTGAAACACACCACTCGACAAGTCAGTAAGTCACACCACATTAAAGTATGCATTAAATAGGTGGGTAAACATTGGGGTATGACGAGAGTTTAGCCACGATAGAGAAATTGAAATGTGTGTGTGACCAACTACAACAAATGCAAACACAACAAGGGTGGGTTTATGTGGACTTGAATTGATTTCCCCACATTCGTCTACGTACTACACAAAGTGGGGAACATTGGTCAGTTTCACATCCTCATGGGTCGCAATTACATATCGTCTCCTTCACATACTAGCTGCCCCACCATGATTTTTGACTTCTTTTGGACAAACACCATCTAATTCACTCAATCTTCTCACCAGTACTCAACCTAACTTTCTTGCACACTCGTGTACCAAATACTTGAGAAAATCAAGAAATCAAATGAGAAACAATACATTTACTATGATGTCTAACATTCCACTAAATAAAATTCCAACACAAAAAATCTACTCCAACACTAAAACTAGTTCTCCCAAACATGACCAGACCCGAAATCCAAATTTGATCCGAAAATATGAAGGTCAACCATCCGCATATTGACCCGATATTCGATCGAAAATTATACAATCCGAAATGACAAAAATTAAATTTGAAAGTTGCACTAATTTACACCCTGATGCTACCAAAAATATCGTATACAAAGTGTGCGATTAAGAGTAGAATTAGACAAATCATAACTTCCAATCTCCTTAATATGTGAGAGTAATTAATGAGTCTAAGTTTCTATTCACCATTGGTCATTAATGCTTAATGACAACCGGCTTATATAGGCATTGTTAATGGCCTGCCTTAGCCCTTCGAAGGGCACTGTGGTAGAGAGCCTCGAGGCGAAGCTCCTCGATTCGAAGCACTTGACGCATGGCGTGTGGGCCTAATTCGGTTGGACGGGCTTCGTGCCTCGAGGCTTACAGGGCTTCGGGTTGGCGGGCAGACCTTCGAGGAGCGGTGGGGTCAAGACAAGAGTCTTCCTATTCTTGTCATATCATAAGTCCCCCCATTTTCTGTGCACTTTCTGAGTGGATCGGAAAATGTAAAGCTCGCAGTAGCCCAGCGCTCGAGGCCTTCCCTTTTCATCTCGAGGCATTCCTTTTTCATCTCGAGGCATTCCTCGAAGGAATTCACTATTTTGTAAGTAACTCTTCCTTTGGCGGGATATTGCAAAATTTGAATTGTTACTGGGCAGTCAACCGTTTTATTACCCCCTATAAGTAGTAGAGTCAAAGATCCTTTTTCACTTTACTTTCTCCTTCTAATTTCTTCTCTATCTATCTGCGCAAAGACGCCTCGAGCTCGAAGTTTCTACACTGCTCAGATTCAATTTCCAACAAGTAAGTAACTCTTATAAATCTTCCTTTCTTGTTTTGATTACTTCCTTTATGCCAATTGCAATTCTTCTTTCTCCTTTTGCCAAGCAATTTTGAGTCGTTTTTGTTAGAAAAGCTTAGATTTTCTTTCCTGCTGGCCGATTTCTGGCAATGATCCTGTTTTTGTGTTTCGTCGTCTTTAGAGAGTAGATTATAACCTTCTCCCCCCTTTTTACTCCTTAGTATGTCTTCCGAATCCGAGCCGCAGTATAGCTACGAAGGCGATGAGGTCGAGAGTCCTCCTTCAGATGATCAGTTATTCGAGGAGGGTTTCTTTGCCGAGCTGGGTAGGTTTGCTAGGATAAACCTGTAGCGGTCTGCTCATTTTTCACCTCCTGTCGACCCTAGTGACTCTAATGCTTTTTTAGACGGGAGGCGTGTGATCGCAGTGTCCCCTCTTCGTATTTTTTACGCGCAAGGGGTTAAACAACCTAATCCCGGTTTTTCTCCTCGGACCCGTGCTAGGTACCCTTGTTCTCCTCCTCGAACTATTCTTCCTTCTCGGCCTCTCGAGAGACCCCTCGAAATTGGTCGAAGACCAGCCCCTCGGGCCGAAAAACCTTATGTAGGAAAGGGTAAGAAACCCCTTGATCCCAGGGATGTCGCAGAGCGCATCTCGAGGGCCCATCCCAATAGAGTCGCTCCAATTATCGACCTTACTAATAGTACCTCTTCGAGTTCCCCTGAATATCATCCTTCTTCGCTTGATTATACCCCGGGCTTAGGAGCCCATCATTCACATTCTTTATACTCCTCACTCGCAGTACTTCCTGCTCCGGACAACTCCTTCCAAGCTAATATTCCACTTAATGGTTTGCAGGGAGAAGGTCCAAACCGAAGGATGGAACAAGAAGGGAATCCGCTACATCCCGAAGAGCAAGACAATCCCGAGCCGCACCAAGCTGAAAATAACCAAAACGCAGATCAACCTGATCCCTTGCTCCTCAATCTTCCCGAAAATCCCGATGAGTTTTTTGAGGAGGCATCCACTGTCCTCGATGGTGAGATCCCGGGTATTCGCACCAGATTCGAGATCCCCGGGGATATTGAAATCCTTATTCCCGAGCCTTTTCATCGGACGTTTGCTCCTCCGCGAGGCTACCTGGGCATCCACCTAGCTGTCCTTGAAAATGGGCTTCGAGTTCCTCTCGACCCTGAGCTCCTTTCCTTTTTAAACCACTTACAAATTTCTCCTTCCCAACTTCTCCCGAACGGGATAGGCTTATTAATTGCCTTTTTTCTTTTTCTAAGGGCCCGTGGGCTCCCTCTTAACTCTGCCAATTTCTTCCCCTTTTTTACCATTGCAAAGGCTCCTGGTACCAAAGGTATGTATTACCTTAATCAACGGCTCGAGTATCGAATTTTTCGTCCTTTCACTTCCTCCCATGGTCTCGGATAGAAGAACAAATGGGTGTGGCTTCGACTGCCCACTAATTCTTAGGGAGTCTGCGGAGATTGGGGCATCGTGGAGCGTTGGAGGACCTCTGCGATTAGTGCCCGTCGTCAGTATCTCCGCAGGTCTAATGTCCCTGCATGGATTCATCGATATGAGGGTGTGAGCGAGGATAGGATGATGTATCCTTATGGGCTCTTCGTTCAGCCAATCATGTACCTCGCGGGTTATACTAATACTCCCGTTTATTGTGCAAACAATTTTGACTTGGGTATGTTGCCTTTCGCACTAATCGCCTTTTATCAGACTTCAAAATTTACTAAGTGTTTCTTTCTCTTTTCACAGGCGACTGGATAATGGTGTCCATGGTTGAGATGGAGGGGAGGAGGATGGCCAGTGCAAAAGCGGTGCGAGAAACTCAAAGGGTCGCGGAGCGGTACTATGGCCCTCCCACTAACATTGCGACCACTCTTCGCCCTCCTGCTGATGGCTCGGATCCGCAGCCACAACTTCATCCCAAGGGACCTCCGTTGAATGCTCATGGAGATAATGTAGGTCCAATTATGCCTGGTCCCGAGGTAGCCTAAGGGGGTCGAGCAAGCTCCTCAGAAACAACCTCTCGAGCAACCTCAACAGCAGCCTCTACAGGAGCCCGAGGTGAATCCTATCGAGCAAAATCTCGAAGTCCCTTTGGTGGATCCGCAGCAGCCCCCGCTCATCAACGAAAGTGGAAAAGTTGATCTTGGTGGGGGAAATTTTATGGACTTGAACGACTTCGACTTCGAGGTACCTCTGAGCCAAGATCATCCCGAGGGCCACCACCAAGCTCTGAACCTTGATGATTTGGAGATCCCGGGAACAAGGCGGGGGGAGGGAAGAAGAAACCGAGGGTCCATCCTTGAAGAGGGCCCGTACCTCCTCGGACCCCATTGACCCTGCCGAGGTATCTAGGATTGCCTCGATGCCTTGGGAGGCGTAGGCTTCTTCGGTCCTTGTTGTGGAACAATCGGTAAGTTTTATTAATTCCTCAACTTTCCCACCTTCGATACTTTATTTTTCGCTGACTTCTTCCTTGTTTTTCTGCCAGATGATGAATGCCACTACGGCCGTAGCCCAAACTCTTTGAGGCTTGCTCCCTCTTCAAATTCAATTTGATCAAACTAGGTAAAGTTTTCATACCTTAACCAGTATGTACAACGCCGAAAAGGAGAAGAGATTGGGGCTCGAGGACGACTTGGCGAAGGTCCGCGAGGACTATAAGGCTCTGGAGGAGAGGTATGAGTGCGCGGAGAGTTCACGGCAGGGTGCGGAGCGTGCCCTCGAAGTGGCATAAAAAGAGAAAGGCGAGGCCCTCGCACTGGCCGAGCAAAGGAAGGCTGGGGTTCGGGCTTTAGCCAAGCAATTTGTTCGTACTTTCTTTGTCAAGGTTGAAGTCAGGACAAAAGCCCTGTGCAAAGGGACTTCCTGGCTTTGGGATCCCAGATTTACACCAAAGTAATGGCCAAGTTTGAGGAGTTCGCCAAAGGTTTCAACTTGGCCATCGACCGCCTCTTGCGACTCGGGCTGATTGCAGCGGATTTCAACTCCCAAGGCCGCGTGGAAATGGACCAAGATACGAATGGCAATCCTCGTCCTGTTGTTGAACCCGAGGATGATCTCGATATGGATGTTGTAATGGTCGATCGAGGAGTTTCGGCCCCTCGTGGAACCCGAGCCCGAGCCTGAGGAAGGGGTTTCGGAGCCTCCTGCGAGGACCCCCGTTCGAGAATACTACCCTAGCTGGGTTACTCGCCTTTTGGCCTCAATCAACATCCGCCCCAAGGGATCCTCAAAGAACTTCACCAGTCTTCGTAACAAGCTAAAATCATTGACTGGTGAAGTATGTTGGACTCCTAGGTCTTCGGAGATTCGAGACGCTCAGCCTGAGGGTGAAGACGAGAGGGTGGTCGAAGAGGAGGGAGATGTTGAACAAGAAAATGCCACCGAGGAGAGTTCCGAGGGTGGATCTGGAGATAGCTCTGAGACAGGTGAAGATAGCTCCGAGGAAGCAGCTTGATAGCTTGCCTTGAGACTCTCGATTGTTTTGAAGACCGAGGTCTGTCTCGGCTTAATCTTTTCTTTTGTAATCTTTGACAGGCCCGAAGCGTCCGGCCTTTAATATTGTGTGTACAAGTACAATTCTTACCGGTTGATACGGACATGTGTCCAATCCGTTAAGGGCGCCATAGAGCGTGTCCTAGAGCGCATCAAGGCTGAAATAGCCAATTCAGTACTAGTCCGACCTTCAAATGGTCCGACCTGAGGAAAACCATTCCAGGTCAACTAGTACTTACAAGTCAACACACCTTCTCAGCTAAGTCCGACCAAGCTAGGTGTACGACTTCCGAACCTGACAAAAGGTCATATGGTCCTTCCAAGTACCACAAACTGTCAGTCCTAGGATGCCAAACGGACCGGACGAGAGAATCTCGGACGCTACCATCACATTAAGACCAAACGTATATAATAGAACCACTGAGATACTTCCGTGAAACTTCTGGCTCGGACACTCAGAGTTACCTAAGGGCAGACCAACCAAGGCATAAATCGTCTGAGGGACCGACACGGACCCAACAAAGCGAATAAAGATTTCAAAGGAAAAGGTCCAAACTACCTCCCGTGCCCATTAATCGGATGTGGGCCATCGCTCACTATTGATTGGGCCAAAGGTAGCATTGGTGTCCAAATCAAGCATACATTGCACCATCTTATGAGTCATCTCATAAGATATGGTCTCTATAAATATAGCACAAGGTCCAAGACCTTAAGGTAAGTCACAATTCCCAAGTGATAAGCAATAATCATTCCAAATCATATCTCATAACTACCCCATTGAGAGCCTTACAACTCTCTCGAGTAAAGTCTCACCGGGTCGACAACTTGTAACCCGTTACCTATCTAAACCCCCCCAACACTTAGTCTTTTCAGGTGATCAAACTCAGACCAAGTCATCAGGTCGGACCTCAAGTTGGTGGTGGATCTTAGATCGAGGATTTGTGGTAGTTTAGTTAGTTAGTGTTCGAGGCTAAACCCCTCAACATTTTGGCACCGCTCAGGGAATCGCTACGAAGGTTCCGTGTTTCAATCACTCAATGGCAAGAACGAGAAGGGTAGCACGAACCAAAGGTAATCGACGTTGAACTCCACCCCCACGTCCACGCGGACGTCCACCAAGCAGAGGGCGGAGAAACAATGCAACAGGGAGGAACACTGTAAGAAGAAGGCATCCAAGTGATGGCCACACGTTAAAGCTTCCATCCACGTATGAAGGAGATGATATTCACCAGAAGAGTCCAAATGTTCTCAGAACATCAGACCAGAACCATGGAGAAGGGGTCGCAAGTTTCTCCTAGAAGCTCAAGGCCCCACCACGGGTCAATAGCCACTATGTCCGATGGTCGATCGTCTGCACTAGTGATCTCGGATTAAGTGAGACTCACGATAGATTGCTCACGATAATCCAAGGTCGCCTCGTTCAACAACGCCCATCCTCAAGAAGTCACTCCGCCAAATACTCCTGCTCAAGCAGAGCTCCTATCAAGGAACCGGCAACGTCCGATCCAGCAGAGGTTGGGAAATCAGCTACCTCAAGAGGATTTGCGGAACCTTCTAGATCGGAGAGCATCTGCTTCCCAATTTCGGGGTGAAGGTAGTCCGAACGGTAGGAGAGAGTATCAGGAGGAGGATAACAGGCAGCCTAGAGCTCCGCAACAAGCACCTCCTAGAGCCAGAGATCATGTAGCGGAAACCATTCCAGTGGTCCGCCCAGATGAACTCCCTACGGATGTAGCAGTTCATCCTAGGACGGGGGAGATTGTTGGTCCAGATAACGGCAAAGTAAAAGACCTGGGTGTGAATAGTCTTTAAAACTTTTCGATAAGACAGCTTTCGTATATCTGTGAAGATATCTGATAGTTAATTTCAGAGAGCGGAAGACTTTTCTAAGATAAGTGTAAGTGTTAGGAAATTTGTTAGATATTTTGTTAGAAATATCTGTTTAGATTTTGATCAGCAATATGATGACTTATCTTAGTCTCAGAAAGGTGATTAGTACTCTTGGTTCACTTGAACATTGTAAAAGAGGAAACCCACTAAGTATGATAGTCTAGCTAATCTTGTGTAGGATGTTAGGTCTCAAAATGTAATTTTTATTTTATGAAGAGAAGACCAAGAAGAAGACATCCAAGCAGAACAAGTTCAACGACATTGAAGATTTGAAGAAACTGCACAAGATTATCAAAATGCTTTACAGATACTGGCCGATATCTTGAAGACACGAATAGTTTTAAACAAACTGGTCACAAGAGATATCTCGAGAAATAAAAGGTCTATTTGAAAACAAGGAAAGTGTCCATGACATATCTATTCTCAGATACCTTGAGCTTTAACCACATTTCTGAAAAGGAAATATATATATTGCAAACAAAGTTGTTTCAATAAAAGTGGTATCTAAACATAAAGATAAGAACGTGCAAAGAATCAGAGAAATCTGATCAAGGTTGTCTCTGATACAAAGCATAGTTCCGTTGGCACTACAGGACAAAAGTATAGTACAATGCATTAAATGCACGGACAGAGATGTATGAACAAAAGCAACGGTAGCTTCTGAAGAAGAAGACAAACTCACATAAAGATTATACAGATATCAATAGTTTGAATTTGATTTAAGCCTAACGGATACTATTCAAACGGCACTCAAATTCATCTATAAATATCAACACTTAGACTGCTTGAGAAGACACACTGAACACCTTGAACTCCATAAACATGTTGAACATCTTACTCTATCAAAGAAAAATACTTATCCTCAAACTTTCATGCACCAAAGCTCTTGATCTTAAGTAGCACTAAAGTTCTAAGTGTCATGATCCTAAACAAGCACTGCTATCTGTGAAAGAGTTGAATTGAAAGATCAAGTATCTGAGATTCATTCTCTAGAACATTTATCTAAGACTTGGTCAAGAAAAGAACAAGATACCATACATTGGAAAGTGTATTAAGTATACTTGATTCACAGAGCTATCGATTAATCAAAAGTTATTAAAGAAGCTCATCCGACAACTCAAACCAAAACTAACACCATCATCGCGTGGAGTATGTGAAGTACTTAGTTTGAGAAACTAAGGAATAACTCCAAGGTTATTGAGCATGTGAAGTACTTAGCTGGGAAGCTAGGGAATAGCTCAAAATCTTTCCGAGTAAGTACAGAAGTACTTCGTCAGAAAGCCGGGAACAACTCAGGGGAACATTTGGTCGGGAACCATTTGTTTAAGGAATCTTAGAATAGGATTTTGTAAGGTGGCCTCAATTATCTATTCTAGTGAATTCTAGGTCTTTGGAAGACCAAGTGATTAGCTGGAGGATTACGCCACCTCCAGATACCACTATACTTGCTGTGTTATTTACTTTTCAGACTTACATTTCAAAGAACACACACACACACACACTTTAACTGCTTCGCACTTATCTATCTTAAGTCTTCCGCCTGATCTAAGTATCGACATCTACACGTATATCTCGAGAAATAGTTTTATCGACAAAGTTTTAAAAGACTATTCACCCCCCTCTAGTCTTTTACTTTGCCGTTATCTCGACCAACAAGTGGTATCGAGAAGAGGTTCACAAGCCTTCCAGACCAACCTAGATCCCCAGATAGGTGAATGAACTTTGTCCATTTTGAGGACTATATAATTTGTGTGTTAAGTGCAGAATGTCTCGAGTGATGCACCTGCTCAAACCAGAGAACTACGAGAAATGGAAAATAACATGATGCTCCACCTTGAAGCCATAAGTGATTTAAATGATCAAGTGATAAAGAATGGCCCAATAGTCATTCAACAACTTCAACAAGTCATGGAGGTTTCTAATGGTAGACAGAGATCAAAGCCAAGGATCTTCACAAACCGATGCGCCAACAAGTGGGAGATCTACTAGTCAAGTTATTTACGTAACCAAAGCTCAGAGAACTCGACATCGAAGATGCCAAGAGAAATCGTCTCGATGGTCAAGCTCGTAATATCATCATCGATCGACACTGAAAGCGTATACAGCGTAAACTGGGTGCTAAATGGCAAAAGTTGTCCGCAACCGATTGAAGAAATCAGGCGAATCGAGAAAACCAAAGAAAACAAGTTCGAAGTTCTCAAGTTGAAATTTCAAAATTTCAAACAAGGACACATCAAACTCGAAGAACTTGATTTCAGATTTACCACCTCATGAGTGATATGGCAAGACTTGGGAAAGAATGATACTCCCAATGAAAAGATTAAGACTATTGTCAAGTCTTAACCACAACCGGAGCATACTAAATTCTTTTTATTTTAACCAAGGAATGCCAAATATCACCCAAAGGAACTCTTCTCACATCTTGCTATGGTTGATTATGAGACAACACAAAGAGAACAAACAACCTAAAAGTTGCGTATATTGCTCTAGTTTCTCAAGGAACTTCAAAAGAAGAAAAGGAAGGGATCGAGGATGCTCTTGTTGCAAAGCAAATGAGCAAATATGTCACGAGAAATTGAGAGAAGAAAAGCCAAAGAGAAGTCAAAAGCATCTAGTTTCAAACTATCACCAAGACAAAATATGCAAAGCTCACGAACAAGCCAAACCGTAAAGCATCATGTAATCGAGAAAGTAGAAATCGAAACGATATTCCTGCTTCTATTGTCGTAAACTCGTCACTAAGAAGGATTGTCCCGCCTTCAACAAACTAAGGACAGTAACAAGAAAGATAGAAGAATCTTCAAGAAGCCGTAAAGCTTTATTAATCAAGAAAGAAAGAAAATCCAAACTCAATCGATGCTCTAGACGCTGAGACAGATTCTCAAGATGACAATTCAGATGACTCAACCTTACCATCACCGTAATTATGTGGAGTTACCATGATATAATCGACTTCGCCTCAAGAAGAATGAAATGTGTGGAGTTGTCGAAATTGACGGTCCGCATATCTCCAACATAGAAATCCTTATGGCTGATGAGGTAACACATACTTCTTGTTATACTTATGAAAGTGATGAAGAAGAAATAAAAGATCTAGAAAATCTCGTGAAAGAACTTGACATCTATGAAAGAGAATTTCTAATGATCCGAGCTAGAGCCAAAATCTTGAAGAAGAAAAGAATTCTCTTGCAAAGGAAAATTCTCAATTAGTTAAGATATCCGAGAAAAGGATGCTCAAAATGCATTTCTCAAAGCTCGACACCGAGACCTAAAAGTCACATAAAGAAGCAATGGTCAATTATGAAAGAAATATGAAGATCTTCTTCCGAGAACAAGGAACTCAAAAGAAAGAATTATCTTTGCAATCTTATGCCAAAGCTAGTGACACTTCATCAAGTACAATCTTACTTAAGAGATTCTTCGAAAAGAAAGGACTTCAATAATACATGCAGATTGTTCTATCACTCAATAAGAGTAACGAAGAAGAACATTTGTAAGTATCAAGAAGATGGTTCCCATGCAATTTATAGTATCACAAGACGAAGATTGTTGACAAAGGAAAGGCAATGACTAAACCTTTGTGGGAAAAACAAGTAAAAACAAAACTAAGTTACATCGCCTTCGAAAGAAACACAACACCGAAAAGTGTAAACACCCACAAAGTTATGTTCTCAAAAGGGTAGAATTGCAGAGGCAAATTCTCCCATGTCACTTTTTCTCGAAAGAAATTGACCAACCAGAGACTAGCAAAGTCACGAGAAAAGATCTCATAGCTTCAAGTGCTCAAACGGTATCGCTATAAAAGCATCGGGAAACAACTTGCTCATGAATACAAACAGAGCAAGAACGATGGTTAAAGGCTAGAATTGCTCAAAGCAATTATCGGTGGAAGTTGAATCAAGCCATCGAAAATCAATGCTGTGGCTAGAAGAAATCAAGGAAAGCTAAGTTTGTCGAAAAGCAAACTCGTAAACCTCGACAGTATCCGAAAGCACCAATGGAGCACCTAGGAACACACCAAGGAAGAAAATAATTTTAATGATGACAATCATTCAATTAGAATTCTCCAGATGTTCCTATCGACAAAAGAATGCTCCAAGGAAATTCATTCAAAATGGATTCCTATCGAAGATTGTTTAGTCCGATGGTTCCAATCAGAATTGAGAACCTAATCTCCTGCTCATTGTGTGTAATGCTTCGGACTAAAGCACAATGGCTATTTGATAGTGGATGCGAAAGCACATGACAGAGATAAAGCAACCGTCGATTACAAAGCTTGCAACATGTGACCGAGCATCGATTTGTCGGAGGAGAATTAAATCCTCTCGATTCGGGCAACGCTAAATTGGGAACATTAACAATCACCGACATATGTTAAGGATTTGAAATATAATCTATTTAGCATGAGCCGCTTTGCATAAAGGTTTTATCAGAAATTCAAAGCAAAATATCGCAAACTAATTGACAATGAGTCAAAGCGCATACCTTGGTTGCTCGCTGAAAGGCTTTTATGTTGCCGATTGGGCATCTCGCCACAATCAAGAATGTCTCATGGTGAGTCAATCTGGTCACATGTAAGAGCACCGTTATGGCACAAAAGAATGAGTCACTTGAATTTCAAAACTCAACAAACTTGCCAAGAAAGAGTTAGTGGTTGGCCTTCCCAAAACATCTTCGTAAGGATGGTATCTGCTCGCCGATGGGGAAACAATCTAAAATCTCTTTCAAGTCCAAAACTAGACACTCTAGAAAGTTAGACCAACGCAACTACTACATATGGATCTTTTTGAATCATCTCAGAATTAGTTATGCAGAAAGAAATATGGTCCGTTGTTGTAAATGACTTCTCAAGATTCACTTGGGTTTTTCAAACACAACTGATGCCGGTGGAGATACCAAACTTGTCAAAAAGCTTCAAGTCATGAAAATGACAAGGTATCGCAATCGTATCGTACTATGGTATCGAGTTTGTCAACCAAAGACATAAAGGAGTTTTGTACCGCAAAGGTATACAACACCAAATTTCTATAAGAACACCTCAACAAAATGGTGTTGCGTAAAGGAAAAGTAACCCTTAAAGAAGTCGCAAGGACGATGCTAATGACACCAAATAAGTGAAGTTTATCGGGTCAAGTCGAAACACAAATGCTACATCGTAATGTATGTTTGATAAACAAACACCATGACAAGACCCTTATGAAATCTTGGCTCAGAGACTCTAATATCAAACATCCGAGAGTATTCGTTGTAGATGTTTTGTTCTAAACAATGGAAAGATTATCTGAGAACATTTCAACCAAAGGCAGATGAAGGAAGTAAGAAAACACCAAAGTAGATGTTTTGTTCTAAACAATGGAAGTACTTGGTTATTCCACGAATAGCAAAACCTACAGAATTTACAACAAAATAACAAAGAAAATTGAAGAATCAATTCATGTTGTATTCTATGAAGGAAGTAAGAAAACACCTCCTAATGATGAACTCTCACAAAGGTTCAAAGAACTAATGTTGAGGGATTCTGAAGAAGAATCCTCAGAAAGGAGAAACATCATTATGAAAAGTGAGGATGAATCTGACGTAGAAAAGCTTGATATGCCTAGTAACAACCAGATGACTCACAAACATGATGAAGAATTTCCTATGAAACTTCCAGAAATGGAAACTGAAGATATTCATCATGAAGCTATCTCTGGAAACAATCTCTCTGAAAGACATGTTCCAGATAGCTCAAACACTAAACAAGTGTCAGACATTAATTGCCCTTCTGAGGAGCAAAATGTCTTAGATACTGAAAAAGTATCAAATCAAAATCCCAGTGATTCACATTCAAATCATTTCGATATTGATCCTACTAGCACTAAACCTATGATGAGATGGATCAAGGATCATCCGCAAAAGATGTGATCGACCAATTAATCAAGGTGTTAGACTAGGAGAGCAATAGCAAAATGCTAATTCTTCTTTCGATGTTTCATCTCAAATATTGAACCTAAAATATAGAAGAAGCATTAGGAGACCAAGACCGGATCTCGCAATGCAAGAAGAGTTCGATCAATTTGAGAGAAACAAAGTCTGGAAACTAGTTCCATTTGTAGAAGGAATATCTGTGATTGGAACCAAGTGGGTTTTCAGAAACAAGATGAATGAATCTGGTGAAATAACCAGAAACAAAGCAAGATTGGTTGCCAAGGGATTTACCCCGATCAAGGCTTAGATTTTGATGAGTCATATGCACCAGCTTGATTGATTCAATAAGACTTTTCTAGCCTTTGCAGCTCATAAAGATTTTAAAGTTTATCGATGGATGTCAAAAGTGCATTCTTGAACTATGAACTTGCGTATAGTTTATGTTGAGCAACCACCGGCTTTGAAGTTTCCTAAAATAGAATGGTCTATAAACTACACAAAGCTCAGATGGATCAAACAGCTCCAAGAGCATGGTATGACACTTTGGCCAAATACCTTCCGAAAAGTGGTTTCAAGAAAGGTGAAGTTGATAAAACTTTATTTACCTTAAATCATGATGGGAAACTACCTTAGTTCAAGTATATGTTGATGACATCATATTTGGATCTAAGGACAAGCAACTTTGTAATGACTTTGCAAATCTCATGAAAAGTAAGTTTGAGATGAGCATGATGGGAGAAATGAATTATTTTTAGGATTGCAAGTCAAGCAACTCAATGATGGAATATTCATTAGTCAAACAAAGTATGCAAAGATATGCTCACAAATTCAATCTTAAGCCTTCAAAAGAATGCTAAGATACCTATGAGCATTGGAACCAAAATGACCTATACCTAATCGTATAAGAGTGTTGAAGAACATAAGTATAGGAAATTGATAGTTCACTACTTTACCTCACCGCAAGTAGACTCGATATTCAATACGCTGAGTATGTGCTAGATTTCGCAAACTGATGCAAACACACTACAACATTGCTATGAAAATATTAAGGTATGTAAAAGGTACAAGAGATGTAGGATTGTGGTATCCTAAAGAAAGCGGATTGAGTTTAGCCGGGTACTCGTAATCGATTATGCCGATCATCGCTGATAGGAAAAGCACCTCAGAACTTGCTCGGGTACTAGACTTATCTCGTGGTTTAGTAAGAAGAAAACTCAATTGCAACTTCTACCACGTAGGTCAATATATTGTCACCGGTTGTTGTGCAACACAAATTCGTGGATACAACAACAACTTAAAGACTATGGACTCGATGAAAAGAAAACTCCCATTTTATGTGACAACACAAGTGCTATTGCATTACACGTAATCCTAAATTTCATGCCAAAACAAAGCATATTGATGTTAGACATCACTTCATCAGAGACCATGTTGAAAAGGCAATATAGAGATACTCAAGATTGGCACTGAAGACCAACTTGCAGATATCTTCACTAAGCCACTACAAGAAAGTAGATTCTTAGCCTTAAAACATAGTCTTCGACTAATGGAACTACCAATGAACTAAAAGTTCGTAACTGAACGGCATCCAGAGAAGAGGTAGTCGAACGGCATTCAGAAGAGGTATCCGAACGGCATCCAGAGAAGAGAAAAGAGAACTCGAACGGGTATCCCAAGTCAAAAAGGCTAAAGAGCAAAAGATGCCTTAAGATCTCTCGAGACGGAACTCGATATCCTAATCACTCCATAAACGGGAACACAAAGGAGAATAGTACAACTATCTGCAATAACTTTTCTTGAAATTGCATTATTTCTATCTTGATGAAAACTTGGAAAAATCCTAAGTATAAGATGATTCAGATGCAAACAAAGGTTCTCGTCATACAAAAACATGATTCAGATAGCTAATAGCCAAAATTCATTAAATGGGCACAATTACACTTGTTGATTGTGATCATTGTCAAGAAGCAATGGTGACCCTTGATGAAATTAAGCGCTTGATCTATACGGTGGAAATTAATTCACAAGAATAGTGGATCAGAAAAATATCGACAAAGCCCACTTTGCATTTAATGCCGAATTAGCTTTTGCTCACGCCGCTTGCAAATCATGTATACGCATACACAAAATCAATTTGTATGTATTTGTCTGCTGAGATTCTATTGTTATATATAGGATTTTGGCAAAAGAAATCACTTTCACTTCTAATCCAAAATTCACTTGCAAAAATAGCAAAACCTTCGATTCTCTCGCAAACCTTCTACAATCTCGCAAATCAAGATTAAGTTTTTCCGCAAAGAATTACCGAATCAAATCTCTTTCAAACACCAATCCAAATTCCTACACTATATAAAGAGATGGCCCCAAAGAATTCTTCCACGTAAATCTCAATCTCCACCGGTATCATAAAAGCAAGCGCCAGAGTTGGTTATTGTGAACAACCGATCGTAGGAGATTTTAATCGACCATTGACTTCAAATCACGTAATGATTTGGGTGGTGCCATGGTCGAGGAATACCTCACGGATGCAATAAAGAACCAAGCCGATGAAAGTCGATTCTCGACATGCTTGAAAAGGCACAAATCAAGGGTTTTCTATCCGCCCAAGTGGAATTTCATCACCGATGTGTTGGAATTCTACAACAACCTGTGATAATTTCCGTGTTTCAAGGCACCGCAATAGTTCGGTTAAAACCTCACCAAGGAAAGAAAATCCTTCGACTTAACAACTTTCTATAAGTTGTTCGAGTTTCAAAATCTTGGAAAGGATTTTGAAATAAACACCAAGGATGATGATCTCCTTCAAGGTGTTAAACAATTGTAAGCTGACGTGTGATCTTGAAAATCGACACACCACCGAAGTTCAAGCTTCGACATCCCAACCGCATATCCGATGGTTCACCGATGTATCGTGCATTCTTCATGATGCTTTGATGGTCTACAAGGAGGTGTGACCAGATAAGCCAAGAACGATGGATCATGATGTTCTTGCTGAATCAACAAGACAAAAGGCCGGAAAACCCTTTTAATCGGGAAAGTACGCTCATGAAGTTTGTGAAGAAGATTCAAGGCTTCAAGCCTAAGATCGCCAAAGGACTAGCCAGCCAAAGGCCACAATAGGCTATGGTTTGAAGATATGCTACTTGGTCGGAGAAGCTTTCATTAAGCTCGTAGAGACGTGAATAGCCAACAAGAACTCTACTCTACAAATATGAGTATACAAACTTGTTGAAAAAGGTTATCGGGTCTCGTAAAAGTTCTAAGAAGTAAAGACCTAAAAGGTATTCAAGAAAAGGTTATACTAAGAAGCCTAACTTCAAGAAAGAAGTCTTGAAAATTAGAAGACACACCCATCGAGGTTGTCGATTCTCGATATCGCAGTCTGCCGATGAACCGATAAAGGCAGATCAACTCATCAATGCCGCAAAGAGTCATCAATCATCGAATAAGTAGACTCAAGAAGAGAAAGTGCTTTAAATGTGAAGACTATTACAGAAAGCCTTGCTGATGAACTCATAAATGCTGCCAAAAGTGGTGAAAACACCAAGCCCTATCTGCAGAAACCGTAGGAATTATGGACCAATCAATTCCTAATGCTGATGAGAGCTCTGACGATGAAGATGATGAACTAGTCATCTCTCAAGTCCTAGAAAGAACAAAGAGGGCTAAGGTTACTGTAACAGTAACTGGTGATAAGGTTCCTGAAAAAGAACCTACACCTCAAAGGTTGTTGGTGCAAACACATCATCAGGGAACGTTTTCTACGCAAAACTTCAAAAGGCCCTGATGAGTGGTAATTTAGTGCTGGCAGATGCTGATGGAAATGCCACATCTAAAAATCTGGAAGAACACTTACCGGGCCGATCTTCGCCTGCATAACCACAACAACCACAACAGCCACAAGTGGTTGATGAAATGGTAAATGAACTCCATTTCGACTTACCAGCAATGTAGTATGCTGAAGAAAATCCTGCAAAAGAGCAGGTTCCCCAACTCAATGAGAGGGATCAAACTGAGACATCTACTCAGAATGATCAACTAGGGAGGCAACCGAGTTGCACACTGTGAAAGGTGTGAAGTACCTAAAACTTCAAACAAAGAAGTCAGACCGAACAAGAAGACAAAGTATAAAAGGTTCATAAGTTCCAGACCAATCACCGACAATGCTGTGTAGTCAATGGTTTAACTCCTACCTTGTGAAAAATTTTATGCTTGTATATCTTGTTACTTATATAAAAATTCTTTGTTACAGGTCGAGTTAGAAACACAGAAACATGAGGAAGCTGGAAAGCTTGCCTCAGAAACTGAGAAGGAGGTTACCCCAACCTCGCCCCTTAAGAAATCGAGCCTGCACTACGTGATAATTGATTCTTAAGATAACACTTTTCACCATTTGTCTATGTGCTTAATCATTTAAAGTAAATGTTTCTAACAGTTCTAACCGAGAAAGAGGAAGATAAGGAAATGCCGTAGACGAACCCAGACCGACAAGGTTTCAAGAACACATCATCGAGCCTTCTAGCATGAAGGTACATGAAAATCAAAGATAAGTATTCTTCATCATGGGTTATCTTAAACTTCTTCTAAAATATTCAATACTTTCTACTTACAGCTCATTCGTAAGTAGAAATGCAAAGGAAAAGTTATGACATCCCCGTGATCAATGGAAATTGATGAAGCTACCAAGGCAACATCACATGAAAGAATACCGTAAACCGAGAAAGTTTCGAGAAAATGACTCGAAGCTTCCTATTGAGGAAGTATGTCCAAAACTCGTAACTCATTAAAGCATTCTTGCACAAATTCTTTCAAATAATTTCCTAAGTATTGTATTAATCTTAATTCTCGTGTTCAAGAAAGAAAGGTTGATGAGGACCGACTTCCAAGTCTCCACCACAACAAGGTATCCGAGACACCAATTGTCTCAAGAGCACAAGTCTCGAGCCCAAGTACTTACTCGTGTAACTCGTAAACTAAACTACACTTCTACTCAGATATCTACAAAAGTTTTGAAGCTCACTCAAAACTCTTTCTTTCAGCTCAAACAAATGCAAAGCAGCTCCCAATGATGAGAAAAGGGACCTACTTCCTCTTCAAAGCTCAAACTCGCCAAAGCATATTCAATGCTTCAAGAAATGGTAAAGGTTAAGGTGCTCGATCTCTCCGAATATTGAGAATCACAGATCAATCCAACCATTTAGCACGAGCTCTCGACTTGGAGACATATATCCATGCAATGTTCTACCAAACAAAGATATAGTTAATTTATTGCATAAGGATTTCTCCAGAAGTGGCGCATACATTGATACAAGCCTTTGAACAAAAGCAGATGGTCGATAAGATTACGATGGTATTCAAGCCGCCTGCACTGCAATTTATACCTTTGAACAAGAAGAGGTTAATGGTAAGATCACTATTCAAGTGATCAATATTGTATCCAAGATGATGAGGAGGAAGAGATAAACGAAACGACTTCGATGAACCTCCCACTTATCATCACCAAAAGGATGACATGACAAAAAGGATGATGATGATGCCCCGCACTGTGGACCGGAGGAATTTCACAAAGAAATCATGCCTCAACTGGCCAAAAGCAAACCGAGAGGAAAGCATGTAAATCTCCGCTTCCATCTCCTCAAAAGTCAACTCATCCATCTTCCCAACAAAAGGTTATTATCGAACAAGTAGTTGAGAATTCGAGGAAATCACTCATGAATACTCAATCCGTAATCGCCAACTAAGACAATCAAGGAAGAAGAACAATAGCTCCATCTTCAATCGAAGACCAGAGAAGCTAAATCCAGAGACAAGCTTGACCAACTACAAGATCAATATCCGCAAGAGATGATTGCTTACTCGAGGTTAAAGAGCTACAGGATACCGTAAATGCCATCACCAAAGAACTCGACATCAAGAAGTATTCAACTTAAGCATGATGCTAAGGCCGCATCATCTTCAAAAGAAGTACCATCCTCCTCCCAAAAAGGGAAAACCAATCTCGAGATGGTTGCCGGACTCGACACAATCGGCGAGAATGTCCAAGAGGATGAAGATCACCGCCGATTACTCGATGATGAAGAAGACAAGACTTCGGCAGCAATCCGCAATGAACATCTAGCGTTTCACACTTGAAAAGGAAACCGATTTCTCAAACTTTCAAAGAACCGCCAAATGTCCACTCCCATGAATACATGAACAGATACCAAGTAATCGCTCATCCGAAAAGGAGATGTCTTCACGTAACAAGGAAGTAATCGCCGTCCCTCTCGAATGAAGTTCATCGAGCTCGCCAGAGAACAACTAGCATAGTCATTGCCGTAAAGATCCGGAATGATAAGGGACGATGATGCGCCTTTAGTCAAAAGCTTCCAAGAGGCAAGTTACACCGGAAAAGCGATGCCATCCAGCCCATCAAGAGCTCACCGACAAGGACAATGGACTTATCAAGCAAAATCAAAAGCTCAAAGTCAACTTCGGTTGGTCACCGCCACAATTATTTATAAGGACATTTTGACTCTCTCAGATTCTTTATGAGACCGAGTCAACCAACAATGACTAAGGGGAAAGAGGTACAACTGACCTCAAAGTCGGGAATGGGAAGAAGGAGAAGAAACAAGAAGAACTGAGTCAAAGGCTGAGAGGAAGAAGAAACATGAAAACTTCCCACCACCACTCGTAATCAATGAACCTCCTCAAGCCAAGTCATGGTAAATAGTAGTCGCTCGTAAACCCATCAAGGAACTACAATGATAACAAGGGCGATGGCACGTAAACCTCCAAGGAGTACCAAGGCTCCAAGGAGAAGACAAAGAAGGATTGATGAATCTTCCAAGAAAAGAAGAAGGCCAAATCAAGTCCCGGCAATGAAGAAGGTCAGAAACTCTCACAAGATTTAATCTTGATGATGATGAAGAAACCGATGAAGATGAAGCTCCTCTTCACGTAAAAGGAAAATTGAAAGCCTAATCGAGCCCATAGTCGCAAAGCCCCTAGCCTAAAACACCCTCCGAAATACCAAGTCTATCCAGTGGTTCTTCAAGCAACAACCCCAAAGAGAATTCAAGATGTAGAAGGAACAGATCGAGAGCCGAAAGCAAAGACAAAGTCAACTTCCACTCGTGCCGTAAGATGCCAAAATAGAGTATGTGAAGAATGACAATGATTCCTCCGCTCACAGTGCATCAATCGTAAAATGGCTATCGATTCTGAACTTAAGCATCTCGTAAATTCAAGATTTCCAACCAATCCATAAACAACTTATGGCATGGAGAAAAGATAAGCCAACCTTGATCAACACCAATCACATTAAAGCCTCGGGATTTTGAAGTTGTCAAGAGAATCAAGCCATGAGAAAGGACCTCTGATGAATGTCCATATGGAAAGCCGATGATGTGCATAGAATTCAATATCACAGAATGTACAAGAGCAAGACTCATTGGAACCCTATAGTCGCTCTATCTAATCAAGATCAATACAAGTGTGACATCGATATCCGAGGATTATCTACGGTACTTCAAGCTTCAGACATCGTAATAGAGCATGCCCGAAGTGGGGAAAGTATCTGGTCAAACATTTTGTCAAGAAAATCCTACCAAAACCTACAAAGAGGTCTGTGGATTTGCCAGACACCGAGATGCTCGCCTCAACACTTCTATGATTATTCCGATGACATCAAAATGTTCGAGATAGGAAATTTGCGATCGATCCATAGAACTTTTGTTGAAGAGTTGAAGACTTGAAGACTAGTCTATTAGATGTTTACTTGAGCTTGTTACTCCTGCTGTCCTAATTTACTATGTATTTTCAGATTTTGCCGATCGAGCTAAATTGTTTTATGTATTGAATTTATCTGTAATCTTTCTTTGTAACAAAGATAACTTGTCAGCAAAGATCACACCTTGTGATTTGGTTGATGTTTACTTTCTGCACTGAATTGAATGAATTGAAAAATTTTAAGAAATGATTAAGTGGTGGATTGTTCACTCATCCAGATTTGTAATAGGTCGAGAAGTCATCGCTGATCCATCAAAAGGGGGAAATTTGTTAGATATTTTGTTAGAAATATCTGCTTAGATTTTGATCAAAGAATACGATGACTTATCTTAGTCTCAAAAAGGTGATTAGTACTTTCGGGTTCACTTGAACATTGTAAAAGAGGAAACCCACTAAGTATGATAGTCTAGCTAATCTTGTATAGGATGTTAGGTCTCAAAATGTAATTTTTATTTTATGAAGAGAAGACCAAGAAGAAGACATCCAAGGTAAATGTTCAACGACATTGAAGATTTGAAGACCGCAAGATTATCAAACAGCTTTATGATAGACTTGCCATATTCTTAAGACACTAATAGTTTTAAACAAACCGTGTCACAAGAGATATCTCGAGAAATAAAAGGTCTATCCGAAACAAGGAAAGTGTCCACATATATCTATTCTCGATACTTGAGCTTTAACTACATTTCGAAAAGAAATATATATATTGAAACAAAGTTGTTTCAATAAAAGTGGTATATGAAGATAAAGATAAGAACGCAAAAGAATCGTAGAAATCTCATCAAGGTTGTTCTCGATAAAGCATAGTTCCGCTGGCACTACAGACAAAAGTATAGTACAATGCATTAAATGCACGAATAGAGATGTTCCAACAAAAGCAACGGTAGCTTCAAGAAGAAGACAAACTCACATAAAGATTATACAGATATCAATAAATGAATGAACTTTGTTTAACTGATACTATTCAAACGGCACTCAAATTCATCTATAAATATCAACACTTAGACTCGCTGAGAAGACACATCAACACCCTTGAACTCCATAAACACCGAACATCTTACTCTTTCAAAGCAAACTACTTATCCTCAAGTCATTACACTCAAAGTTTCGATCTTAAGTAGCACTAAAGTTCTAAGTGTCATGATCCCAAACAAGCATCGCTATCCGTGGAAAGAGTTGAATCGAAAGATTAAGTATCTAAGATTCATTCTCTAGAACATTTATCTAAGACTGGGGTCAGAAAAAGAACAAGATACCATACATTGGAAAGTGTATTAAGTATACTCATCTACAGAGCTATCCGATTAACTCTAAAAGTTAGTAAAGAAGCTCATCCCACAACTCAAACCAAAACTAACACTATCACCCAAGTGGAGATGTGAAGTACTTAGTTTGAGAAACCAAGGAATAACTCCAAGGTTATCGAGCATGTGAAGTACTTAGCTCGGGAAGCTAGGAATAGCTCAAAAAGCTTTCTCTCGGTAATAGAAGTACTCTCGTCAGGAAAGTGGGAACAACTCAGGGGAAACATTTGTCGGGGAACCATTTGTTTAAGGAATATTAGAATAGGATTTTGTAAGGTGACCTCAATTATCTATTCTAGTGAATTCTAGGTCTTTGGAATCAAGTGGGATTAGTCGGGAGGATTACGTACCTCCGAGATACTCACTATACCTTGTGTTATTTACTTTTCTCAGATTTCACATTTCCAACAAAACACACACACACACAATGTCACACACAATACACTTTTAACTGCTTCAAGTCCGCACTTATCTTATCTTGTGTCTTCGCGGACCCAAGTATCGATATCTACACAGATATCTCGAGAAATAGTTTTTATCGGCTAAAGTTTTAAAAGACTATTCACCCCCCACTTTTTTGTTTTGGGTTGCTTATCCTCGACCAACAATGTTAGTACTTTGCACATAAGTAAAACAAGCAATAAGTCAAAGAGAGTAAATAACACAAGTCTTTTATAGTGGTATATGAATCTCTTGATGGGTCTTTCTATCTAGAATCATGATATGAATAACCTTCGAAGTTTTTCTTGATTCCTTACACTGTTACAGTGTTGATTATTAGTTTTGAAGTTTTTCAATCTTTGTTCTTTCATGACATTGATTTGGGTTAATTGGATTTCTTGTTATTTCATTGAGTTGATGCTTCAGAATCACTTAGTGCAGCTTGTTTCTTGAGCTTTTGAAGGTTCTTCTTTTCTTATGTCTCTTGATCTACTTGAAAGATTCATCCTTGATGTCATTTTATTCTTTTGAAGATCATCTGCTCAGTCACTTGTTTATGACTTGAAATAGTTGTGAAGCTTTTTTATGAAGTATTGAACATTTGATTGTTGAAAACTTGTTTCTTGTTTACATCTTGTCTCTTTTCTTATCTGATGAGCTTTTTGATCATCTTTCATTTTGATTTTAATGATTATGACGACCATGACATTTCATGAGTTCTGTTGATTGAGATTTTTTATTTGAGGTCCATGATCAGATCTCTTGTGATGACAGCTTCATCTTTGATCTTGATTCTTCGATTCATCATTTCCTCGGATTTTCATTTCTTCTTTGAAACCATCTATGCTGGATCGTATTCTTTCTTTTGAATATCTCTTGCAAGCTTCATCATATGCTTTTGATCGAGTAATTCTTCTTCTTCTTTTCTTCTTCTTTTTTCTTTTCTTTTCTTCTTCTTCTTCTTCTTGAGAAGATTGTGTTCTTACTTGTCTTCTTTGGCTTGATTTGATCTTTTTCATTTGTTCATTGTGTTTCTTGAGTTGGAGAATAGCTCTTTGAAGATGGGATCTTTTAGTGGTGGTGAGATTCTCTTCTGCATAATTTCTTTTTCCTCAATCTTGAAGATCAATTCTTTTAGCATTGATGACATGTCGGCATTCTTGTAAAGTTGTCCTTATTATTTCATTATTAATCTTGTTTGATAGTATACTTGATCTCTTCTTTTCAAGATCTATTGAGTGATCATAGATATCTCATTTTGAATCATTTCTTGAAATAAATTTACTTGAGTGAAATTGTTACTTTCTTTGTTGTTGGGATTGTGTGAAATTTTACGAGGAGATGGAAAATTTTGTGATGTTTGTGTGGATTGTTTTGGATTCGATTGAGCTTAAGATCATTTTCATCAAAATTGCTGCTTTTGGTTGAAATGTGAAGAAGGAAGAAAGGTTTCATAGTCATCATTTGACTCCTTCTTGGCACTACTTGACGAAGAGAGTTTGAATTAGTTTCAAAACTGTAGATATCTGAGTTTTAGAAATAGTCAAATATACGTGTTACGTCTTGACATAGCGCTCGAAGGTTGGACTCTTGAGGTTCGTGCCTCGAATATCTTGGTGTGAGGAGGAGACTTGGTCGATCCTCCATCCTCTCTTTCTTTGAACACGAGATCATAACACTTAGGAAATTTTATCAAGAAAAATTCTATTTATCGAGATATAGAGGTCAATTACCTCCACTATTGGAGGCTCGGATACTTGTTGCTCGAGACTTGCGTCTGAAATTTTCTTCTTGATGAAGGTTGATGCCTCATCAATTTCCATTGTTGTTGAGATTGAGTCCCAAACCTTCTACTTCTTTTGAACTGTTAAGTAGAAAGTGTTAGTTTGAGAAAAATGATGATTTGTCTTGAAGATTATAGGTATGAATATATATACCTTCTCAATAGAAGGTTGAGATACTTGTTCTCGAGAGACTTTGTGAGTCTGGTTGATTCTCGATGAGTTAGGCTTCCTTATCATTTCCTTCTCGGTTAGACTATTAAACATCCACTTGATTAGTTAAGTGAATTAACATATCTGAAAAGTAATGTCTTAGAATTCTCTACATGATGGCTCATTCCTTAAGTTGAGGGACTCCTTCTCGGTCTACGAGGCAAGCTTTGACTTCCTCTTGTTCTCTAATTCAGCTTAACAAAGAATTTTATAAATAACAAGATTGATGAACATAAAATTTCTGAAGTTAAACCATTGACTACACGGCATTGTCTCTTTGAAGTCTTGGAACTGTGAAGTGGGTTCATTTACCTTTGAAGACTTTGGTACATTGTTTGTGTGGTTGTTGTGGTTTCAGGATTTGGCATTGAAGCTCTTCGATTTTATGGTGTTGAGCGTCTACCATTTCATCACCACTCATGGGGCTTCTTGAAGTTGTTTCGTGACTTTCACGATGGTGTGTTGGCACCAACAACCTTTTCTATAGGTGCTTTCAACCTTTGGTGTTGCTTCTCGGCAACCTTGGACCTTTTGTTCTTCCCTTTGCCTTAGTTACTTTTTGAACCTTGGGGGGGATCTTCTCCTCGTCCGATTCGTCGAAATCAGGAGCGAGTTATCAACAATCCACTAACGCCCATGAGAAAGAGTTTAGGATTTTGACATTTATGAGTTCATGAAAATACCAAGGCTTTAAATAGTCTTGACATTTAAACTTACTTTCTCTTCGAATCTACTTAATCGATGGCGATGCCTTTTGCAGCATTGATGGGCCATCTTTTATTGATGAGTTCATCTGCTGTTGACGTTAGGTATCACAGGAATGCAACCTTGACCTCGATGGGTGTGCCTTGATTTGCCCGTGGAACTTCTTCGTGATTAGAAGCTTCTTGGTCGCAACACCCTGGAATGCCTCTTGATCTTTAGCTTCTTGGAACTTTTAGAGATCGACCTTTTTCATCATGTTTGTATACTACGTATTTGTATATGGTAGGTTACTTTTGTAATATAAATTCAAATCTCTCTGAGCTCCAATTCAAGACATTCGATAAGTATGAAATTTTCAGTCATAACTACTGGCAACTTTGGCTCAACAAAGGCCCTTAGATTTTAGGCTAAAAGCAGCATGTCTTCTTCACAAATTTCATGAAAGGCGTACTTCCCCCGATTAAAGGTTTTCCATTGACTTTTGTCTTCATTGAGCTCAACAAGAACAACATCATCAGCGTTCTTGCAGCTTGTCTGATTACAGTCCAGCACCTCCTTGCTTAGACCATCAAAGCTTTCTGTGAAGGATACATGCAACCTCCATCGGTGGACCCAAAAGATGTCACGGTCCTTATGTCGGCAAATAGCTTAAAGGTTGATTGGGGTGACAATGTCACGGTTTGTCCAGATCACACATTCTTGTATGGTTGCTTGACACCTTCAGGAATCTTCATCACTTAATTGTCAATTTTAAAAAATCACTTTCCAAGATTTTGAAGTTGAAAGCATGACTTCCGCGACCGAAAATTGTTTACGTCGACATATTTCTTGTCCTTGGACTTTGGTCTTGATAGACACTTTATCTCGGTGCCTTGAGAGATCTTTGGAAATATTTGTGGAGTTGTTGTAAGCTAATTCGAGACATCCGATTGAAGAAACTCCTTTGGGAAGAAGCGGATAGAAACCCTTGATTTTGCCTATTTTCAAGCATATCAAAGTACCCAACTTCTGTCAGTCTGGTTTTTCAATATTACCTTGGCGACTGCAATTCCTCAATCATGGCACCACCCCGAATCATCTGTGATTTGAAGTCCAATCGATCGAGTGATTCAAGTGCCCGATCTAATGGCTGTGATGCCGAGTTGTTTAATTATAACTTCGCCTTTGGTGCTTGCTTTCGTGAATGCAGAGTAGTAGCTTGGGATTACCGAGAAGGAAAGCACGTTTGGGAGCCATCTCTTTAAATAGTGAAGTTTTGAAAAGCGAGAAAGAGATTTGGGTGAGAGAGATTAGTAATTCTTTTTAGGAAAAACTAGCTCAATTCTGCGAGAGGTTGAAGAAGAGTTTTGCTATTCTTGTATGAGTACAAGTAGCTTATGTTGGATTAAGTAAAAGTAATTTCTTTTGAAAATCCCATATATATATAACGATGATAATCTTTCCTGAACCATATACATACAAATTAATTTTGCTGTAATGTAAACTCACAATGTAATTTATGACGGCGTGAGTAAAGCTTGTTGTTTGGCATTAAATACATAGCAAGTGGGCCGCAACAGAATTTTAACGGTCCACTATTTGCGAGGATTAATCTACTGTAAAGAATCAATGGCAATTTCCCATCAAGTAAAGTGCTGTTATTTAACTGTGACAATGATCTGATCAATATGACAGTAACATTTGTGCCTTGTTTAATGAATTTTTGAGCTATTGGCTTTACGAATCGCGTTTACCCTTATGACCCGAGAACAACTTGTTTGCATCTGAATTTATCTCACATTTGGTATTTGTCCAAGTTTGACGCAGGAGATAGAAATAATACAAATTTCAAGAGGTAGTTGGTATGGCGCAGACGTTGTACTATTCTCTTTTGTGTTTCCCCCCCTCCTTTGAGTGATCCGGATATCTAAGTACGTCTTCGAGGAAATCTTTGAATAACCATTTACCCTTTGGCCTTTAGTTTATGGATGCACAGTTCGGATTCTCTTCTGGATGCAGTTCGGATACCTCTCTTCCTATGGGTACCAGTTCAGGATGCCTCTTTCTCTCTCCTTCGCTGATATCTTCTTGGATATCTCTTCTACGAACTTCCCTAGGTTCCTTGGTAGCTCCATTAGTCCAAAGGCATGTCTTAGGCTGAAATCCTACTTTTCTTGTGATAGCTTAGTGAAGATATCGCAGAAGTTAGTCTTGATGCCAATCTTGAGTATCTCTATTGCCTTTTTAACATGGTCTCACGATGATGGTGTCTAACATCAATGTGCTTTGTTCTTGGAAGCTTAGGATTATAGTTATGGCAATAGCACTTGTGTTGTCCTGAAAATGGGGTTTTCCTTGTTGAGTCCATAGTCTACGGATTGTTATTGTATCCACAATATACGTGAAACCTGACATCGGCTGACCAATATATTCGATACGTAGTAGATGTAACGTTGAATTTTGTTTCTTGCTGAACCATGATATTAATCACGAAATTGACAAGTTCACGAGGTGCTTTTCTATCAGTAATTGACACAGTAAATAAGATATCGACCGACTGATCCACTATCTTTTGGATACAATCCGACTTCCTAGAATTACTTTACATATGTATCTCCATAGCAATGTTGGTGTGAGCGCATTGGTTTATGCGAAATCTAGCACACTTGGCCCCGCATATTGAATATCGAGGTCTGCTTGGAGTAGTAGAGACCAATTAATTTCCTATACTTGGCGTTGCTAGCTTTTCTTGTCCGATTAAATTATAAGTCGTTTGGTTCCAGTAATACCTAGTTGGTATCTTAGCATTCTTTTCGGAAGGCTTTAGATTGAACTATTGAGCATATCCTTTTGCATACTGTTTGATAATGAATATTCCATCATTGAGTTGTGACTGCGACGCAGGAATGATGATTCTCCCATCATGCTCATCTAAATTACATCTCAGCAGGTTAAACAAAATCTTACGAAGTTAACATGAATCCAGTATGTCGTAACATATACTTGAACTAAAGTAGTTTCCATCATGGATTCGATGTGAAGATGTTTCTCCATCTCTTCACTTGAAACCACTACAATGGGCTCAGCCAATGTATCATACCATACTCTTGAGAACTTGTTTATTGTTCTGAGCTTTACGGAAGCATAGACCATCCTGCTGGGAGACTTTAAGCCACGGTGGTTTGCTCGCATGAACTTCTCGGCCAGTTCACCATTTAGAAATGCCACTCTTAAACATCCATCGATAAAGCGGCAAAGTCATTATAATTTACAAAGCAAAGAGCTGGAAAGAGTCTTTATTACATCCGATCTTGCAATGGTGATTATAAATTCATCAAAATCTAGTCCGCCGATGGGTGAATCATGGCAACCAACCTAACTGTTTGCAGGTTGTTTCACCCAGACCGACTCATTCCATTTTTGTTTACGAAAACCCACTTGGTTGAGATTACTGAATGATTCATCGGCCAAATGGAACCGGATTTCGGTTTTGTTTCTCTCTGAATTGATCGAAATCTTCTTGCATTGCAGTCCAATCTTTCTGATCTTCTTTAATGCTTCTTCTATTGACTTTTGGTTTCAATTTTTAGATAAACATCCACTGAGAGACAACTTCCGCTGATTTACTCTTCAGTTCTAACTCCTTGGTACCTACGTGGGACGATCACATCCTTTGCATGATGATTTCTTATCCATTTCGCAATGGATTTTGAACTAATAGGATCAATATCATTTTGATTTGAATGTGAATCAATATGATCTTGATGCTAGAGATACTTGTCTGATGTCGAGATATTTGACGTATGGAAAATGCACATGGATATCTGACACTCTTCGATGTTAGAGATATACTGGCAAACTTGCATTCCGACAAACTCTCTTTACCGGAATACCTCTACTTGATGAAGGTTCTCGATAACTGTTCCATTTGGAATTCTCATGGAAATTCTTCATCATGTCTTAGAGTACATCTAGTTGTTACTAAGCGCCGGTTACTTTTTCATCGTTTAGACTAAATCCTCTGTTGAATGATAGATTGACAACATCCCATACGAGGATCCTTTTTGAGGAATCTTTAATCATTAGTTGTTGAACTATCTGAGATCATCATTGAAGTACTTTTCTTGTTTCCTTCATAGAATACTACATGAATAGATTCTCGATCTTTTGTGTTCTTTTGTTATAGATTACCGTAGGCTTTACGCTATTGAGAGAATAACCCGAAAATACTCCTTCATCTACGCTTTGGTTGAAATGTTCTCAAGTAATTCTTTTCCATTGTTAAAACAAAACATACGCAACGAAACACCCTTAGATGTTTGATACGAGGTGGTCTACCCTTATTTTATGAAAAGCTGCGATACGGAGTTTGTCATGGTGTTTGTTAATCAAACATCTATTTTGAAGTGTAGAATGTTGTGTTCTGACTTTAACTTGATAGATTTCACTTATTTTGATTTAATCGGTAAGCATTGTTCTTTTGCTTCTTTTAAGTTCTATTCTTTCTTTTCGGCAACACCATTTTTGTGATGTGTCCTTGGAAGATATTTGATGTTGTATACACTGGTCAGTGCCAAACTCTTTGATGTATTGGTTCAAATTGATACCATAGTCATGCGATACGATACCTGAATTGTCATTTTTTCATGACTTGAGCTTATTAAATGATTAGGTATCTCAACCGCACATCAGTTTGTGTTTGAGAAAATGACCCAAGTGAATCTTGAGTAATCATCAACAACTCTTGAGAGACCGTACTTCTCTGCATAACTGAATTCACGAGGGATTCAGGCAAATCCATATGCAACAATTACGATGGCCTTTCTTGGAATCTTGTCTTAGACTTGAAAGATGTTTTGGATTGTTTTTTGTTGTGATAGAGCACACCTTCTTTTCTATATGCCATTTGGGTAAACTTGACCACAGCTGACTCTTTCTTGGCTAAACAATGAGTTTTGATATTGAAGTGACTCATTCTTTTTACCATAGCAATTTTCTTGATGTGGCGGATTGACTCACCATGAGACATTCTTGGTGTATGCATGGTCTTGTCAGCAACATAAAAGATTTTTTTTCGCCTTACGACAAGGCATCTTGCCTTTGACTCATTGTCGATCACTTTATAGTTTTTACTTGTGCTTGGCGGTACCCTTTGTACTGCTAGTTGACTCATGCTTGGAAGTTATATTTCGATCCCTTTACGAGTACTTGGAGATTGTGAGGGCACTAAGATTTCAAATTGCAAAACTTATGGTTGGATTTTTCATCTCCTCCGACAGGCGATAATTGGTCATCATTTGCACTTTTATGTTAATGATTTGCTTTGTCTCATGTCATATGATTCCCATCCACTATCAAATGCCACTTTGAGTTAGTCTTTCAGAGTGTTACGCTTTTAAAACAAAGAAGCGAGATTAGGTTTTCATACCAACAATTGGAACCATCGAATTTGAAGAATCTTCGGTAGGAATCATTTTGAATGAATTTCTTAGAACATTCTTTTGTCCTAACGAAGGGAACATAAGGAGGAATCTTAGTTAAATGATTGGTATCATTGTTGTTAAAACTATTTTCTTCCTTGGTGTGTTCCTAGGTGCTCCATTTGGTGCTTTCGGATACTGTCGATTTACGAGTGCCTTTCCGGCAAACTTAGCTTTCCTGTGATTTCTTCTAGCTACAGCATTGATTTTCAGTGGCTTGATTTATCTTCCGCCGATAATTGTTGTAAGCAATTCTAGCCTTTAACCATCGTTCTTGCTCTTGTTTGTATTACGTGAGTAAGTTGTTTCGATGACTTTATAGCGATACCATTCGAGCACACGATCTTTGTTTGAGATCTCTCTTGATGACTTTGCTGATCTCACAGATGATCAATTTTCTTTCAGAGCGTGACATAAGAAAATTTGCGACTCACTGCAATTTTCCTTTTTGAGAGACCATGCTTTGTGGTGATTGCACTTCTCGATGTTATGTTTCTTTTTGAGAGACATTTACGGATTTTCTTTTGGACTTGTTTTCCACAAAGGCTGTATAGCGCCTTTCCTTTGCCGACAATCTTAGCTTCGACCGATGTTGTAGATTGTTTGAGAATCACCTTCTTGAGCAGCGATGAATATTAGTCCTTTATTACTCTTATTGAGTGGTGGAACTATTCTTGTGTGTGTCGGCATTGAGTCCTCTCTTTTCTGAAGGATCTCTTAAATAAGATTGTACTTCAGTAAGAGTGTCACTAGCTTTGGCATGAGATTGAAAAGATAGTTCTTTCTTTTTGAGTTCCTTATTCTTAGAAAGAAGACCTTCATATTTCTTTTGAATATTAGCCATTGCTTCTTTATGTGACTTTTCGGTTCGAGATATCGAGCACTTGAGAAATCATTTTAGACATCCTTTCTCTCGGATATCTTGATTAGCGAAATTTTCCTTTCAGAATTCTTTTCTTCTTGAATTTTTGGCTCTGGCTTCGGAACATTAGAAATTCTCTTTGCAAAAGATCAATTTCTTTTACGAGATTTTCTAGTTCTTTGATTCCTTCTTCATCACTTTCATAAGTATAACAGGAAGTATGTGTTACCTCATCAGCCATTAGACAAGGTTCAATATTGGAGATATCGGGGAAGATTTCTTCAGCCATTCCACACACTTCTTTCTTCTTTTGACCAAAAGTCCATTACTTACATGAGAAACACACGCATATTTACGGGAAGGCGGTGTGGAATCATACGAATCCTCATCCTTAGAATCGAGACTCGATATCTAGAGCATCGGTTGAAGTTGAATCTTTTCCTTTCTTGATGAGCATAGCTCTTTGACTTCTTTGAAGATTCTTCTATCTTTCTTGTCACTGTCTTAAGTTTGTTGGGCGGGACAATCCTTCTTAAATGACCGGGTTTACATTAGTAAGCAGATATCATTTCGATTTACGCTTCCTCAGTACTTGATTCTTTTTGAGCTGGCTTGTTCAGCGAGCTTTGCATATTTTTATACTGGTGATAGTTTGAGCTTAGATGCTTTTTCGACTTCTCTTTGGCTTTTCTTCTCTCGATTTCTCGTGACATATTTTCCCATTTGCTTTTCTGTGCAAGAGCATCCTCGGTCATATCCTTGCCTTTCTTCTTTTTAGAAGTTCCTTGAGCAACTAGACAACACTCTGCTAGCTTCTTCGGTTGTTTGTTTCCCTTTGAGTTGTCTCATAGTCGGCGAGTGGCAAGGTGGAGAAAAGTTCCCACGGGGGTGATATCTGGCATTCCTTGGTTAAAGTAGAAACTTTTGTGTGTTCCAGTTATGATTAAGACTTCTCCTGATGGTTTTAATCTTTTACGGTTGTGTATATCTATTACTTTCACCAAGTGCGTACATATCACTCATAAGTGTTATGTGCAAAATCTAGTTCTTGAAAGTCTCGAGGACCTTGTTTAAAGTTTTAGAATTTTAGCTTCAAAACTTGAACTTATTTTCCTTTGTTTTTCTCGGTGCAGCCTAAATTTCTTCAATCGGTTGCCCAGGCCACTTTCGTAGTTTTTGCACCCCAGTTTACATTATGTACTACGGGTAGAGCGTATGATGATATTACGCTTTACAGCTGTCCATCAAGCGATTTCTCTTGGCATCTTAGATGTCGAGTTCTCTGAAGCTTTAGTTCGTAAATGTAAATGACTTGACTGGCGAGTCTCCCCACAGTTGTATCGCATGCAGCGAAGACCGTCACTTTGTTCTGTGTCTCTACCATTAAAACCTCTATGACTTGCTTGAGTTGTTGAATGACTATTGGGCCCATTCTTTATTACTTGATCATTTAAATCTTGATGGCTTCTGGGTGGAGCATCATATTTGTTCTTCCATTTCTCATAATTCTCAAAGCTTGAGGGGTGAGGCGTCATAAAGACATCCTGCAACAAACACACTAAACAAGCGAATCAAGTTTAGGTGGCGGTTAGTGGGCACTTATCACGGGATCTAGGTTCGGTCTGCGAAGGCTTGGGAACCTCACCTTTCTGATATACCACTTGTTGGTGGGATAACGGCAAAGTAAAAAAGCCCCAGGGGGGTGAATAGTCTTTTAAAACTTTAATCGATAAGCCACAGATTTCTAGAATATCTATGAAGATATCGATGCCAATTCAGGAAGCGGAAGACTTTTCTAAAGATAAATTGCTGCGTGTTGACAAGATAAGTGTAAAATGCTAATATAAGTAAAAACAAGTAATAAGATGTGAGAGTAAATAACCAGAGTCTTTTTATAGTGGTATACGAGAAGGTGGCGTAATCCTTGACTAATCCACTTGGTCTTTCTCGGACCTAGAATCCACTAAGATAAATAGGTAACCTTACAGATATCTTTCTTGATTCTAAATACACTAGGTTCCCAACCAGTGTTCCCCTGAGTTATTCCACAGCTTTCCTGACCAGTACTTCACAGCCTTCGAGAAACCTTTTTGGTGTTCCTTAGTTTCCCAAACTAAGTACTTTCACAGCCTTTCGATAACCTTGGAGTTATTCATAGTTTCCAAAACTAAGTACTTCATCACTTCCATGCCGTTTAAGGTGTTGGTTTTAGGTTTTGTTTGTCGGTGATCTTCTTAAATAACTTATTCAGTTATTAGAGATAGCTACATGAATCAAGTATACTTAATACACTTTTCAATGTGGTATCTTGTTCTCTTGACCAATCTTGTAAGTGTTCAGAGAATGAATCTCGGATATGAAATCTTAGTTGACTCCTTCACGGATATGATGCTAGATTAGATCCGGGACACTTAGAACTTTTGTGCTACTTAGAATCAAACTTTGAGTGCATAGCGAGAAAGCTTGAAAGTAAGTAGTTGCTTGAGAGAGCTTGTGTGAGTATTGATATAACGGTGATCTAAAGGTGATACGGTGTTTGTACTCAGCGATACAAGTGTTGATATTTATAGATGAATTTTTAGTCTTAGAGTATCCGTTGAAGCAAATCAAATTCAAAATATTGATATTTATGTGAGTTTGTCTTCTTATCTATAAGCTTCTGAGGCTTTGGACGTTCTTTTCGAGAGAGATCATCATAGCTCCAGATACCACTTGTTTAAACAACTTGTTATAATATGTTTCTTTTCAAAATCATATTTTATGTCAAAGTATACGGTATGAATATAGGCACTTTCTTATTTTGAAACCTTTTATTCTCGGATATCTTTTTGCAACACGTGTTTGAAACACTTGTTTCTTCAACATCGAGACATAGGTATACGAAAAACCCTTGTCTTCGACAATCTTATGCGATCTTGATCTTCAAATCCGTTGAACTTTTCTGCTTTGGATGCTTCTTGGTCTTCTTTTAGAAAATAAAAATTACATTTGAGACCTAACATCCTATACAAGATTTGCTAAACTATCATACTTAGTGAGTTTCCTCTTTTACGGTGTTAGTGAACTAAAATTACTAATCACCTTTACGAGCTAAGATAAGTCATTAGGTTCTTGATAAAAATCTAAAGCAGATATTCCTACGGAGATAATGAATGCGGAAGAAATCTATGCTCGGTAAAAATCCTTGGAAGCCCAGATTCTCAACCTCGGGCGTTTGGTGAAGAGGATCGTGAGCGGTGGCTACAAGTGCACCAAATCCTTTGTGCTATGACATCATGAGAGAAAGGAAAGGAGCGAACTTGGATCGAAGTGATTAGAACTTGGAATACTATTGCAGGGATACTTGTCACGTTGGCCCTTAATGGTACAATAGTAAGATGGATTCAAGGGATGAGTGATAATACAAGGCTCTCCTTTTCATCCACCCTCTTGAATAAATATGGATTGGTACCTTTGCGTTGCGAACAAGTCGATAAAATCTTATGTGGACCTTTCCTCCAAGTTTCTAGGGCGATTTGGAAAATCAAAGAAGGGAGGCGCTGTGTGGAGCATCATGCGAAGTTATCCAAAGGGCGAAGGATCTCGGGGCCTTCCCTAGATCGCTTTAGCGGAAGTTCTTGAGTTGAGCCACCTGTATGAGCAGGTCAGTCACATGCGCTAATACTTTCAACATAGAGCTCCTTGAAAACTTTCTAGTCGAGGAAGTGAGGTGAAAAGCATTTGGATGACATCATGAAGAAGTAATGTATGGAGAGATCTGAAGGAATGTTCGATGAGGCGAGGATCGAAGGGAAAGGAGCGGTAAAGCAGAGCATCGCCCTAATAAATTTGGCGAGGAAGGATCACGAGATAAGGACTTCCACGGAGAAAGGAGTCCACGAGGAGATATCACGGATTATACCGTCTCAATAGACCGAGATCCGACATCTTGGCAGCTATTATTGAGAAGAAGTTGAATATTCATATGAAGCCATCTCCACGGTAGCAGGAAGAACAGAATGCAAAGGGTATTGCCAAATTTCACAAGAGCGTGGTCATGGGGCGGATGATTGCATTATTTGCGGAGATTGAACATTTGATAAGAGAGAAAGTTGAAGGAACGTCTGTCTGGATGAGCCTTCTAGACATGATAGGGCCAGATGAAAAAGGGATGATAGATTTCTGAGCCACCCGCGCCCCATCCTCTATCCTTGCCACCTCAACCCGATCATCCGCCTCGCGGACCGACACCCGTCTGAGTATGATGATAGCGTTGAAATGGAGAACCCTCCATCTGGCGGTAATCAACACCGTAGAAGCGGACCAATGGTGATGGTAGGAATAAAGGCTGAGCGAATGACTCAGAATCTCGGAACAATGACGGATCATATCTTTGCTCGACAATTCGAGGACAATGCTATATACTTTGATGATGGTGAGATCCTCCTCCTATGGCGGGGCGAAGACATAGATGATCCGGATGTTTCGCTGGTGGTTTCTTTAACCATTGCAACTTATCGAGTAAACAAGATCCTAGTCGATACAGGGTGTTCCTCGAACATCATCTCCAAATCGACAATAGATCAGATGAATCTGGGAGGAATCCGATATGAGAGTCGATACCTCCATATTAGGGTTAGGAGGAGGAGCTGATAGCCCCCAGGAAGTGTCGTGCTTCATATTTCACTTGGGACACATCCATAAGTAACCACGACTAGTCCGTTTTGTAGTGGTGGATCGAACTTTTGACTACAATGCCATCTTTGGTCATCCTGGAATCAATTAATTTCGAGCTATATCCTCCACCCTCCATAATAGGATGAAGTTCCCGACCCCGTGCGGAGTTGGAGAGGAAGTGGGAACATCCAGAAGCTTAGGAGTGTTATATTATGTCCAAGGAGAGCATCCAGCGCCCATTGGCGATCCTTGTGACTTGATCCATGAGTTGTTCTTCCACCAAAAAAGGAGAATCCTAACATTGGGGTAGGGAGCCAGAAGGACAAGTTTCCTAAAACTGCACGGATCGAGCCTCACGACACTCTTAGGGAAGTTGAGCTTGTTGTTGGGAGTCCGGATAAGAAGACTAGAATCGGGTCAGAGATGAGTGCGGAAGTGGAAATGAAGCTCATTGCTTGTCTCAAGAGATAACGATGATGTCTTTGCTTAGAGTCGGCGACCTAAAGGGATAGATCAGAGGTTGATGTTCACCGACTGAGCATGGATCCCTCGATTAAATATATCCGCCAAAAGAGAAAGGATTTCGGTCCTATCAAGGATGCCATCATATCCCCCGAAGTTGATTGACTCATGAAAGCAGGACATATCGAAGAGGTCCGTTATTTTGATTGGGTTTGCAATGTGGTTCTAGTAGAAAAGTCACCAGGCAAATGGCGGATGTGCAATGATTTCACCAGGCTAAATAAGTTTTACGAAGGATCCGTACCCTTTGCCGCGGATTGACGATTGGTTGATTCTCGGCGGATCGCATTCTGAGTTTCATGGGCCAGCGTATCAAGGCTCTTACGGTCGGATGGCGAAGGAGGATATTAAAGCGACTTTCTTTCTTTGCGGGAGGAGGTGTATTGCTTTAAAGTGCTACCTTGGATTGAAAAATGCAGAACAACTTACCAACGACTGGTGAATCAAATGTTCAAGGAAGAAATTGGCAAGACAATGGAGGTATACGTAGACGACATGCTCGTCAAAATAGAAACCGAAGAACAGCATATAGAGCACTTAAGCAAATGCTTCGCTATCCTCGGAAATGCAGGATGGCCAATCCATAAAGTGCACCTTGGAGTGAAGGCGGAAAGTTTTGGGCTACATGGTCACGACGGAGGATAAGCGCAAATCCGAGAAGATCAAAGCAATCCTAGATCGCCTCATCGAAGAACCTCAATGAGGTACTGTGACTTATTGGCGTCTCATGTCCTTAAGTAGTTTTATTTCACGATCCGCAGAGAAGAACCTTCCGTTCTTCAAAATCCTCCGAAAAGGAGAGAGCTTTGAGTGGACCGCGGAATGTTCTGAGGCTTTTGAAAATTTGAAAAAGTACCTCAATTTCCCTCCGCTGCTTTCCAAACCCGTTGAAGGAGAACCACTCTACCTCTACCTAGCAATTACGGAAGAGGCAATGAGTTAAAATGTTAATGCAGTCCAAGCTAATGATCACTTGCCGATCTACTATCTTAGTAAAGCCCTTCTGCGGAGACAAATCGTCAAGATTGAAAATTTGCATATCTACGGTTTTACACAAAGGCGATTAAAGCATTTCAAGTCTCATAAAATAGTAGTACTAACTTCGGAACCTTTGAAGCAGATCACAGGAAAGCCCGATCAATCGAGCGACTCTAAGTGGGCCGTTGAAATTTGGCGAATCGACATTAGCTTCTCAGGCTCCGACGGTAGAAAGCTCAAGTCGTTGCGACTTCCTAGCGAGAATACCACAGGCGGAGTCGAGAAAGTCCGGATAAGCAGCATTTGAATGCCTAATCACCAAGCAGATCAACCGAAAGTCGGTTTCGCCGAAGATCAGCCCCGAAAACCTCGAGGATGCTCAGTTCATCAATCAATCTCAGACTACATCATGGGAGGAATCTCGGGTAAACCAAATGTTCCTTCTTGATGATATCACAAGGGAATCCGGTACTAACAACTCTGATCCGGATGTTAAAGAAGGAGGAACAAAGGTTGGAAACTTCGGGAGCTTCTGAAGACCTCGAACCAAAGAACATCCCTCAGATGTTTAGACATTGGAAGTGGATGGTTCCTCCACTGGAAGAGTAGGAGGTATTGGAATCTATCTTAAAAGCCCTGATGGCGTAGAACTCGACTATGCGATATCCTTGGACTTCAAAGTCACCAATAATGAGGCTGAATATGAAGCACTATTAGTCAGACTGCGTCTAGCCAGGTCCCTGCAGATCCGGAAACTCAAAGCTAACACGGATTCACGATTGATTTGAAGCCCAATTTTACAGTGTTTTTGCCACAAAAGGCCCTTGATGATCAAGTATCTTGAGCTACTAAAGCAAGAAGCTAGTCTCTTTGATGAGTTTACCACGGAGAAGTTTGATAGGGCATGGAATGAAAAGCGGATGCTACGCAAAGTTTGCATCCATATTTGCTCTGAACACGAGGAGGTAATCCTACTCACTATTCTTGACTCATCGTCATGAGTCCTACTCAGCTTATGATAAGCTGAAATGGGAAGGCGGATGGTAGGAACTTTAGTTATCTCAACGGATCACTACCGGCTGATCCGAAGGAGTCGAGTATACAGCGTCGAGCAAGCAGATATTTTCTACTTGGGAAGATTTGTATAAGAAATCTTTATTTGGGACTCATTGAGATGTTTATGTCATGAAGCGAAGGCGTACTTGAGAAAATTCCTTTGCGGAAGCCATTCCGGAGACGAACTCTTGCTCGGAAGATCATTAAACAAAGTACTCTTTGGCCTACCATTGATAAGGATTCCAAGCTTCTGACGAAGATGTCACGATTGTCAATATTATGCAAATGTTCCCCATCGTCAATCACACCCTATGATTACATCGATTCATAGCATGTCCGATTTGATCAATGGGGCATCGATATTGTCGAGCCATTCCCGAGGGCACTCAGCGAAGAAATTCTTGATTGTGGCCGTGGAATATTTCACCCAGTGGGTAGAAGCGCAAATGGCAACTATCACGGAAAGCCGTGCAAACCTTCATTTGGAAAAACATCATTTGTCGCTTTGGCTGCCAAGAATTCTTGTCTCAGACGATGGTGCTCAATTCTCGGACAAAAGACTCGAGGAATAGTTGGCATCTTTCAAGATTGAACAACGCTTCACATCATCGGATACCCTGGTGAGTCCACGAACAAGACAATTGTTAAGATCACGGAAGCGGTGAGAACTTCTCAAGAGTTGGGCGGATGACCTAGATGGCGTATCTTGTGGGCTCATTCGCTTCTTGCCGGACCAACTAGAAACCCCATTTGCCGGTCTATGGCTCAAGCGATCATAAATTGCAGTTGAAACAATGAGGTCGAAGGGTTCAATGATTAGTCAATCGTGAAGCTCGGATATTTGATCTGAACATGCTGGAGCAGAAAAGAACCGAAGCATTGGCTAATATCCACAGTACCAAAACAAGCGCAGCCGGACCTACAACGGAATGTTCAAGCGAAAGACTTACGGTCGGAGACCTAATGCTCCGTCGAGTGATATCTTGAGCAATGTTGGGAAGCTTAAGCCTAAATGGGAAGGACCTTACAAGATCGTTGGCGCGAGTGAGCGGAAGTTACGAATTGGAGGATGAGTGCGGACACCCACTCAGCGTGCTTGGAATGTCGGGAACCTTCAAAAGTTCTATCGTAGGGATGGTTACGGACCTCTGCCGATCATTTGGATATTTAGGATTAAAAGCTGTTTATTACGCGGAACTCCGTGGATTACATTGTCGGTATTCTTTTGTCATTGGCTTTACGGACCACAAGTTGTAATTGAATTTCCGTAAAATCAATGCAACTTTTATCTTTCAATTCGTACAAATAATGTTTCTTTTTCAAGTGATAAAAGAAGCAAGGAATTTTATTCACATGCGAAGAGTATACATAACACTGCCTTGCAGTCCGCAATCTCGGACCTTTATCAGAATCTGCTACTACAATACATTGACCATGCAGAAAATTTTTAGGGATAGATCGTCCTCCATTGAGCACATTCCTCAAGCGGAAATTATTCCATTTAGTCATCACTTGAGAACACAAAATCGATGTGCACTGCTGAGAATGATTGATGAAGTTGGAATTCTCTGATATCACCATACCTTTGATTCCCTCTACGGATCCCGTGCATAGTGTGTACGGACACATTAAACCAGTGATTGTTGGCCCAGTCCGAGCCACCATGAGTCAATAATTTATCATGGCCAGCCTATAAAAAAATGCACTCGGAATCTCATACTCTCATAAGTAGATTAGACGGACACATCTATTATGTTCGACATCAAACCTCGGAGCTCCGGATATAATAGATGTGTCTGACGAACAGAACCAAGCGGTGTTACCTCGGATCTTTGATATCAAACCTCCTATCTCCGGACGGCGTTCCTCAAAGGTACTGTTTGTTGAATCCAACGGATCGGCGCATTGATCGTATGGCGACCCACCCGCCAGCAGCTCCTCAGAAAGGAAAAGCTCCTACCGGGTGGATCACACATACGACCGATAAGATCATCCGTTAGTATACCCCCCGATCTGAACATTTCCCAAGAATTTGTGTTTTCTAACAACTGATCTTGAGCAATCATCCCCTCCAGACCCACGCCACCCTCGAACTTCGAAATGCCCGATTTGAGAGTGGGAGTCTCGAGGAGACTAATCAAAATCATCTTCTTATGAGCCTTCTTTGGGCTCAAATTGTAAGATCTATCCGAGTTTGAGAAGAAGGTGGAAATTTTCGGTTTGAATGGAAATTGAAGTCGGTTAGGCGATCAGTGCAAAGGAGATCTCGGGTATTTATAGATGGGGCGAACGATAAGCGTCAAACCGTAAGAACCTTAGCGTTGACAATGGGCTTGGGCCACCCGTTTGTGCGAAACGGTGTTAGATCGTGAGCTTACCATACGATCCGAACAAAGCCCGTTAACGTGTCCGAGTTAAGTACTGTGGCCATTTGCAAGTAAATGGCATAAGAATGGTCCGACAAAGTAAGTCTATGAAAAAGGTAATAATTTCATCTATTGAGGTCAGTTCGAATTTCATTAGAAAATCATTCGAACATTCAAAAAACAGAAAGTACAACTTTTCAAGGTCCGAGGACCATACATATGCCTACGGGGCATAGCCATATGCTGACCGATTGGATTCGAGGTTGAGCCTTAAGATTCGAGCCACCACCTTGGGCAAGCGAGCTTCTGCGCATTCGGATCCTCCTACGGATCATCTTGATATCCGCTCTCTCTCTTCCTCGGCTCGCCTCTGGCGACCACGGACCTGAGGGGATCACCATACGGATCAGAATGATTGAGTCATCCACTGTGCCTTTACCAGGATAGGTCGGATGGTGCATGTTTCCGCAGGCACAATTTATCCAGTGCAGACAACAATTGTACTTGGGATCATCTGGTTCTCCAACGTCAAAGTTCTCCAAGTCGGGTAGTACTGCGTTTGCATTAAGGTGAAGTTGCCTAGCTCGGACTTGACTTCTCGAGGCGGATTCAGACATCTAAAGGAATCGACTTTTTGGAGATAAATTTCTAGAAAGGAAAGGTGAAGAGGTAAGCGGTGAGAAAGGAAGAATTACCATATTCTTATTTATAGGAGCGAAGAATGCTTAGATCACACCGTGTCCACCATCGTGACTCGGAAGATGAAAGGACACAATAATAATGGCGACTTTACTACCTTCCTCCTTCTAGAAGATTCGCATCACCATAAAGTCGATTGGTATAATAAAGGTTGTCCAAGCTTGCAAGTTGTATATTTGCTACTTACGATAGCGGCGTATAAAGGGCGGATCGAGGAAAATAAAGGAGCACACAATTGTTATATCGAAGACAAAAGCAACATTGTGCGAGGATAACAACTTCTGAACGACATAAATGATAAATATTGTACTCGGCAATATTACGTGCCATCAAAAATCAAATTAAGGGATTACATCGTTTCCACGGCATACCCGGACTTATCATTGAGGGGAGGCGGCAGCGACTTCATCGGTTGGAGGCGGATTAGTGGAGGGCGGATTGACATTAAATGGCGCCCGTGATTACACAATGGCATCAAAGGAAGCCTTGATGTTCTCGAACAAGTTAAAGTCCAGCGTCATGCGGCGATCCGAAGGCATGAAGTACCAATTCTTGAGATAGTTCATGTTTTCATGAAGCGGCGTGAAACACACCTTCCTATAGCCGCGGGACACATTTGGGGAGGAAAGGTCCGCCATTGGTAATCTCAATTTCACCTTCCTCGGTGACCACCTCTGCGAACTCACATGCCGCTAAGCGCTCATCGGGGCGACCTCCACAGAATTCGACTCGCGGCATCCGCTATGGATCAATCCTTCCGCCTTCAATCGAAGCTTGGAGACAATAGCCCTTTGTGGTTGGTGATGGCGGATGAGAACCCCTCTGAGCGAAGAGCATCGACCTTGTCCGTCATAAAGAAGTTGAAGAGTCAGACTTCATAAGTCCTTGTTGCCAGTAAGACAAGCGAAGATCTTGAGCACGTCCTTGGACTCGAGGAATGCCTTCATCGACTTATCGATAAAGTTCTTTAGCCACTCAAGTCAGACTTTACCTCACCTTGACTAGCCTTCAACTTAGCAATAAGTGTATCCTTCTTTGTCGGTGGGCTTCGCGGTTGACCTTCTCCGCCTCCCCACGGATCGGCCAAAGCCTTATCTTGAGGTCCTCCTCAATAGTGGCCCGCTCGCTGGCCTTCCACTGCATGGCCTTGATCATGCATCCGAGCTACAAGAAGTCCGCACAGTCAACAAAAGCTAAAACCGAAGAAAGGAAGAACACGAATTATTTACCCTTTGATGCAGCTCGTGGATCTCTCCGACCCGCTCCATCTCAGGGAGCCCGTGACTCCGTTCATACTCAGCGTCGAGGGTCGCTTAGTTCAACAATGGCAGAACAACGGAAAAAAGCTGCCTCTTTGATGCAGGAGAAGCATCCGAGGTCGCACCCCTCTTCCTGCCAGAAATGATGGCATCTCGCATCAACACACATCGCCGGAGGTCGCGGGCGCAGTGGAACCTCCGGGACGGACGTTCTCGGAACACCCGCGGTCGGTGGCTTCGTCGCAGTGGTACTGCGGGTCACCGGACCTTTGCCCTTGTCGGGCACCTCCAGGATCTGCGGATCCTCACCCGCCTTCTTCCGTCGCTCCTCCTCAGCAACAAAGAGGGCCGCATTTTTGGGGTCCGCCATAGGTAAACCCGCGGACGTATTCATAATTCTGGACCTTTGGCGTTAAGCGAGCTCGAGGGCTTCTTTGCTTCTTCTTTGCGGATCCATTGCAAGTGAGCGGCGGACAACTATACGGCGATCATGCGTAAAAAATCCTAAGTTCTGATTCTTACAATCAGTCTTCCCTCGACCTCGACTACATCGATCGATCCATAAAAAGTATGGCAGCGGTTGACAGATCAATCCGTGGAACGATAAGTTGGTGGGTTGTTTTTCTTATGGATCTCCGCCACCCACGGAGCCACGTTCTTGGGGAGAGGGCGCCAGTCTGGGATACTCTCCCTTAGAAACTTCTTGGGCAACCCCCATTGTTCTAGTCTCCTCGCGGACTCCCCAGGCATCAAAGCCATCCGCACGAAGATATACTTCTCCCACCATTTTGATCTGAGTGAGGAGATGGGGTCCGAGATGAAGTTATATGATTTCCTATTTACGAAAGTATAAAAAGGGGATTCCCCGGACTAAAAGTTACATTGAATAATTGTCGAAAATTTTCAAAATTTACCGACTGCCCCTTTTTTGCGCAAAAGACTGCGAAGCAGGTAAGATTTCCCAAAGATTTGGGAATAACTTGACTCGGACCGATACCAATGTGGTTCAGAATGTGCTTCAGCTCGGACGCGATGGGAACCTTCCATCCACAGGAAAAGGCCGCCTCGTGCACACACATGTATCCAGCGGGCGGATTATAAAAGGCATGCCCGGGTTCTGGCACCATGATCTCGACAGACTCAGGGATTTCCCACTTCCGCCTCCACTCCGGAATGTCCTCAGGCTTCACCTTGGGCGGACATGTGGGCGAAAGGCTCCACATTAAGTTCACCGTCTGGATCGGCTATAACAACTGACGAGCAGGCAGGAATTTAGTTACGTGCTTGGGCTCCACGAACAACGAAGGGATGGATTAAAATGCATGGACACTCTAGGATGAAGAACAATGGCGATTGTTCGCCGGAAACGTCCCCGAGACGGTGGTTTGAGAGGCTTCCTCCTCCTCTTCCTCGTCATCCTCGTCTTCTTCTCCATATTCCTCCTCTTCTTCTCCACCTTGGTCTCCCGGATGTACTCGGGTTGTTCGGACTGTTTAGCCATACACGGTCCTCCTCCAGACCTCGAACATCTACATCGTACGCCTCACGACCGATAGCCTTCTGCTCCATCAAAGGCACACTTCCACCGCCATATGCCACCACTCTGATGGTCGAGATCGGACTCGCACTTATTCTCTACGTTCCCTGGCTACTCACCCCATCATTCCGGCGACAATTACCACGGGTCCCTTGCCCGGCATGAATCATTTGGATGAAACAACCTCCATGGCGTCAGCCCTATGTACCTTCGCGCGAATGTTTTCAGGATCTCCCCCGGATCGTCGACTCGGACAAGGTTACCCAGATTCGGATCCTTGGGATATCCCGTCATCGTAATCGAGGACTTACGTCTTGATTACGACTATCACTCTCGGACATCCTAGTGCACAAGGAAGCGGTTAGAAAAGCGACATGATGGTCGTCAGAGTTCATTTATGTATCTTATTAAGTCGATGGTCGAAAATGTCTTACCTCACGGCGAGTTCCTATGGGTCACTTTTCTAACTATTGGCACCTACCTTGCACGAAGGGCCACCCCATGAAGCTCTAGGCGTGATGGCACTATTATCTACCATGCAAGCGCCACAGCAGAAGCTCGACAAACTACTAGGCGCTATATGCAACCATACATGGCACATTTACAAGGCAAGCATACGAGTCATATCCACATATTGATGCTATAAATTCAACTACGGGACACATGCAATAGTAGGGAAATTGAAACTCAACATACGGCACATTACTTGGCAAAAAATACCCTATTTCTATTGCATACGAGCACGGAAATTCAACAAAGTATACATGCGTCCGAGGTAGAAGAAACCATATTCGCGAATTCGAGGAAGCCAGATTTACTTACTTGATAAAGAAAATTTGGAAAAGGTTGACGGACAACGAAACTGGCTAGCTCTCCCGATGACTTGGGCGGATCTGAATATTCACCCGAAACCTTGATTGCTCGGAAGTTAGTTGTCTGCTCGGATTGCTTAAAAGTGCTTTGAATTCAATTCAGCTAAAGTGTGACAATGACAGAATTGCAATCTATTTATAGAGGGTTAGTTGAGGAAGATGAAGCGTCGCGTAACTTGGATTCCAGCCCCAGCCGTCGATCATTTCAATCCAACGGTTGCATCGGTTCACATTTGGCGAAATTACCTCACGCCCCATTAAATTTATTTTGGAAATTCTCCACTATCTCGGGATTCTTGCTCATAAATTTAGACGGACGACTTGGGCCTTTTGAATCCTTGTTCATCGGCCCGGTGGGCCATTCCACATATTTGGCCCAACGGTTGCTTCTATACACTCTTCCACGAAGACTTCTTGAGATCCTAGTACTCGGATCTATATATCTAGGATACAAATACCTTTTCCTTCTGATCCAAGCTATTACATAACTCGGTGTAGAGCGAAAAAGGGAGAGATATATTGAATTCCTAAGAACACGAACAATGGATCCCATAAAAAGGAATTTTTTTCCTTTTCAGTTAACGATTCGGACACGCTCCACAACACACTTGTTCTTTACATAGTTACCAACTATCTTCTACTAAGATACTTGGAAACTAGGGGGCATATGTTGATACGGACATGTGTCCAATCCGTTAAGGGCGCCATAGAGCGTGTCCTAAAGCGCATCAATTTGAAATAGCGATTCGATTACTAGTCAGGCCTTGAATGGTCCGACACGAAACCATTCCGGTCGACTAGTACTTACAAGTCGACACACCTCGGCTAAGTCAGGCCAAGCTAGGTGTACGACTTTCGAACGACAAAAGGTCACATGGTCCTTAAGTACCTGGCCTCGATCTAGGATGCGAATGGACAGACGAGAGAATCTCGGGCTACCATCACAGTAAGAACAAGCGTATATAGCAGAACCAGAGATACTTAGTGAAACTTTGGCTCGGACACTCGGAGTTACCTAAGGAGACGAGACCAAGCGGATCATGCGAGGGACCACGGACCCAGCCGGTAGAGCAGTACTCTCAGAGGGAAAAGGTCCAAACTACCCTCTCATGCCCATTAATCGGATGTGGGCTACTGTTCACAAAGGTAGCATTGGTGTCCAATCTGACATACACTTGGCACCATCTTATGAGTCATCTCATAAGATATGGTCTCTATAAATATAGAACAAGGTCCGAGACCTTAAGGTAAGTCACAATTCAGTGATAGCGATAATCATTCCAAATCATATCTCATAACTACCACATTGAGAGCACTTACAACTCTCTCTTGAGTAAAGTCTCTTAGGGTTGACAACTTACAGCGGGTTACCTATCTAACCCCCAGAGTCTTTTGGTGATCAACCTCGGACCAAGTCATCAGTCGGACCTCGAGTTGGTGGCGGATCTTAGATCGATTTGTGGTAGTTTAGTTAGTTAGTGTTGAGGCTAAACCCCTCGACACTTACTTTCCGTTGTTTTGATGAGTTGGATTCTTTTCTGGCTTGGATCCCTTCCTCGGCAAATCATGCTTCGAATCCTTCTTCGGTTTACTATGTAGTTCTAATCTTTCGTTTAGAAAGTATTTCTGTTTCGAAACTTTGGGCGCTTTTACTTATGTCGAAGGTAAACACCACTTCTTCAACTAGTCTTTTAATACTTCAAAATTGTCTTTTTCAGAAGCTCCAAGTTTCACCTGTCTCTCATATCCAGTCCCTTCGGCAATTTATCCCATGAATTATTCGAGGGACGTTGCGTTAGATCCTTTCTTTTGGGTTCGAAAGGTCTCACTTCGGATCCATTACCCGGAGTCTATGGTCCACCAAATTCTGCTCTTTCCCAAGCTCTGAGTCCTATCGAGGCGGTGTGAGTTGGGAAACAAGCAGTGGAGTCGAGGCATGACCTTCCTCGGAATCGAACCATAAACTTCCTCGATCGTTAGGCTCATTACTAATTGCTTCGGTGTACAGGTCCCTCGTCAACTCGGCCTATAAATGGACCATCAACTCTTATTCTTTCCTCTCAGTTCTCTCTAGTTTCTCTTTTTAGAGAACTCCTTTTATCGGGCCGACTTGATGGCTCTGTTATGTGGGCCTCCGGAATGAAACTTTACCCAATTTCTCTCGAAGGGTTTCTCTTCAGAGCCGTTACATACAGAGTCAACAATTCTCTCGATATTCAAGATACAACACAAGGGCTTCTTTGACGTGTTTGTGTTCTTCCAAGATAGTTAGCTTGCGGGGTGAAATTTGAGTGCCTCGAATGATTATTTCCGACTTTGTTGTCTTGGAAGATACCTGAGCATGTGAAAGGTGTAACCTGCGTTCCTGACCAATACTTGGGCGAGGTAGACATGCTTCAATTGCTATTCTTGAGGCCTCGGTGTCCTCAAGATCGTGGTACTGGCGTGGAGAGCTAGATCTAAGTGGTATCTATTCGGTCTCGATCTTGTGAACAACAGGGGTTCAATTAAGCGCTTTCGGTGGCCGTGCAATTTCCAATTTTATAAGGAAAGGACTCTTCACGAATTGTTGGTTCGATCAGCGGCCTTGTGAAGTGAGGATCTATAGAGCTCTTTTTTCTTTTTGAAGAATGTCGATCGGATCCTTACGCGGTCGATGGTTCTTTCAACTAATTAAAGTGTATGCATGCGAGTGGAATCGAGGAGAATGCTGATTTGTAGAGTAGGCAGTGGAATTGAGGCGATCTAGTTATGCATGCCGAATGGAATCGGCGAATGCTAGTTTTAGAGTAGGCAGTGGAATCGAGGCCATTCTAATTCTGCATGCGAGTGGAATCGAGGTGAATGCTGGTTTTAAGTAGGCCTAGTGGAATCGAGGCCACTCTGGTTTATGCATGCCGAGTGGAATCGGTAATGGTTAGAGTAGGGAGTGGAATCGAGGCCATTGTAATTATGCATGCGAGTGGAATCGAGGCGAATGCTAGTTTTAGAGTGAAGGCAGTGGAATCGAGACCACTCTAGTTTATGCATGCCGAGTGGAATCGAGGGGAAAGCTAGTTTAAGTAGGGAGGTGGAATCGAGGCCATTCTAGTTCAACATGCAGTGGAATGGCGAATGCTAATTTTAGAAGCGAGCCGAGTGGAATTGAGGCCATTCTGATTTCATGTCGAGTGGAATCGGCGAATGCTGAATTTTAGAGCATGCCGAGTGAAATCGAGGCCATTCTGGACTATGCATGCGAGTGAAATCGCGAATGCTAATTTATATGCAGTAGAATCGAGGCAATATTAAATCAATAGGCCGAGTGGAATCGAGGCCATAATGAAACTTCTTTTACAAAATGAGATCTTGGAAAATAAAGATTAAGCATAGTATACGCAAATTCTTGGCGTTCAAGTCCTCTTTAATCTTTTCCTCGCATATATTGCAAGCAATAGCTTAGTTGGCTCAATTTGCTATCACCTTGTAGGGTCCTTCCGGTTTGGTTGAAGTTTTCCAAGCTGGATTCGATATCTCCGCTTTTTTGACACTAGGTCTCCCACTTGTAAATCTCGCTTGATTCCTTGTTATATCGTGCATCATTTTTTGCTTGGTATGCTTTTTCTGGACAATGCATTCGACCTTGAGTCTGTCTGCGACAACTCTTGCTTCCTTGCCTCTTCATTAGTGGTGGGATCATATTTTAGCATTACGATTGTTGCCCTGGCTACTTCATGAGCTTAGAGCCTCGATCCATAGACAAAGCGAAGGTGTTTCTCTCTGGCGGTTCGCGGCGTTCGATATCCCCATAACCTCCTTGAGCCCTTGACCCGGAACCTTTGGCATCCCCTAGTAGTTTACGTAGGCTCTCGATGGTTACATTGGAGACCGGTTTGACCATTAACTGCGGATAACAGCAGACATAAAGCGGCTCGATTTTCATTTATTCGCACCTCTTTCAATCTTACTCGAAATTGTCTCCCATTATAAATACGAGGGTCTTGATGAAGCAAAACACACACTATGTTTGACCATATGAACTCCATTACCTTTTTTACGAGAAGGTGGCGGAGCTCTGCTTCAATCCGCCGAAGTACTCGACAACAACCAACTTCTTTTATCAGATACAATGGGAATGGGCCCTAATATCTAAGCCCCATCGATCAAAAGACAACTTCTGAGGGTATCATCCTCTAACAGCTTATGAGGAGATTAGGTGAAAGCAGCGGCATTACGTCATAACAATGCGGTGTAGTTTACGCATCATTTTATGTCGAAGGCCGATATCCTTGCCTTGGGATCTTATCGTGACGCGACCACCGATGTGATTCTGGCGACGCTATGTATTTCTTCCATGATTGTCCTTGCCTCGGTAGAATTTACACACGAGTGCAGGCTCCAGCCCTTTTGTATTGAGCCGTCGATAGAACCGTAGGGCCCTCTGTTGGATACCTCGGGCATCATTTGGTTATTTGGCGAGGCGTTTGCCAACCATCCTTCGACTCTGTCGTCCAATTCTCTTCTTGATGGCGAACATGGACCTCTTCGAATTGATATGTCCTTCCGATGAGGACTATGCTTCTTAAATCTCTTTGCTTGCGGCGGTGGCTAGTTTAGCAGCGTCGCTTCTCATTCCTTGTTATGTCGATTTTGACAACTTTCGGTGTCGAACTCATGACCATCTTTTTCAACCTCGGCATGTCGATCATCGAGGGCCCTTTATTTCGTACTCACCGTGTTGTTTTACCACCGATTGAGAGTCTGTTTGGACTTGATTTCTTTTGCCACCCTTGACTCCTCAAGCCATCTTGGGCCTCCTAGAATAGCCTCATACTCTCGTTGTTGGTGACTTTAAACCTTAAGCTCCTTTGCATACTCCATTTGACTCATACGGGCTCTTGAGGTATATACAGCTCCTCCTTGCGGTAGATGCCGATCCATCTATTTGCAACAGCCAAGCGTCATTTTTCCGCACATTTGGGATCGCCTATAAGCCACACTTGGCAAAGTGCCTGCTTGGTGGTGGAGGAGACAATTCATGGTTTGCGGATCCTTTGGCACCTCTTTCTCTAGCGTGTGCCTCTCGAGGCACCTGTTGTGCTGATCGAGGCATCTCCCTCGACATGACCACCTCTAGTTCCATCGCGATTGGGTCCTCGGGCACTTTCTCTACTGCTGGTTTCTCGGACACCACACGCAATTCAGGGGGAGCCTTTTCCTCTGTTTTCGAGGAGTAACCTGCCAGGAAGTCGGCGATGACTTGTGCATTCTTGGCTGAAGGCCCTTGGAACTCGATTTTGTGTTCTCCCATCTCGAGGGCCCATTTAGCTAATCTACCAAATCTCTCGGGTTATGAAATACATGTTGGTGGCTAGTGAGTACTATGATCACATCTTGGAAATAAAACTTCAACCTCCTGTGATGCTCCTAAGTAGGCGCATACTTTTCAATTTCAAGTATTTGACCTACGGCTTGGTGGGAGTTAATTTGAGATAGTATCTGGGACAATGATTGTTTCCCTCGATCTGACTAGAGCAGGATTGCCTCGAGGATACCGCTAAGTAAAGATATAGTGGTTCTCCTTGGTGGTTTGCGATAATGGTGCCTTGGTGAGGTACGCTTCAACTCCTCGAATGCATCGCGTCCTCCTGCGTCCACTCAAATTTCTCATTTTTTCGCGAGTTTTGAGCAATGATAAATTTCTTTCGGTAACTTGACGATGAATCGGTTGAAGATGATCTTCCTATAAATTTACATACCACCTCCAATATCCCTTGGGTGATCGAGCTCGATGTCGCTCTAATTTTCTCATAAATGCGCCTCGATTCCTCGCTCGTGACCATATATCCCAGAACTTTCCCCTTTCCGAAGGTACACTTTGAAGGATTTAGCTTCATCCCATATTGTCTCGGGTTACGAAACACTTGGCGAGTGGTCAACGTGGTCTTTTTTGCTTACTTTTTACCAACATATAAATGGACATAAACTTCCATTGTTTTCCCGATATACGCCTCGAACATCTTGTTCACGGCGTTGATACGTGCACTGTTCCTTGAAATTTGAAGGGCATGACATTGAAGCGATAAACCCCTGTTGGTCGAGATAACGGCAATGTAAAAAACTAGAGGGTGAATAGTCTTTTAAAACTTTTGTCGATAAAACTATTTCTCGAGATATACGTGTAGATGTCGATACTTAGAATCGAGCGGAAGAATTAAGATAGATAAGTGCGAAGCAGTTAAAGTGTGTGTGTGTGTGTTCTTTGAAATGTAAGAAATCTGAGAAAAGTAAATAACACGGCAAGTATAGTGGTATCGGAGGTGGCGTAATCCTCCACTAATCCGCCGGTATTCGAACCTAGAATTCACTAGAATAGATAATTGAGTTCTCCTTACAAAATCCTATTCTAAGATTCCTTAAACAAATGGTTCCCCGACCAAATGTTCCCCACGAGTTGTTCCCGGCTTTCACGAAGTACTTCATACTCGAGAAACCTTTTGAGTTGTTCCCTAGCTTCCCAACTAAGTACTTCCTATACTCAATAACCTTGGAGTTATTCCTTAGTTTCCCAAATCAAGTACTTCTATACTACGGTAACCTTGAGTTATTCACGATTTTCCAAACTAAGTACTTCACCATACTCCACCTTGGTTTTGGTGTTGGTTTGAGTTTGAGTTGTCGAATGAAGCTTCTTTGTTACTTTTGATTAACGGATAGCTCACGTGAATCAAGTATACTTAATACACTTTGCAATGTATGGTATCTTGTTCTTTTCTTGACCAAGTCTTAGATAAGTGTTTAAGAATGAATCTCGGATACTTGATCTTTTGATTCAACTCTTTCACGGATAAATAGTGCTTATTTAGGATCGGGACACTTAGAACTTTAGTGCTACTTAAGATCAAGAGCTTTGGTATGAAAGCTTTAGAATAAGTAGTTTGCTTGAGTAAGAAATGTTACGAGTTGAGATGTGTCTAAGGTTGATGTCTCGATTGTGTCTTCTCAAGCGATCTAAGTGTTGATATTTATAGATGAATTTGAGTGCCGTTTGAATAGTATCAGATTAGACTCAAATTCAAACTATTGATATCTGTGTATAATCTTGTGGCGAGTTTTGTCTTCTTCTTGAGAAAGCTGCCGTTGCTTTTATTCGAACATCTCTGTAGTGCATTAAATGCATTGTACTATACTTTTTGTCACCAGCACTTGTGCCAGAACTATGCTTTATGTCGAGAGACTAGTATTATCGATTCTTTGCCGTCCTTATCTTCAATCTTGGATACCACTTTTATTGAAACAACTTTGTTTGCAATATATATATTTCTTCTTGAAATGTGGTTAAACCTCAAATTATCGAGAATAGATATCGTGGACACTTTCCTTGTTTTGGATAGACCTTCTATTTCTCGGATATCTCTTGTGACCTGGGTTGTTTAAAACTATTAAGTCTCCAAGATATGAAGTTATGGAAAATAGTTTGATAATCTTATGCGGTTCTTCAAGTCTTCAATGTAGTTGAACTATACCTTGAATGTCTTCTTCTTGGTCTTCTCTTCATAAAATAAAAATTACATTTGAGACCTAACATCCTATACAAGATTAGCTAGACTATCATACTTAGTGAGTTTCCTCTTTTACAATGTTAGTGAACGAGAGTACTAATCACCTTTACGAGACTAAGATAAGTCATCATGTTCTTGATCAAAGCTAAGCAGATATTTCTAACAAATATCTAAACAAAATTCCTAACAAATTTTCTAACAAATTTCCCCCTTTTGATCGATCAGCGATGACTATCGACCTATTACAAATCTGGATGAGTGAACAATCCACACTTAATCTTTTCTTAAGATTTTAATTCATTCGATTAAGTCAGAAAGTAAACATCAACCAAATCACAAGGTGTGATCTTTGACAAGTTATCTTTTATAGAATAATATAAAGGTAAGTTCATCGGATAAGTTATAATGAAAGATTACGGATAACTTTAATACAAAAGCAGTTAAGCTCGATTGACAAAAAATTCAAAAATAATACATAGTAAATTAGGACAACGGGGGTAACCAAGCTCCAAGTAAACATCCTAAAGAACTAGTCTTCAAGTCTTGACTCTTCAAGTCTTCAACAAATAGTTCTATGGATCGATGCAAATTTCCTATCTCAAACCTTTTGATGTCATCGAATAGTCATAGAGAAAGTTACGGCGAGCATCTACGTATCTGGCAAATCCACAGACCTCTTTGTAGGTTTTGGTAGGATTTTCTTGACAAAATGCTTGACCACGGATACTTACCCCACTTCGGGCATGCTCTATTACGATATCTAAAGCTTGAAATATTCGTAGATAATCTTGAGATATAAATGTCACCTTGTATTGATCTTGATTAGATAGAAACGACTCATGGGTTCCAATGAGTCTTGCTCTTGTACTGTTCGATGATATTGAGTGCATGCATCATTTGGCTTTCCATATGGACATTCATCGAGAGGTCCTTTCTCATGGCTTCAATTCTCTTGACAACTTCAAATCGACCATGCTTTAATGTGATTGGTGTTGATCAAGGTTGGCTTATCTTTCTCCATGCCATAAGTTGTTTATGGATTGGTTGAAATCTTGAATTTACCGGTAGATGCTTAAGTTCGAATCGATAGCCATTTTGATTGATGCACACTGTGAACGGAGGAATCATTGTCATACTTCACATACTCTATTTTGGCTTCTTACGGCTGAGTGGAAGTTGACTTTGTCTTTGCTCGACTCTCGATCTGTTCCTTCTCATCTTGAATTCTCTTTGGGTTGTTGCTTGAAGAACCACCACGGATAGACTTAGTATTTCAGGAGGTGTTTTAAGCTAGGGCTTTGTAGCTATGGGCTCGATTAGGCTTTCAATTTTCCTTTTCTTGTGAAGAGGGCTTCATCTTCATCAGTTTCCTCATCATCATCATCAAGTTAAGTCTTGTGAGAGTTTGATAGCCTTCTTCATTTGCCGAGGACTTGATTTGACCTTCTTCTTCTTCTTGGAAAGATTCATCAATCCCTTATTTTGTCTTCTCTTGGAGCCTTGGTACTCCTTGGAGGATTACGTGCCATGGCCTTGTTATCATTGTGAATCCTTTAGTAGGTTTACGGAAGTAGCTACTATTTGCAAGCGGCTTGGCAAGAGGAGGGTTCATTGATTACGAGTGGTGGGTAGGAAGTTTTCATGTTTCTTCTTCCTCTCTACAGGCCGCTTCACACTCCAACTTCTTTTTCTTCTCCTTCTTCCCATTTCCCCGACTTTGAGGTCAGTTGTCTCTTTACTTAGTCATTGTTGGGTGACTTAGTCTCATAAAGGAATACGAGAGAGTCAAAATGCCCTATGTAATAATTGTGGGTAGTGACCAACCAAAGTTGACTTTTGAGCTCTGATTTTGTTTTGATAAGTCCTTTGTCCTTATCGGTGAAAAGGCATTTACTGCTCCGACTGGGCCTAGGATGGCATCTTCTTTTCGGCCGGTGATTATAATTTGCCTCTTGAAAGCTTTTTCAGCTAAGAGCGCCATGTCGCCGTCCCTTATCATTCCCAGATCTTTACGGCCCGATGATTATGCTTTAGTTATTCTCTGAGTCAATCGATTCGGTGAAATTTTTTCATTTTAGGAGGGGCAGGCAATTTACTTCCTTGTTGCAGCTTAAGAAGACATCTCCTTTTTTCGGATGAGCCCGATTACTTGAGTATACATTTCATTCGTATGTTCATGGGAGTGGGGCGTTTGGCGGTTTGTTGAATATGCGAGGGCAGCGGTCAACTTCCTTTTCAAGTAAAGAAACACGCTAAATGTTCATTGCGATTGTTACTTGCGAAATCTTGTCTTCTTCATCGGCCCCCGGAAGTAAGTCCCGTATTGCGATGATCTTCATCCTCTTGGACATTCTCATCGCCAGTTATATAAGGTCCAGCCAACCATCTCGAGGAAGATTGGTTTCTTTCACTTTACCATGAGGAGGATGGTGCACTTCTTTTGAGAGATGATCGACTTCCAGCTTGTCATTAGCTTGTCTTCGAATACTTCTTGATTGTCGAGTTCTTTGGTGATAGCATTCTGACATCCTGTAGCTCTTTAACCTCGAATTAAGCAATCATTTTCTTGCGGATATTGATCTTGTAGTAGATCAAGCTTGTCTGGATCTAGCCTTGGTGATCTTCGATTGAAGAATGGAGTACAACTTTGTTCTTCTTATGAGTTATACGAGAGTTAAGTAGTTCTGGTTTCGATATTTTAATATTCCTACTGATTGGTTTCTTGAGCTCGACTACTTACATCTGATAGTAAGCTGGCCGTGTTGGGAAGATGGATGAGTAGATTTACGAGGAGATGGAGGCGAGGAGATTTCACGTAGAAGTCTTCACCAAATTATTAGCACTTTTGGTGAGGTAAGCTATTTCTTATTGAAATTCCTCTGGTCCACACAGTGCTGAGGCATCATCAATCATCCTTTTTGTCATTCCATCATCCTTTTTGGTGATGGTGGTCAAATTCGGGAGAGTTCGTCAAATAGTTTTTTAGTTTATCTTCTTCCTCCTCATCATCTTCGGATACAAAAGATTAGATCACTTAGGGATATTGATCTTTACTGCCCATCAACCTCTTCTTGTTCGGAAGGTATAAATTACTGATGTAAAAGAAGGCGGGACTTCAGCTTGGATACCATACTGTAATCTTAATCCGACCATCCCCTTGTTAGAGGCACTGTATCAAACTATCGCCACTTCTCTGAGAAATCCTTATGCTCTGATAGGGTCTGGCTACAAGCGTATGTATTCGATTAAAATGGGAACATTGCATGGATATATGTTTCCAAGTCGAGGCTAAAATAACAAATGCATTTGGTTGATCTATGATTCTCAATATTTCGGAGAAGATCGAGGCACCTTAACCCTCTGCCATTTCTTGAATCATTGGATGTGCTTGGCGGTGTTTGACAGGCCATGAAAGAGGAAGTAGGTCCATTTCTCATCAATGGGAGCCCACGGCTTTGCATCTGTTTGAGCGACGAAGAAGGATTTTGAGTGAACTTCAAAACTTTTGTAGATATCTGAGTGAAGTGTAGTTTTAGTTTCTGAGGTTACAGGTTAGTACTTGAGCTCGAAGACTTGTACTACTAAAGACAATTGGTATCTCGAGATATCTTATTTGTGAGGTGGAGACTTGGAAATAAGGTCTCATCGGCACTGTTATTTAAACTTGAACACGAGAATCAAAAATAATACAATACTTAGGAAATTGTTTGAAAGAATTTGTGCATAAATATGCCTTTAATGAGTTACGATTTGTATACTCTTACTTCCTCGAAAAGGCTCGAGTCATTTTTCTAGAAGCTTTTTGGGTTTACGAGTATTTCTTTGAAAGTGATGTTGCGCTTGAGGCTTCATCAGTTTCCATTGGAATCGCGAGGATGTAACTTTCTCCCGTGCATTTTCTACTTGATAAATCACCTTAGTAAGTGAAAGTGACCCAGATATTTTTAGAAGATATAAGGCCTTCTAACCCGAGGCAGAAGAATACTTATCACTTGATTTATCATATACCTTCCCCATTGCTAGAAGGCTCGTTGATTGTGTTCTTGAAACCTTGATGGTCTCTGGGACATCTGGCTACGCGTAAACCATATATCTTCTTCCATCTCGATTGGAGCACCAGCCAGAAACATTTACTTAATGAGTACATAGCATAAACATATAAGCGAAAAGCTGATATTATCTTAGAAATCAATGTATTACACCTTAGCAGCGCAGGCTCGAGATATCTTAAGAGGCGAGAGTTGAGAAACCTCCTTCTCGATTTACGAGAGTAAAATTTTTCAGCTTCCATCTTGTTTACGTATTTCTACTCATTTGTAACAAAAGGTATAGTATGAGTAACTCAAGTATGTAAGCATAAGTTTTCTAAAGATAAGAGTTAAAACCCATTCAAATACAGGCAATTTCAAAGTGATTGGTCCTGCGGACACCAATGACCTTTCTACTTTGGTCTTCTTGTCGGTGTAGTTCTTTGCTTGAAGTTTACAGTACTTACACTGCGATGCTCCGGCTGGTGCACTCCTTAGTTGATCATTAAATTAGTCTCAAGTTTTTGATCCTCTAATTGAGGTTAGAACTTTGCTCTTTTGAGGATTTTCTTGACATACTTCATTCTTTGGTAGTGAGTGAAATGGAGTTCATTGCCATTTCATCAACCACTTATAGGCTGTTGTGGTTGTAGTTGTCACAGAGCAGAAAGATTAGTCGATGAGTGTTGCTTCAAATTTTTAGATATTATTTCACTTGTAATATATTTATTTATGAGTTCTTTTTCAGATACCTTATCTTTTGATTCTATTTGATGTATATCTATTTTGGCAGAAGGATGAATCCACAGCTCAAACTAAAATATAGAACAAAGTTGTGTATCCAGTTGTTGAATAAGCAGGATATCAAAGGTTTACGGTATAGGAGTACTTGGTAAATAGGGGAACCTTCATGAGGAACATTTGGTTGAGACGATTGTTAGAATCTTCAAGAATAGGTTAATGCTAAGGAGAACTCAATTATACATTCTAGTGAATTCTGGAGTCTCGATGACCCAAAGTGGATTGAGATTGAAGTTCATACCTCCGGATACCACTATACTTCTTTGTTATTTACCTTCTGTATTTACATTTATTGTACACACACACTTATTAACCCCATTTACTTATCTTTATTAGTCTTCCAGCACTTTCGATTCTAAGTATCCAGGATGTCTATTGGAATGTCTGAAATAGTTATTCTCGATGTAGTTTAAAGACTATTCCACCCTCTGGTCTTTTGCTTTTGCCGTTATCACCGGACCAATAGTGGTATCGGAATGGAGTTCCACCCAATATACCTTGAACCTGGAATCCCAGAATGGTGAAGAACTTTGTCCCACTTTGAACTATTTAATTTGTAGTATTAAGGTATGCGGAGTATATCTCACGAGTGATGCACCCGTTCTAGAAACGGAGAACTAGAAATGGAAAAATAACATGATGCTCACACTTGAAGCCATAAGTAGCGAGATGATTGAAGTAATGAAATGGCTAATAGTCATTAACAACTTAAACAAGTCATGGTTTGAGTGGAAGGCAGGAAGATCATGAAGGATCTTCACAAGCGGATCGTCGACTGATGGGAAGATCTCTTTGAGTCGGCGTTATTTCACAGACCCAAGAAGCGAAAAAGAACTTCTGGACATCGGGAAGATGCCAAGAGGAATCGTCACGGATAGTCAAGCTTCATTAACATCATCATCGAGATCGACACGGAGCACATACGATTATAGTATAGGTGCTAAGCAATGAAAGTTGCACAACTTAGTAGTTAGAAGAAATCTGTCTTGGGCAGAAAGCAAGGAAAACAAGTTAAAGAGAAGTTCCTAAAGTTGAAATTTCAAAATTTCAAACAAGGTCCATGAAACCTAAGAAGAACTTGATTCAGTTCACCACTCATGGTGACATGTGACATAGGAAAGCGTAGATACTCACTGATGCGAAGATTAGTGACATTATTGAGAAGTCTGTTAACCTGGCTGGTAGGAGCATACTAAATTCTTTTTATTTTATAAGAGCATGCGAATATCACTCGATGGAACTTTTCTCTCATCTTACTTTCTGCTGACAGTTATGGGAATGAGCTTCAGAGAGAACAAACAAGCGAAAAAGTTGCGGAATGTATTGCTCCTAGTTACTCAAGGAACTTACCGAAAAGAAGAAAAGCCAAGGAAGAGGCTGAGGATGCTCTTTGCTTTGTAATGACCAAAATGTAAACAAATTTATCGTCGAGAAAATTGAGAGAAGAAAAGCGAAGCCAAAGCTGAAAAAACATCTAGGCTTTCCAAAGGCTATCACTAGTACAAAAATATGCATTTCAGCTAAATTTGAAATATTATTTCAATGACTGAAAGCACATCATGTCGCGGGGAAGCGGCCAAGGTGAAGCGATATACATTTCTATTAATATCAAAAAACTTACAGCCCTTGAGAAGGATTGTCCACTGCTCTTTTCCAACAAACTAAGGACAGGCGACAGACGAAGATAGAAGAATGCCAAGGAAAAACTGAGCTTTGTTAGCTGGAAGAAAGAAAAGAAAAATCAATTATTCAAGCGGATACTCAGGCGTTTGAGAGCCAAGATACTAGAAGATGACAATTCGAGGATGACTAAACATACCATCACCAGGTGTGGAGTTACTCATGATATAATACGACCCGACCTCCAGAAGGAATAGAAATGTGTGGAGTTCTTGGGAAATTGGCGGACAGAGACAGTTTCATCAACACCGAAAAGCATCTTATAGGCGATGAGGTATACATGCACTTCTTATTTACGCTTATGAAAGTGATGAATGAGGAAATAAAAGATCTAGAAATCTAGAGAAAAGAAACTTGATATCTGAAAGAAGAATTTCTAATGATCCGTCGAGCGAAAACCTAGAGGAGAAAGAATTTTTCTTACGCAAAGGAAAATTCTGGCCATTTGATTAAGATATCCCGAGAAAAGGATCATTTGAAAATGCGTTCTCAAAGCTCGGATATCCCCGAGAATACGAAGAAATCACGTGAAAAAGCATTGGTGCGAGGATTACTTCAAAAAGAAATATGAAGATCTTCTTTAGCAAAAACAAGGAACTCGAGAAGAAAGAACTATCTTTTCAATCTTATGCGAGAAGCTAGATGACACTTTCTTCTTTGAAGTACAATCTTACTTAAGAGATCCTTGAAGGATAAGAAAGGACTTGGGTTGAATGCACCGGACTGATTGTTCTATCACTCTGAATAGAAATGGAAGAAAAGAACATTTATGTAATTACTTCGACAAAGACTGGTTTCATACAATCTATAATATCGGTGAAAAACGAATTGTTGACAAAGGAAAAGCGATTAACGACTAAACCTTTATTAGGAAAAACAAGTCAAAACAAGTAGGTGCGTCTCACGAAAAGAAACACAACAACGAAAAGTATAAACACCCGATTATGTCTCTCAAAAGGTAGAATTCACGGGAGGAGGCGCCAAATTCTCCCATGTATCACTTTTACGGAAAGAGGTGGATCGACCCGAGAGGCGCTATAAGTAATTGAGAGAAAGATCTCAGATAGCCAAGTGCTCGAAAGCGGTATTGGCTACAAAAGCATGGAAAAACAACACTCATGAGTACAAGCGGGGGCAAACGATGGTAGCTAAATTGCTCAAAGCGATTATCAGTGGAAGTTAAATTAAGTCGAGCTGAAAATCAGAATGCGAGCTAGAAGAAAATCAAGGAAGGCTAAGTTCTTTGAAAAACAAACTCGGAAACTGACAATTATCTGAAAGCATCATATGGAGCACCTAGGAACACACCGAGGAAAATAATTCTTACTAATGATAACATTCATTGAAAGAATTCCTCCTTACGTTCTGTCGGAATGACATGTTTCAAAGAAATTCATTCAAAATGGATTCCTCTTTGGAAGAACTTTTAATTACAGCGGTTCCATCAAAATGAGAACACAATCTCTGTTTCTGTTGTGCGGAGAATACCTCCGGACTAAAGCAATAGCTATTTGATGAGTGGATCACGGAAAGCACATGAGGAGGCAAATCAGTTGATTACAAAGCTTGCAACACGGGACCGGATATCAGTTTCTTTGGAGGAGAATTAAATCCCTCTCTGCGGGATTTGTAGCGTCAAATTGGAACTTTAACAATCAGCGGCGTATTACATGTTAAGGATTTGAAATATAATCTATTTAGCATGAGCGGTTTGCAGACAAGGGTTTTACTATAAAATTCAAAGCTAAATCGCAAACTAATTGACAATGAGTCAAGCGAATGATCTTAGTTGGTGGCGGAAAAGCGATCTTTATGTTGGATTAGGCATCTGCCCACAATGAAGAATGTCTCATGGTGAGTCAATCTGGTCACCAGAAGAGCCTTGGTTATGGCACAAAGAATGAGTCACTTGAACTTTCAAAACTCTGAATAGACTTGCGAAAAGAGTTAGTGGTTGGTCTTCGGAACATCTTCGAGAAGGATAGTATCATTGCACTTTGTCGGATGGGGAAACAATCTAAGATCTCTTTCAAGTCGAAATCGGACACTACAGTGTTAGACCAACTGCAACTTTTACACATGGATCTATTTGAATCATACGCAACTAGTTATGCGAGGAAAGAAGTATAATGCGGTTGTTGTAGATGACTTCTCAAGATTCACTTGGGTTGTCTTCTGAAACCAATCGATGCCGGTGGAATGCAAACTTCTTTGAAAAAGCTTGAAGTCATGAAAAATGACAAGGTATGTCTGCAATCAGGAGACCGTAGTCTTGAGTTTGTCGACCCGATTACATAAAGGAGTTTTGTACTGCAAAGGTATCTGACACCAACTTTCCTCTGTAAGAACACCTCAACAAAATGAATTGTTGCAGAAAGGAAGCAGAACCACTTAAAAAAGGCGCAAGGACAATGCTAGGACAACTGAAATAAGTGAAATTTATTGGGTTGAAGCGTAAACACGACTGCTACACTCGAGCAGATGTTTGATAAACAAACACCATGAGGACCCCTATGAAATCTTGGTTGGTAGACCCCTAATATCGAACATCGAGTATTTGGTTGTAGATGTTTTGTTCTAAACAATGGGAAGATTATAAAGAACATTTCAACGAAAGGATGAAGGTGTTTTCTTGGCTATTCCACAAGCAGTAAAACTACGAGTTTACAACAAAAGAACAAAGAAAATTGAAGAATCGATTCATATTTGTATTCTATGAAGGAAAGAAAACACCTCCTGATGAACTCGGAAAGGTTCAAGAACTATTCTTGAGGATCTAAAGAAGAATCCTCGGAAAGGAAAAACATCATTATGGAAAGTGAGGATGACTACGGCGTGAAAAGCTTGAAAAGCTAATAACAAGATGACTCCACGAACATGATGAGGAATTTCTATGAGTTTTCGAGAAATGGAGCAGATTCTTGAGAACGCTTCATCATGAAGAGGTATCGAAAATAAGAATCTTTGAAATGCATGTCTCGGATATCTCTAACCTTTGAAAAAGTGTCGGATATCATGACATTTCCCATATGTGGATATCTGGAATCTTGAAAAGTATCAAATCAAAATCTTAGTGATTCACATTCGGATCACGGATATTGATCCTACTAGCACTAAACCTATGATGAGATGGATCAAAGATCATCCTACAAAGGATATAATTGGACGATTAATCGGGGTGTTAGGACTAGGAAGCGATAGGCGAAAATGCTAACTCTCTCTTTGGATGTTTCATCTCGAATATTGAACTAAAAATATAGAAGAAGAGACCATTTGGATCTGCTGCATACGAGAAGAGTTGGATCAATTTGAGAGAAACAAAGTGCAAACTAGTTCCATTTATAGAAGGAATATACGTGATTGGAACTAAATGGGTTTTGAAACAAGATGAATAGTGGTGAAATAACGAAACAAAAGCAAGATTGGTTGCGAAGTTTACCGAATGAAGGCTTAGATTTTGTGAGTCATATGCAGATTGCAGATTGGATCTGATAAGACTCTTTCTAGCCTTCTGACTCATAAAGATTTCAAAGTTTATCGGATGGATGTCGAAAGTGCATTCTAAGCGGTGAACTTACGGAAGAAGTTTATGTTGAGCAACCACACGGCTTTGAAGTTTCCTCGAGAAAGTAGAATGGTCTATAAACTACTGAAAGCTCTGTATGGTGAAAGCAGGCTCAAGAGCATGGTATGACACTTTGGCAATACCTACGGAAAGTGGTTTTGAAAGGTGAAGTTGATAAAACTTTATTTACCTTAAATCATGATGGAAACTACTCTTAGTTCAGTATATGTTGATGACATCATATTTGGATCTAAGAGACAACAACTTTGTAATGACTTTGCAAAATCTCATGAAAAGCAAGTTTGAGATGAGCATGATGGGAGAAATGAATTATTTCCTAGGATTGCAAGTCAAGCAACTCGATGATGGAATATTCATTAGTAAAACAAAGTATCTGAAAGATATGCTCACAAAATTCAATCTTAAGTACGAAAAGAATGCTAAGATACTATGAGCATTGGAACCAAAATGACCTATCTTTGAATCGGATAAGAGTGTTGAAGAACATAAGTATAGGAAATTGATGGGTTCACTACTTTACCTCTTTGCAATGAACACGATATTCAATATCTTTGTTGGGTATGTGCTAGATTTGAGACAAATCGATACAAACACACTACAACATTGCTATGAAAATATTAAGGTATGTGAAGATACGATAGATGTAGGATTGTGGTATCCTAAAGAAAGTGGATTGAGTTTAATTTGGGTACTCGAGATCTTGATTATCTTTGGATCATTGCTTGATAGGAAAAGCACCTCGGGAACTTGTGGTTTACGGGCTAGACTTATCTCATGGTTTAGCAGAAGCAAAACTCAATTGCAACTTCTACCCGGTTTGAATATATTTCTTTGGTTGTTGTGCCACAAATTACGTGGATACAACAACAACTTAAAATATGGACTCGATGAGAAGAAAACTCCCATTTTACTGGTGACAACACAAGTGCTATTGCGATTACACGAATCCTAAATTTCATGCGAACAAAGCACATTGATGTTAGACATCACTTCATGAAGACCATGTTGAAAAAAGGCGATATAGAGATACTCAAGATTGTACTGAAGACCAACTTGCGAGATATCTTCACTAAGCCACTCTGAAAGTAGATTCTTAGCCTTAAGACGTAGTCTTGGACTAATGGAACTTCCGATGAGCTGAAAGAAAGTTGGAATTATAGCAGGCGGAGAGAAAAGAAATGCAGGCAGGCATCCGAGAGAAGAGAATACTGGAGCAGGTATCGAAAGAGAAAAGAAATGCGGAGCAGGTATCCGAGAAGTGAAAAATTTAAGAAGCAAAGATAGCTTAAGATCTACGGGCAGAACTCGGATATAAATCATTCTATAAGCGGGGAACACAAAGAGAATAGTATAACTATCTGCGATCGACTACTCTCTTGAAACTTCGCATTATTTCTATCTTGATGAAAAACTTGGAAAAATCCACAAGTATAATAAAATGATTAAAATCGAGCAGTGTCCTTGCTCATACGAATTGTGATTCGGATAGCAAGTGAAAACTCATTAAATGGGCACAATTACACTTGTTGATTGTGATCATTCTTTGAAAAACAATGGTGACCCTCGATGAAGTTAAGCGATTGATGCATGCGGTGGAAATTAATTCACGATAAATAGTGGAATTTGTTGAAATTAGGACATGGCCCACTAAGCATTTAATGCGAACTAGCTTTTGCTACTTTGTTTGCAAATTACGAATCGTACAAAATCAATTTGTATGTATTTATGCATTGGGATTCAATTGCTATATATATAGGATTTTGGCAAATGAAATCACTTTTGCCTAATCGAAATTTCATCTTACAAAAATAGCAAATCCTTCTCTTGATTCTCTAAAACCCTCTACAATCTACTAAAATCAAGATTAAGTTTTACGAAAAGAATCTTTGAATCAAATCTCTTTCAAACACCAATTTCAAATCCTACACTATATAAAGAGATGGCCTCGAGAACACTTGACACGAAATCGATCCTCCAGATGCTGGCGAAAAGCAAGCACGAGTTGGTTATTAACAATCATTGGTAGGAGTTTTAATCGACCATTGGACTTCAAGTCCTGAATGATTTGGGGTGGTGCCATGGTTGAGAATACCTCCTTTCTGCGATAGAAAGCAATGTGAAAATTGATTCTTGACATGCTTGAAAGAGCGCAAATCGAGGTTTTCTATGCCCAGTGGAATTTCATCACTCGATGTGTTGGAATTTTACAACAACTCGAGATTATTTCTGTGTCTGAAAACCTTTGAAATAGTGTCTATCAAAACCTCGATCGAGGAAAGAAATCATACGGACTTAACAACTTTCGTAAGTTGTTTGAGGTTCAAAATCTTGGAAAGGATTTTGAAATAAACACCAGGATGATGAACTCCTTGAAGGTGTTAAAGAACTTCTGATGGCGTGTGTGATCTTGAAAATCAGATACACCTTGAGTTCAAGCTTCTAGCGACATCGAACGGACATCTGTTGGTTCTTGAGGATATCTTGGCTTGCATTCTTCCAGATGCTTTGATGAGTCTAAGGAAGTCTTGACCGGATAAGCGAAGCGATGGATCATGATGTTCTTCTTTGAATCAACAAGACAAAATTTGGAAAACCCTTTAAGCTGGGAAAATCGCCTTCATGAAATTCGTGAAGAAGATTGAGGCTTGAACTAAGATTATCAAAGGACTAAATGAGCGAAAGGCCACGAGTTATATGCGAAGATATGCTACTTCTTTGGAAAAGCTTGGCATTGAGCTCGAGAGGCAATTTGAAATAGCGATAACCTCTACAAATATGAGTATACAAATCGATGAAAAAGGTTCTGGGTCTCGGAAAGGTCTAAGCGAAAATGAAAAGATATCGAAGAAAGGTTGCGACCGAAGCGAACTTGAAAGAAATCTGCTGGCAAATCGGAAGACACGAAAGGGTTGTCGATTCTCGGATATCTGCGGGCATTAGATGGCGATAATGGCGGATGAACTCATCAATCTTTGAAAGAGTTATCAACTCTTGAACAAATAGACTCGGCAAGAGAAAGTGCTTTGAAATGTTGCGACTAATGAAAGCGCTGGCGATGAACTACATAAATCTTGCCAAAGTGGTGAAAAGCACGAGCCCCATCTGCGAAACCGCGGGAGTAATGGACGATCGGTTCCCAATCTTGATGAGAGCTACGGCGATGAAGATGATGAACTAGTCATCTCGAGTCTAGAAGAAAGAACAAAGAGGGCTAAGGTTCTTGAAAAATAGCTGGTGATAAGGTATCTGAAGAAGAACTTACACCAGTTCTTGAACTATAGCGAGGTTGTTGGTGCAAACATCATCGGGGAATGACTCTCTTGAACAACTACAAAGCCACGATGAGTGGTATTTTAGTGGCGATCTCTTGATGGAAATGCCACATCTAAAATACGGAAGAACATTCTCTTGATCAATCTTACGCTTCGAGGCAACCTGACCACAACTATGACCATGACACAAGTGGTTGATGAAATAGTAAATGAACTCCATTTTGAATTACAGCCAATGTCTATCTTGAAGAAAATCCTGTAATTGGCGGTTCCCCTGACTCGATGAGAGGATCAAGAGACATCTACTCAGAATGATCAACGGGGGAGGCATTTGAGTTACATACTCGGAAAGGTGTGAAGTACGAAACTTCAAAAAAGCGCACTGCCTTGGGACAAGAGCGACCAATGTATAGAAAGGTCACAAGTTCGAGAGACCAATCGACTGGCCTTTCGGGTAAATGGTGGTTTAACTCTTACCTTGTGAAAATTTTATACTTATAAATCTTGTTACCTTATAAAATTTCTTTATTCACATTTGAGTTAAAGCGAAACAAGGAAGGTGAAGCTTACCTCGAGATCTTGAAAAGAGGTTCCTTGACCTCGACTCTTGAAAATCGAGCACATGCCACGGGTAAATGATTCTTAAAGAGAACTAACTTTTGATAAAAATGTTTGTATGCTCATTCATGATAAATGTTTCTATGAGCTCAATGAGATGGAAGAAGATAAAGGCGAAATGCGAGACAAACCCGAAACCAAAGGTTTAGAAGAACACATCTTGAGCCTTGAACTTGAAGGTATATGATAATCAAGTGACAAGTATTCTTCATCTTGGGTTATCTTTTATCTCTTCTAATATTGATACTTTCTACTTACGAGGCTATTTGAGTAGAAATGCAAGGGGATAAAGTTAGACTTCCCACGCATCGATGGAAATTGATGAAGCCCCTAATGACATCACTCGAAAGAACACGAAGCGCACAAGTTTACGAGAAAAATGAATCTGAGCTTCCTAGGAAGTAAGTAGCTCAATCGGAATTCATTAAAGCATATTTATCATAGATTCTTTCAAACTATTTCCTAAGTATTGTATTTTCTCGGGTTCGAAAGAAAGGTTGATGAGGACGGACTTCAAGTCTCCACCTCCAAGATATCTGAGACACATCGTCTCGATAGAACAAATATCTGAGCACGATGTTCTTACTCGGTAACTCGAAACTAAACTACACTTCTACTCGGATATCTACAAAAGTTTTGAAACTCCTCAAAACTCTTTCTTTCGAGCTCAAGCAGATCTGCGGGTTCCCATTGAAGCAAGGGACTACTTCACTTCTTAAGCTCACACCTTGCAAAGCATATTGATGCTTGAAATGGCGAAGTTAAGGTGCTCGATCTCTCTGAAATATTGAGAATCGATCAACCAACGAGCCACGAGCTCTTGACACGGAAACATATGTCGAGCAATGTTCCTACGAACAATATCTGATTCGACTCTGCTACATAAGGACTTTTCGGAGAAGTGGCGCATAGTTTGATACATGCCTTTGAGCAGGCGGATGGTCGGACAAGATTACGAGATGGCATTCAAGCCGGTCCACCCAGACTACGCAATTTATACCTTACGAACAAGAAGAAGTTAATGGGCGGAAGATCACTATCCGGAAGTGATCAATCTTGTATCTGAAGATGATGAGGAGGAAGAAATGAATGAAAATTACTTTGATGAACCTCCGACCATCACGAGGATGATAATGAAAAGGATGATGATGATGCCCACACTTTGGGGCCAGGAGAATTTCACGGAGAAACAATGCCTCAATTTGAAAAAAGCGAAGACTTCACGAAATCTCCGTCTTCATCACCTCGAAATCTACTCATCCGTCTTCTAACCAACACGATTACTCTTGAACAAGTAGTTGAGCTTTGAAGAAACCGATGGAAAATATTAAACACTCAGACCGGAAGTGCTCGGCTCGGACAAGCTGTTGGAAGAAGAACAACAGCTCCATCTTCAACTGGAAGATCAAATAGCTAAATCCAGACATAAGATTGATCAACTACAAGATCTATACTTAGAAGAAATGATTGCTTACTCTGAGGTTAAAGAGCTACGGGATCTTTGCGAAGATCACCAAGAACTCGATCTTGAAGAAGTATAAAGTCAAGCATGATGCTAAAGTGCATCATCTTGAAAGAAGTACCATCCTCCTCCCGAAAGGAAGAAACCAATCTACGAGATGGTTCTTGGACTCGTCTGATCGATGAAAATGTCGAGAGGATGAAGATCCTTTGGGCTAATCCTCGGATGATGAAGAAGACAAGACTTTGGCGAGCACGCCATGAACATTTAGCGGTTTCTCACTTGAAAAGAAGTTGATTGCTCCTACAATCTTCAACAAGCGACGTCCACTCCATGAATACATGAGCAGTGCAATGGCTACTCACGAATAAGGAGATGTCTTCACGAACAAGGAAATTGCCTCGTCCCTAAAATGAGAAAGTTCTGAGCTCATCACTCGAGAGAACAACTAGCATAGTCATTGCTCGAGATGGGGAATGATAAGGGGCGATGATGTGTCTTTAGTGAAAAAAGCTTTTCAAGAGGAGTTACCTTCTTTGGAAGCAGATGCCATCCTAGGCCGTTAAGCGAGCTCAACGTGGACAATGGACTTATCAAACAAAATCGGAGAAAAGGCGAACTTGAAGTTGGTCACGCCTATAATTATCTACAAGGGCATTTTGACTCTCTCTCGGATTCCTTTATGGGGGAGTCGATGACAATGACTAAGGGAAAGAAAGTACAAATCTGGACCTCAAGTCGGGGAATGGGAAGAAGGAGATGAAAACAAGAAGAAATCAGGCTAGTGCGGCTCGAAGGAAGAAGAAAAACTTCCAGCCACCTCGAATCAATGAACCCTCCTCAAGCTGTGTTTTGTACAAATAGTACTTCCCGGAAACCTCTTGAAGGAACGAAATGGTAACAAGGCCGTAGCACGAAACCTCGAAAGAATTACCGAGGCTCGAGGAGAAGACAAGTTAGAGGATTGATGAATCTTACGAAGAAGAAGAAGAAGGTCGAATCAAGTCCACGGGCAATGAAGAAGGTGAAACTCTCACAATCTAATCTTGATGATGATGAAGAGGCGATGAAGATGAAGCTCCTCTTCACGGAAAAAGGAAAATTGAAAGCTAGCGGGCCCATAGCCGCAAAGCCTTTGGCGGCTAAAACACCCTCTGGAAATACCAAGTCTATCCGGTGGTGGTTCTTCAAGCAACAACCCCAAAGAGAATTCAAAGGCAGAAAGGAGCAATTTGAGAGTGAGCAAGACAAAGTCGACTTCCACTCGAGGAAGAAGCGAAATTGAGTATGTGAAGTATGACAATGATTCCTCTCTCTGGTGCATCAATCGGAAAAATGGCTATTGGATTACGGAACTTAAGCATCTATTGGTAAATTCAAGATTTCCAGAACGATCCATAAACAACTCATGGCATGGAGAAAGAATAAACCTACCTTGATCAACACAATCACATCAAAGCATGGTTGGATTTTTGAAGTTGTCGAAGCTGAAGCCGTAAAGAAGGACCTCTCGATGATTGTCCATATGGAAAGCGGATGATGTGCACAAAATTACGAATATCAGGAGCAGCACAAGAGCAAGACTCATTGTGGAACCACAGTAATTCGTTCTATCGTGAGAAGATCAATACTGAGGTGACATCGGATATCGAAGATTATCTCTGAATACTTCAAGCTTTTCGGATATCGAGAATAGGCATACTGGAAGTGGGGAAAGTACATAAATTTGAGCATTTTGCCAAGAAAAATCCTACCAAAACCTACAAAGAGTGCGTGGATTTGCGGAGACAGAGATGCTTGTCGAACTCTTCTCTATGATTATTGATGACATCAAAAGGTTTGGAGATAGGAAATTTAGAAGCGATCCATAGAAATCTTTGTTGAAGACTTGAAGATTGAAGACTTGAAGACTAGTTCTTTAGGATGTTTACTTGGAGCTTGGTTACTCTGTTGTCCTAATTTACTATGTAGTTTTGTATTTTCTTTGGTAGGCTTAAGCTGTATCATGTATTAAGAGTTATACTGTAATCTTTAGTTGCGACTTATCTGAAGAACTTACTCTCGGATAGTATTCTATAAAAGATAACTTGCGCCAAAGATCACACCTTGTGATTTGGTTGATGTCTGCTACGCATAATTATATAAATTGAAAGATCTTAAGAAATGATTAAGTGGTGGATTGTTTCCTCATCCAGTTGTAATAGGGAAGATAATCATTACGTTATTGACAGTCAAAATGGAAATTTGTTAGATATTTTGTTAGAAATATACATTTAGATTTTAGCAACATGATGACTTATCTTAGTCTCGAAAAGGTGATTAGTACTCTTGGTTCACTTGAACATTGTAAAGAGGAAACCCACTAAATATGATAGTCTAGCTAATCTTGTATGGGATGTTAGGTCTCAAAATGTAATTTTTATTTTATGAAGAAGACCCGAAGAAGACATCAATGAGAAGCTCAGCGACATTGAAGACTTGAAAGCGCACAAGATTCTTGAATCGATTGAATATCTTAGCGGATATCTTAAAGACACGAATAGTTTCAAACAAAGCTGTCACAAAGAGATATCTGAGAAATAAGATACATGTCTGAAAACAAGGAAAGTGTCACCGAATATCTATTCTGAGATACCTTTGAGCTTTAACCACGTTTACGAAAGAAATATATATTGCAAACAAAGTTGTTTCAATAAATACAAGTGGTATCGAAGAATGAAGATAAGAGGCGTGCAAAGAATCGGATAACTAGTCTACGATACAAAGCATGAGTTAGATTGACACTCTGAGACAAAAGTATAGTACAATCATTTAATGCAGAATGAGATATCGAATAAAGCAGCAACCGAGAAAGAAGACAAAACACCTTCTGATACTATACCACGAGATATCGATGGTTTGAATTTGAACTGCTGTGGATACTATTCAAGCGGCACTCCATTCATCTATAAATATCAACCATAGGCTTGAGAGAGACACCTTAGACACACGCATAACATTTGAGCGTCTTACTCTCTCAAACAACTTACTTACTCCTGAAGCTTTACATTGCGACCAAAGCTTTTTGATCTTGAGTAAACCTTTGAAGTTCTAAGTGTCTGATCCTAAACAAGCAAAGCTATCTGTGAGGAGTTGAATCGAAAGATCAACTATATCTGATTCATTCTCTTGAGCGGATATCATAAAGACTTAGATTCGATAAAATCGAACAAGATACCATACGATGTAAAGTGTATTAAGTAACCAGTTCTGAGCTATCGATTAAGCGAAAAGTTATTAAGGCTCATCGACGACTCTAAAACCGACACCATAGCTGGCGTGAGTACAGAAGTACTTAGTTTGAAAAATCGGGGAATAACTCCAAGGTTACGTATAGGAGAGTACTTGATTTGGGAAACTGAGAATAACTCCCAAAGGTTATTAATTATAGGAAGTACTTGGCAGGAAGCTAGGAATAACTCGAAAGGTTTACGAGTATAGGAAGTACTTGGTGTGAAAGCAGGGGAACGACTCGGAGGAACATTTGGTTGGGAAGACAATTGTTAAGAATCTTAGAATAGGATTATTGTAAGGAAGACTCGATTATCTGTTCTAGTGAATTCTGGGTCTCGATAGACGAAGTGGATTAGTTGGAGGATTCATACCTCGAGATACCACTATACTTCTTTGTGTCATTTACCTTTACGTATTTACACTTTTGACACAACACACACTTATTAAGCTGTTTACACTTATCTTTATTAAGTCTTACACTCGATTCATTCTAAAGTATCGGATATCTATTGAATATCGAGAAATAGATATCGACAAAAGTTTTAAAAAATTTATTCATCCCCTCTAGTCTTTTACTTTTGCGTTATACGGACCCGACGGTGAGGTTAAGTATCCTCTAATATGACAACCAGCGTCCGAGGTAGTTAGGAGAGGGTGCTTACGGGTATGTCATACTAATCAACAAGCATGTGGATGAAATGACTTTCAGGAAGGTGTCGATGCGTGGTACAATTTTGTGATGTATTTCTAAAATGCGAAATATCTACAAGTGAGGTGATTCTGTCAATTAATTCGGGAACATCGATACTTTCGGGGCGCATCGGATGGCACCTGAGTTACAAGAACTTCGATGATTGAAAATTATTGAAAGGTTTATCATGTACGTCCCATGAGAGTCTGTGTTGTTCGTGAAGAAAAAGTCTGGAACTCTTGATTTATGCGTAGATTATGGGGAGTTAAACAAAGGTGACCGTTAGAATAAATTACCCTTTACCACGGATCGATGAGCTCTTTATTGACTCGAGGGCGAGAGAGTGTTCTCGAGCTTGACCTCGACAAGGATATCATCAATTCTACGAAGATAAGAAGTGACGCCTGCAAAAACTGCCTTCCAGACTTCGCTTCTGGTCACTATGAGTTCTGGTGATGCCCTTCTGGGTTGACTACTTGCTTGCAATTGCATTTATGGACTTCCAGTCTTTCGTGTTTTCAATACTGCATTGATCAGTTTAGCAATTATCTTCATCAGCGACATCTGGTTTACTCGAAAGGGTGTAGAGAACACGGACACATGTAGCCGGTATTAGAGATCTTACATAACAAGGCATATGCAAATTGATAAATGAATTTTGGTTAGATGATAGCCTTCCTCGGACATATTGTCTCGAATGAGGATAGCGGTAAGATCCTCGAAGGTACAAGCGATCTTAGAATGGAAAAGGCCGAATGTCACGAAGTTAAAGAAGCTTCTTGGGTCTAGCGGTACTATAGAGGTTCATTGAACTACTCTAGAATTTGGGGGCCCACACGACTCGCTCGGAAGGAAGTAGAGAATTTGTTTTTGGGATGAGTTTTGAAGCCTTCCAGTTTTAGGAAGGCTGAAACAACGATTAGCCACATGTAGCTCTACTAGAAGGTTAGAGAACCTAGTAGTATATAGTGATGCATCTAAGGAAGGGTTGGGCGGTATTAATGCAACATGGTAAAGAAGTGATGGCATCTTAGCATCGAGGAAGCTTCAAAATGCATAGATAAACTATCCCACCCAGACTTAGAGCTGCGGCGATGTTTTTTTGCTTTGAAAAATGGAGCATTACTTATCAGGCGATTCACCATCTCACCGATCATAAAAGTCTCAAGTACTTGTACACCGGAAGAGTTGAATTTGAGGCAACGTGGGTGGTTGGAACTATTATAAGACTATCGTTTTGATCTGCGGTACCACACCCGGTAAAAGCGAATATGATTCTTGATGCACTGGTCGGAAGAGTAAATTAGCCTCTTTAATACGACCGTCAAACCCTACTAACTACGAAGGGTCACAAAAGCGAAGAAGATCCAGCGGGTATACCGATTTATCTGACCGGACATTTTAGGCGATGGCTGGTCTGAGATCTGAAACCCAAAACTTAAGGATAAAATCACACTCGAAAAGAACCAAACCTCCGATGTGGAGGACGAGATGTTGAGGTATAAGCCATTAAGTGTATGTACCAAATAGCCACAAGTTGCGAGAAAAGATCTTGGATAGGCTTGCTCAGTCAGAATACTCTGACATCACAGGTAAAGATGTACCCGAATCTCGAGAACACTTTTGGTGGGTGAATATGAAAAGAATCATGTTACGAATATATTTATAAATACCTTATATGTCATGAGTGAAAGCAAAACATCAGCGACACGGAGGCTGATGCGGCCTTCCTATACCGAATGGAAATGGGATCATGTAACAATGGATTTTTATTCACCGGATACACCGAAGACAAAGAAAAACTTAGACGGAGCCTTGATAAAATTAAAGCGGTTGATGCTTCTAACTAAATCCTTTGTTCTGCCCATTAAAAAGAGCCGGATCATTTGGAAAGGTTATTTCCGACAATACATTAAAGAATTGTTAAAACGCATGGAATACAGTGAAGCGTAGTGGCAGGATGAGATCCCTCGATTTGTATCTACGGTTTTGGAAAGGACTTCATGGCGGCGGCTTAGGGCTTATACAGAAATTTTAGCACTCTGACACCCTCGGTAGCGAACAAGTGAGCGTACCATTCAAGTGTTGGAGGATATGTTGTTGAGAAGCGTGTGTGATGGATTCCGGGGAAGTTAGGTGATCATTTACCATTGGTTGAGTTTGCATACAATAATAGCTGGCGACCATCGGTTATAGCACCGTACGAAAAGGCTCTCTATGGAAGGAAGTATAGATCCATGAATTGCGGGATTACGAAGGCGGAAGTGGCTCCTGAGAAGGAAAAAACTAACTGGTACAATGGTGAACCTTGCAACTCCACGATCGATAAGGTAAAACTTATTAGGGATAGGATCACGTACGAGTCGCCGGAAAAACCTAGCGATGTCGTCGACCAGGAGTTAAATTTCAAGCAAGGAGACTACATTCTTCTGAGTCACTCAGAAGAGATATTACACCGAAAGAAGAGTAAAGGAGATTGGACGACCATTGGACCTTACCGTGGCGAAGCGTAGGCCCGTGGCGTACCGGCTCCTCTATCCGGATGAACCATGAGGCATCGCGTCTTTCATGTCTCTAAGTTAAGGAAGTGGCGTCTGACACCCACACATTATATCCTCCGACCCCGGATATCGAGAGAACCTCACATCGTAGAAGAACCCTCGCAATCGCTGAATCGGAGGTAAGACATTTGCGCACCCAGTATCTGGAGTAGTAAAATTAAATATGGAAACACCATGATCACCCGGAAGAAGCAACTTAGAGATGGAAGATACAATGAGGAGAATACGGGCTATTCAACAAATGATTTGGGATACATTCCCTTAGAGGTTATGAACACCTCGGAAAAAAAAATAAATAAATAAATAAGCGGGCGCTACGGTTAAAGTCGATTTTGGTTTCTCTATTTTTCTTTTCCCTTCGTCTTGATCATGAAGAATTATGATCGGTGCATTCATTGATTATTACCGTTTAGGATGGATTAACGTGAGGTCTCTCATGTATCTCGTCATAATAGTAAACTTTGAATAACCCGAGAGAATTTAACGAAATTATGCTACGTTTGGATCAAAATAATAATATAATTCATGAAAAAAAAAAAAATTAATTGCGGCTTTATCACAGCAATTAGAAGGGTTATTATTATCGACTATACATTGAATAAATAAGAGTAGACACTCCTCACTCATTTCTCTCACACCTCTTCACGCGAAAGGTAAAAGAAAACAAGAAGGCAAAGAAGTCTCTACTTCCTTCTCTAGTTCTCTCAAGGCTCTCTCTCTCTTGCTCTCTCTGATTCTTCAATCTTGCATGCAAGATTAGTACCTTCATCTTCAGTCTTTAAACATTCTAAGGATGTGATTTAATCTGTCCGTTCAAAGAAGACATTTTTCCAAGGATAAGACTAACTCTTCACTCTTTTCATCCTTGTGGCGAGAAGACTTCAGCGATGGAAGGATTCTAAGCACTCTCATCACATACAGTAAGGAGGTAAGAAAAAGGGAACCATTTTCCCTTTACCCGGCCTCTTTGAAATCTATCTAAAATGTTACTTTTCTTCCTTGCATGTCTAAATTCACTTGGAAGGAAGGAAGCACTTAAGAAACAAGAACAACAACATCCCCTGAAGAAATCTACTTAGAAGAAAAAAAAAGGTGGGTAAAACTTCTCAATATGAATGTTTGTATAAAACTTGCTTGCTTGAGTGAATCTTGAATATGCTTGATCATTAAATTAATTGCAACATGAATTCTTTGGTAGATTTGAAAGTGTGATGTTATACAATCTCAAAGTGTTTAATAAATTTCAAGAATTTATGGTCCTTGAATTTTGGTGACATCATTATGTATTAGATGAGACATTAGGGAGATTCTCAAGTTGAATTTGAATTATGAGGGCCTTTTCTACTACGTTTTTGAAATGGGTTTAATGCGTCTCAAAAGTGGGTATTTTGAGCCCACATTTTACTGGGTAGAAGTTGCCCTTAAGGATGAACAGGCCTGTGGAGATTCATCCATTTGAACTTGCAGTAGATGTGAATTCGTACAAAATCGTGTCGGCTGTTGCCTATATGATTTTGAGAAATTGTTAAGGTAAGGTAAAAACACTATATTGGTCTTTGTCAATTATATGTGAAATAGAAGAACATCACAGTGAAGTTAACTTAGAAAATGGGATTTGGTAAAAAGAAGCTCAAATGAATTAATTAAAATCATCAAAGTCTCAGTACCTATTCTGGTTCTGATCTGATTACGAGGATGGGAGAGCGTGCAAAAACATACCTGAACAAGACCTAAACTAGCCTAATTTACACGGAAAGTGAGGTTCATTGAGTGGTGATAATATACAAAAAGAAAGGACTTGGTGGATAAAGAAACACATTGAAAGTGTGAATTTTCTCTACGTTGCTCACAGAACAGCCTAAGAAGAAATGTTAGAGCCCTATAAAATACTAGGGTCATTGGGGACCACAAGTAGGCTCTGGAAAGATAACTCAACAACTATCTAAAAATTCAAAAAAAAAAAATGTTGAACCTGTTTATATATTTCAAAATAAATTTATCAAGAGCGATTAATCTGCCCGAATTAGGTTTTATAAAATTAACGATTTGAATTATGAAGCATCGCGAGCGACTTGGAAGGACTTATTAAAATCTACAAAACAATTAGAATAGGTAAATTAAAATTTTTTGTAGTAAGTGACTTAAGAGTTGGAGCAATGATTCTGTGTTCGAAAGGTAGTGCGCCATCACCTACGGAATCAAACACATGAAATCATTAATACTAAAACTAAATGTTAAACCTGGCAGTAGTTATGTGCGGATCAAAAATTAAAATAGAGGTGACAACCTAACAAAAAGATTCATAGGTAATGACCTACGCATAAAATTCATCTGAGGAGTGACAACTCGCGTAAAAAAGAGATTGAATGAGGTGACAACCTTGCGTAAGAAGTTTCGGACGAGGTGACAACACCGGCGTAAAGAAGAACTTTCGAGACGGTGGCAACCTCGGCGTAAAGTCCTTAATATGAATTAGGATCGTCGCTAAGTACCATCTTGGCGAAGTAAACACACCGAGTAGTGGAAGGCGCTTCTTTGGTCGTGAAGATCACCTCTCTGAAGACTCCTATCAGCAGTTGTATAATATTGAGTTGTTGTAGCGCAAAATCCGGATAGTTATTTAAATCTATGTTTTATAATTGAAATACTTTGTGATGCCAAAGATAAATTGTGAAAAGAAAAGAAAATAAATAAAACAAGAATAATAAAATATATAGTGATTAATTCCACCTAAACGCGTGACTTTGGCTCCACCCATTCTAAATTTCTTTTCCGAGATGAACACAGGTTGGGGCACTCACGGATGTTCCGGATGAGGGAGCCATTGATACTGTGAAAGAGTATGCGAGAAACTCATGATGTTTATCGATAAATGTGACCCCGATATGATAGTTAGTATTTGATATCTATGGCTATTGCTTCGGTAGTAATATCGACTTTTATAATAACACTATCTTGACATGTAATCCTAAGACTCTTAATTTTTTTTTTTTGCATCGACAGTCCACAATTGTGACATTGTTATATTCCCGAACGGTTTTACATGTCCGAGATCTAGTGCGAGACGGTCGACCATCAGGCGTAGTGTGAGTAGCTTCTTTGCGAAGTAGCGAGCTTTAATGGGGTGAAACTCATCTGACCCCTTCATCAGAAATGAATTGTTGGCGTGCGTCCCTCGGGTATCTCTGCGTCCCGGGTGGGCGGGCGTCCTAAATGGCCTTGATGGTAGAATCCTACTCCTCGGCCGCGGCCGTATTTATTTATCTTATTCTTGCCATCGGTGAATTCTCGACCACGAAAACTTCTTGTAAAGTTTCCCCACAGGGCGAGCGCCAAAATGTTGAGGTGAAGCCTCTAACACTAACTAACTAAACTATTACAAATAACCTAGTCTAAAGGCCCACCTCAAACTTGAGGAGTCCGATGTAGCGTTGAGTCGAGTTTATGTCTTGAGGAAGGACTAAGTGGGGGGGGGGATTGACAGATTACCGAGTTACTATCTCCGATCCGGTGAAACCTCAAGAGAGTTGGAAGCTCTCAATGTAATGAATTATGAGGATGAAATAATGCCAGGGATTCTTCATGATATTACTTACCTTAAGGTCATGGACAACATCTTATATATTATGCACGGTGGCTCACCAGATGATGCGAGTGTCACATTTTCAGTTGGACATAACGTTTCCACCTTTTGGCCATGGCCCATTAGTGACGATGGTAAAATACTAATCAGTAGGCACAGGAGAGGTGAGTTGGACCTTTCCCTAACGAAGTCTTGTTCACTTTGTTGGGTCCGTGTTGGTCGGAATGGAGATCTGTCATGGTTGATCTTCCGCAGGTTACTCTGGATGTCAGAGCAGGAGTCTCACGAAGTATCTCGATGGATTCTGATATACGTTTGGTGCTTGATGTGATGGTGGCGTAGAGATTCTCTTGTCGATCGTTTAGCATCTACTGTCTTGGCGTAAAGCCGAGTTAGAAAGTCCCTTTCCGACTAGCTCGGACTAGCTTATGAAAGTTGTGGCGACTTTAGCGTATTAGTTATTCACTTGCCGGACCATGTGAGTCGGACCAGTCTTGAATTAGCTAATTAAGCGTGATCATGGACCGCTCTATAGGCCCATGTAGGATTGGTTATGTCGTATCCTTTCGAATCTGAAATCTTAGATTCGACTCCTTGAGATATGATACTTGTTGAAACGGACCTTGATTTGTGCTACATAGAATCAGAGCTTTAATTAATGTGAGAAGCTTGAAGGTAAGTAGTTTTGCTTGAGAAAGCTTGTGAGAATATTCAGTATGAGTCTAAGTGTTGATATTTATAGATGAATTTGAGTGTCGTTTGAATAGTATCAGATTGAACCTTTCAATTCCATTATTGATATATAGAATGTCTTTTATGGCAAGGTTTGTCTTCTTCTTCCACGAAGCTACCCTTTTGTTGGGCATTTACCATGCGCATTTAATACCTTTTCCTATTTGTCTGGTATAGCGGAACTATGCATAGTATCGGAGATCTTTATACACTCGAGTTTTACGAAGAACTTTGCATGTTCTTTTCCATCGATTATCCACCTTTCAGATGCCATTTGTTGAAACAACTTTGGTATAAAACATTTCTCTTTTCGAAACATGGTTTATATCAGTGTCACGAGTGTGGATGTCATGGGCACTTTCCTGAATCTGGAAACCTTTATTCTCATATCTTTTTGCAACACTTGTGTTTGAAAACATTTTTCAGATGTCTGGACATAGGTGTCTGAAAAACCTTTGTCTTGACAATCTTGTGCGATCTTCAAATCTTCAAATCCGTTAAACTTTTCTGTGAAATGCTTCTTCTTAGTCTTCTTTAGAAAATAAAAATTGCATTTTGAGACCTAACATCCTATACAAGATTTACTGAACTATCATACTTGGTAGGTTTCCTCTTTTCTGATGTTGAGTGAACCGAGAGTACTAACCACCTTTACAGGCTAAGATAAGTCATTAACTGTGATCAAAATCCTAGCGAGATATTCCTAACAAATTTCCCCCATTTGATCAGGTCAACGTTTCTCGACCTAACCTGAAATTGGATGAGAAGCTTGATCATCTTAATCATTTCTTATGATCTTTAGGTTCATATAATTAAGTGCGAGAAAGTAAACATCAACCAAATCACAAGGTGTGATGCTCTTGACAAGTTATCTTTTTATAAAAGAAAAGATGTCGAAATCAGTTCATCGAGATATAATCTGAGCTTCTGAGATCTTTAGTACATATTAATTTAGCTCGATCAGCAAAGATCTGAAAATACATAGTAAATTAGAGACGAACCACGGTAACTGACTCAGTAGACATCCCTAATGAACTGATCTTCCAAGTCTTCTACTTCAAGTCTTAAAAGCGACTCCATGGATCAATGCGCGATTTCCTATCGCAAACCTTTTGATATCACATCAAGGTAATCATAGAAGAGTTCTAACAATCATCTTTGTGTCCTAAAAGGCAAATCATGAGACTTCCATGTGTAGGTTTTTGTTAGAGATTTTTCTTAACAATGTACGGCCACAAATACTTTCCCACTTCGGGCATACTCGATTACGATGTCGATGGCTTTGAAGTGATGTAAATGATCTTGTCTGATGTCCTCCTGTATTGATCTTGGTTAAGTAGAAGGACTCATAAGTTCCCTTGTGAGTCTTGCTCTTGTCTTTTATTCGATGATATTTGGGAATTTTTGTGCACATCACTCTGCAGCAGCTTTCCATAAGGACATTCATCAAGGGGTCCTTTTCATGGCTTATATTCTCTTGATCCTTCAAAATCCAACCATGCTTTGATGTGGTTGGTGTTATCAGATTGACATCTTTTCTCTCCATGCCGTAAGAGCTGTTGCATGGATTGGTTAAGAGCAGATTTAGCGGTAAATGCAGGTTCAGGAATCCGGTAGCCATTTTTCTAATTTGTACACCTATGACGAGAGGTTGTTGTCATTATTCACATACTCAACACAGCTATACGCTTTGGTGGAAGTTGACTTTGTCTTGTTGGCTCTGACTGTTCCTCCTTTGTCTTGAATTCTCCTTGGGGAGTAATGGCAGAAGAACACTTTGGATGGAGCTTGGTATTTTAGAGGGGTGTTTAGTATGAGCTTTGCCATATAGGCTCGATTGGGCTTTCGAATTTTCTTTTATGTGAAGAGGGCTTCATCTTCTGTGATCTCTTCATCATCATCATCAGATCAATTCTTGTATTGAGACTTTTCGCGACGCTTCTTCATTTGTTGCCGAAGTTTGATTTGGCCTTCTTCTTCTTCCTCTTCTTCTTCTTCTTCTTCTTCTTTTCTTCTTCTTCTTCTTCTTCTTGAGAAGAAGAAGAAAGAATCATCAATCCTTTTGCCATCTCTTCCTCCTTGGAGCCTTCCAGGTACTCCTTGGAGGGTTTACGTGATCGTACTTGTTGTACATTCCTTGTTGAAGTTGAGTGGTGGCCACTGCTCCCCGTGGGCGGTCATTTGGGAGGAGAATCCATTTGATACGAGAGGTGGTTGTTCGGATTTTCTTTTGATTCCTCTTCCTCTTCTCTGAGCCTCTTGATATTCTTCCCCCTGTCATTGTTGGTGACCGAGGAATCCTGAATGATTACGAAGGGAGTTAAATTTCCATGCGAATGATTTATGGCGACAACCAACTTTTCGAGGATCAGCCTTGAGCTCGGTTTGTTTGATAAGACCGGTATCATATCGATAAGCTTTGCCAGGTGGGCTGTGAACAGCATCGCTTTTCCGGTGACATAAACCTCTTGAAAACTTTTTATGTGAGTTGGTGTCATCCCTAACCCGTACTGGTCACTTTACGAGAAATCACCAATGGTTGTTCTCTGAGTATTGACTCGATGAATAACCCATTTCTGCGGGGGCGGATGCAATAGCTGACTTTGTCTTGAGAAGATAACTCCTTTTCAATTTAGCGATTGCGATATCTATTCAGTATTCACGTTGATTGACATTTAGCGACTTCTTTGAATGTTTGAGAACAATCGACTTCCTTTTCAAATGTAGAACTTGCCAAGTGTTCATTGGGGTGATGCCTTAAAATCTTGTCTTCTTCATCATCGCGAGTTATCAACCCGGTGATCTTCATCATAAGTTTTCATCCAATGTTCTCTAGTCAAATGACAAATCTCATAGATGAGTTTCTTTCATTCGTTGAGGAGGATGGAACATCTTCTTGAATTCGACCTTATCATGCTTGTCATTAGATGCTTGTTGATGTCGATTTCCCGACAATTACTTGAATAGCAAAATTTGGAGTTCTTTCATTTCGATATAAACTTACATTTAACTTGATTGACGATCCTTTGATCTTGGGGCTGTTTCTAGATTGACTATCTTTTCTTCAGTTGAAGATGTAAATTACATTCTTCTTCAACAGTTGTTTGAGTTGGTAGCTTCTGGCTGACATCCATTATTTTACAGTTATTTCCCTCAGTCTTTCCTTCTACTTGTTAAATTAGTAACTTTGTGTTGGGAAGTTGGATGAGTAGATTTAAGATGGAGAGGGGATTCTTGTGAAAGTCCTCTCGGTGGTACTTTTGTGTTGAGGCCCGATGTATCTTGTGAAATCCATCATCTAGTCATCATCATCATCTATCATCATCATCCTTTTGGCAGAGGAAGTGATGGTCGGAGGGGGTTCATCGAGTTATTCATCTATTTAGCTCTCATTCGTCTTCGGATCTGAAAGTTAATCACTTGAGAATAGTGATCTTTTTATTAACCTCCTCTTGTTCAAAAGGAATAAATTGGCAGAGTGCAGAACGGTAAACTGGACCACCATCGTAATCTTAGCCGACCATCAACTTTGATTAAAGGAAAGCGAATCAACTTCTGTGCCGCTTCTAGGAGAAATCCTTATGTGATAAGGTCGCTGACTTGATCTTGCATGAGAACATTGCATGGATACTTAGTTCTCCAAAGTGAGCTTTCAATTGCGTCTACGTGGGTTGATCTTGTGATTCTCAATGTTCCAGGAGATCGAGCACCTTAACCTCGCCGTTTCTTGAAGCATTGAATCATGCTTTGGCATGGTATGAGCTTTGAAGAGTAGGTCCTTTCTGCCATGTGGACCTTACGTGGCACTTGTTTGAGCACGAAAGAAGAGTTACAGTTGATTCAAAACTTGTGTAGATATCTGAGTACAAAGTGTAGATTAGGTTTATGAGGGTACTTGAATGAGTACGCCAGGCTGGAAGACTTGTACTCTTGGGGAGCAGAGGTTGCCTCAAGATATCTTGTTGTGAGGTGTGGAGGCTTGATGCGAAAATTAAGCCATCACTTTCTTTTAAGCAGACACGAGAATTAAAGGCATAACATGGAGATTTTTATCAGAAATTTTTTATTGACCAAATCGGATCTGAGATGTCAATTACCTACATTGGAGCTCAAATGTTTTGTCTCACGAAACTTGTGCAGGTTTAGAATCTTTCTCTTGATGAAGGCCTTGATGCCTCGTGATTTCCATATGTTGTGAGGATTGGATGGCCGTTCCTCAACAACCTACTTCTTTTGAGCGCGGTAGTAGAAAGTGTTAGTCTAAGAAAAAATGACGAGAGATTTCTCTTTGGGGAGCTGTGGTGAAGCCCTTCTCTCTGAGAAGGTTGAGATCTTGTTCTCCGGAGGCCTTGAAACCCTCTGGTTCTCTCTGAAGAGATAGACTTTTAGTCTCTTCATTTTCTTCTGGGTTAGAACTTCAATGAAACAAACACTTATTATGATGAAGTGTGATACTTGAATATACGAAAAATTATATCTTATGAAGTCTTTATCAGGCGCAGAGCAGGCTCGATTCCTTAAGTTGTGAGGGTGTAGGCTTTCCTTCTAGGTTTCTAAGGCAAAACTTTGCTTACTCTTTATTACTAAATGTTTAAATGTTGCTTGTAACAAAATTCTATTAAATAACAGATTATAGCACAAAATATCACAAGTATAGAGTTAAGCCATTCAGAATCACCGAAGTAATGTAGTGATTGGTCTCACAGAACTTATGACCATATAATGTTGGACTTGTTGTTTCATTTCATCTTCTTTGTTTGAAGTTTAGTGCCAGGACCTTGCATGATGTATACCTTTCAGTTTACCTCACAGTTGATCATTACGAGATAACCTGATTTGATCCCTCTCGTTGAGTTAGGGGAACACCTTTAAAAGATTTTCTTGGCGATGAAAAGATATTTGGTATCACGGCTCAGAAATTACCATTTAAATATTCACATCTGGTTGTTGTGGTTGTTATGCTTGAGGCAGAACTGTTGAGTGTTGAGGGCAATGGCGGTATCCTCGACACTAAGCTATCACTCGCCGAGCATCTTGATACTTGATCTTTGTTACTACGATATTGTAATTTTAATCGATTACTGCAGACCTTTATTTGCTTCTTGACAACCTTTATAGCAGTGCTTGTTGACTTTGTGGTGGGATTCTTCTTGAATGCACCTCTACACGATTACTTTTGATGTTTGGCCATTTTGATTTTTCTGGGACTTGAGAGGTAACTAATTCATCATCTTCGCCGTCGGAGTTCCTCATCGGCATTAGGGCGGTTGGTCATGTAATTCCTGCGGTTTTACGAGATGGGGCTTGGTATCTGTCACTACTTTCTTCATGAGTATTGATGGGTTCGCCAGCCAAAGGCTTCGGCAATAGTATAACATTTCGAAAGCACTTTCTCTTCTTGAGGATTTAACATTCGATGATTGATACCTCTTTTACGACGTGATGAGTTCCTTGGCTGACTCTGGCAGTGTCTGAGGAATCGACAACCTCAATGAGTTGTGCCTTGATTTGCCGGCCGAGACTTCTTTTCGTGAGATTACGCAGGCTTCTGATCGCAACTTTTTCCTCGATACCTCTTGATGCTGGCTTCTTGGAACGCTACGAGATCCGGTAACCTTTTCATCATGTTAGAAGTATACTCGTATTTGTAGAGTAAATTCTTTGACTGGCTGAAGCCTTCTCTCTGACTCGTGCCTATCTTTTCCATTAAGTAGCATATCTTTAGACCATAACTTAATGTGGTCTTTGGCTCCTTAAGTCCCTTAGATTGTAGGCTCTGACATGAATCTTTTCACAGAATTTCATAGTAGTACTTTCCCCGATTGAAAGGTTTCCGACCTTTTTGTCTTGATATTCCTGACAAGAACATCATCATCCGACGTTCTTGGCTTATTTGGTTAGCACCTCCTTGTAGACCATCAAGCATCTATGAAAGAATGCATACTTGACATCTCGGTGCACTGACGGATGTACGGTTGATGTGTCAAGATTTTGAAGAATTGAACAACTTGCAGAAAGTTATTGATCAAAATGATTTTCTTTCCTTGGGTAAAGTTACGATAGGAGCACTATTGCGATTGCCTTGAAACCACGGGATAATCACCAGGTTGTTGTAGGAATTCTAACACATACAATGAAGAGATTCTCTTTGGTGGTACGATAGAAAATATAGCAGTTTTTTGCCTTTTACACAAGCATGCCGAGTATAGAGTTTATGTCATTTGAATCTCAACTTATTTGATGGTGGTATTCTCGATCATGCTTTTAATAGTCATTACATGATTTGAGGTGTGTCGGGATTGATTCTGATCGATTATTGTAACTTCTGATTTGGTGCTTAGCACCAGTAGTACCGATTGGTAGTACACAGGATTATGGGTAGTTGATGCGTTTTGAGCCATCTCTTTATATATATTAGGATTTTTGAAGTTTGAAGGAGATTAGGTGTAGATTAGTAGTTGCGCAAGAAAACTAATTTGGGAGGCGAAGATTTGCGAGAGGAAAGATAGAATGGTTTGCTATTTTGTCTGGTCAGATGTTGGATTAGCGAAAGTGATTTCTTTTTGCGAAATCCTATATATATAGCAATGAAATCTCACTTGAGACATATACTCTGAAATCAATTTTGTGTGTAAGTATACAATAATATTCTTGACGAGCGTGGGTAAAAGCTTATTCGGCATTAAATTCATAGTGGGCCATCTTTGGATTTCAACGGTCCGCTGTTCTGAAAATTAATCTCCGCCGGCGTAAGATCAATCGCCCTTTCATCAAGGTCATTGCTTCTTGACCCAATGATCGCAATCAACAATTGGTGTGCCCATTTAATGAATGTTGGCTATTATTTCTCCCGAATCACGTTTACGTATGAATGAGAACAGCGATGTATCGATTACATCTTATACTTGTCTTTTCAAAGTTTTTCACAAGATAGAAATAATTCAAATTCAAGATGTGGTTCTGCCGGGAGACGGTGGTACTATTCTCTTTTGTTCCCCTCCTTTGAGTGACCCTAGTCTGATTACATTTCGGAGATCTTCAAATGGTCGTTTTACCCTTTGGTTTACGGATACGCGTTCAGGATACCCCTCTTCTCTTGTCACGGATACCGTTCGATTCCTTTTCTCTACTCCTTTGATATCTTCTTCGGATATCTAAACTTTTTTCGATTCTTTGGTAGCTCTCCAAGGTATGTCTTGAAATTTGAAATCGACTTTTCTTGTGGTAGTAGTGTCTCATAGTGGTCTTGATTTTGATCTTGAGTATCTCTATTGCGTTTATCAACGTGGTCTCACGATGAAGTGGTGTCTAACATCAATTTGCTTTGTTCTAGCATGAAACTTAGGATTAAAGTTATGGCAATAGCACTTGTGTGTTGTCACGAGAAAATGGGGATTTTCTCTTCATTGAATCCGCGATCTACGAGTTGTTGTTGTATCCTGATATTGTGAGCATAACATCCGCCTTCTATTAGGCTATTGGTGGATGTGGCAATTGATTACATTTCTTGCTGAACCAGATATCAATCTACTTTTGAAATTATTAAGTTCTGAGGTGCTTTTCTATCAGCGATCGGCATAGTCGATATCTGAATATTGACAGAACTTCGATCGGCTTTATCTTTTGGATACCATAATCGACTTCTATAGTACCTTTACATACCTTAATATCTTCCTTATGATATTTGCCAGTGTGGCGCATTGGATTTGTCATCGCTTTACCTCCAAGCTGCATATTGAATCTCGAGGTCTACTTGCGATGAGGTATAGTAGAGACCGATCAATTTCCTATCTTGTATTTATTCAGCTACTCTTGTGATTCGATTATAGAGTTATTTTGGTTCAATGCTCACCAAATTATCTTAGCATTCTTTGAAGGCTTTAGATTGAACTTGTTAGACATATCTTTGCATACTTTGTTTGACTGAATATTCCATCATTGAGTTGCTTGACTTGCGATCTAGGAAGTAATTCAATTTACTCCGTCATCTCGTTTCGAATTTACTTTTCATGAGTTATTGATGTCTTCACAAAGTTGCTTGTCTTTATATCCAAATATAATGTCATCAGCATTATGCTTGAACTAAAGTAGTTTCCCATCATTTCAGTGTGAAGTGTTTTATCAGCATCTCCTTTCTTGAAACCACTGATGGAAGTATCGGTAATGTGTCATACCATGCTCTTGAGCTATTTCAATATCTGAGGTTCTGAAGCTTATAGACCATCCTACTTTTGAAAACTTTAGAAACACGGTGGTTTGTAACATCAGGCTTCATAAATGATTCGTAGTTTAAATTCAACTCTTGACATCCATTTGATAAGTATGTAAAAAATTAAATTGAGGCTATGAAAGGCGAAAAGAGTCTTATTGCATCGATCTTTTAGTGGTGCATAGATTCATCAAAATCTAGTCTTCGGTCTGGGTGAATCCTTGACAGCCAACTTTAACTTTGTTTACATTTATTTCACGAGACTCATTCATTTGTTTTACGAAAATCCATGGATTTCCCGATTCAGATATTAGTCATCAAATGGAACTAGTTTCCGGTTTATTTCTCTCAAATTAATCCCGACTCTTCTTGCATTGCGAAGTCAATCTTGATCTTTATTAGCTGTACCATATCCTTGGTTTCAATTTTGAGATGAAACATCCATAGAGACAATTGCTTCTTCTAACTCCTTGGTTTTATGGGACCCGATCACATCCTTTGCGAGGATGATTTCTTATCCATTTCATAATGGATTTGAACTATGAGATCGATATCATTTTGATTTGTACTGATAAATATGATCTTGATGAGATATACTGTCACGATAAGCTAAGATGCTCGACATGGGAAATGCCGCTTGGATACTCTGACACTTTTTCGATGTTAGAGATATAGATCTTGCATTTCATGATCTCATTTCAGATACCTCTCTCCATGATGAAGGTTCCTGGTAACTGTTCCATTCTTGGAATTCTCTCTAGGAAATTCTTCATCATGTCTTAGAGTCATGCAGTTTGTTACTAAGCAGTTGCTTTTCATCATCAGACTCATCCTCTATTTTGAAAAATAGAATTGTTTTCTTTGAGATCCTTTTTTAGAATCTTTAATCCTTGATTCTTGAACTGTGAGATCATCATTTAAAGTACTTTCTTGTTTCCTTCATAGAACCTTTACATGAGCAGTTCTTGATCTTTGCGTTCTTTTTATTGCCTTAGACCGTAGGCTTTGCTATTGAGAGAATAACCAGAAACTCTTAATACGCTATGCCCCAGTTTGAGAAATGTTCTCAAATATTCTTTTCCATTGTTGAGAACAAAACATACATATGTGAAACACCATGAATGTTTGATACCTAGAAATTACACCAATAGAAAGCTCGTAAGGAGTTTTGTCATGGTGTTTGTGTCGGAGACATCTATTTGGAGTGTAGCAGTATGTTTCGGCTTCCATTGATAAATTTCACTTATTTTCGATTAATAAACCAAGCATTATTTCTTCTTTTGCTTCTTTAAAGGTCTATTCTTTCTTTCGGCAACACCATTTTGTTGTGGTGTTCCTTACAGAAAGATAGTTGATGTTGTGTATACCTTTAAGTACCGAACTCTTTTATGTCTTGGTTCCTGAGCTAGAGTGCCGTAGTACATTACGATTCTGAATGCCTTGTCATTTCATGACTTGAGCTTATTGACAAGTTGGGTATTTCAATAACATGTCGATTTGTGTTTTGAGAAAAATGACCCAGTGAATACCGAGTAATCATCGGCAACAACGGACCTTACTTCTGCATAACTAGTTCTTTGAGGAGTTAAAAGATCCATATGTAATATTTGCGTTGGCCTTTCCTTTGGAATTTCTAGTTTTAGGCCTTGAAAGATGTTTTTGGATTGTTTTCCCATTTGTGTTGGGCATACCTTCTTTTCTATATGCATTTGGGTAAACCCGACCACAGCTTCTTTCTTGGCTTCAAGCTTATTGAAGACTTTGAAATTGATGACTCATTCTTTTTATGTCGTAGCCAATTTCTTGATGTGGCAGTTGACTCACCATGAGACATTCTTCGGTTGTATGGCGGATTAACGATGACCCAACATAAAGATTTCCTTTAAACCTTTACTGACAGGTATGCGCGCTTTGACTCGTGTCGATCACTTTATAGTTTGACTTGATCTTGGCCAGTGTACCCCTTTTGTCACTAGTTGACTCGTACTTAGAGATTATATTTTAATCCTTACGCAGAAGTACTTAGGAGAATTGTAAGGGCTCAAACTTCAAATTGCAGCTATGGTTGGTTACATCTCCTCCGGCCAAACGTCGTTGGTCCATGTGCAATTTTTTCAATCAGTTGCTTTGTCTCACATCATGTCTTCCCACATTCACTATCAAATGCCACTGAATTAGGCTTTAGAGTGTTGCGCATACAAAAGCGGAAGCTTGTGAGATTAGGTTCTCATACCTGACAATGGAACCATACGGACTAAAAGAATCTTCGGTAGGAATCCATTTTTCAGATACTTTCTTAGAAACATTCTTTGTCTACTTGAGGAACATAAGGAGGAATCTGATTAAATAGATTTATCATTGTTGTTAAGAACCTATTTTCTTCCTTAGTGTGTGTTCCTTAGTGCTCCATTTGGTGCTTTGAGATGCAATAAGTTTACAGTGCGCATCTCGTAAACTTAACTTTCTCTGGCAGTTTCTTCCAACCCACGGCATTGATTTCGATGGCTTGGTTATCTTCCGCCGATGGTGTTGTTAGCAATTCCTGAAAGCTTTTAATATACGTTCTTGCTCTTGTTTGTATTCGAGCAAGTTGTTTCACTGTATTTAGCGATACCGTTCCAAAACACTGGTGCTATACGAGATCTCTTCTCCGTGACTTTGCTAATCTGGATAATCTATTTTCTTTAAAGAAAATGTGACATAGGAATTTATCGGCTCTGCCAATTTTCCATTTTGAAACATAACAACGTGAGTGATACACTTTTAGGTGTTATGTTTTCTTTTAAAGAACATTTCCCACATTTTTCCTTTGGACTTGTTTTCCCACAAATACTTGAGTACTTAATGCCTTTCCTTTGTAAATGATCTTGGCACCGATCGATGCTATAGATTGTTTGGGAATCTGCTGCTAACGTGAATGTGCGTCCTTGTTACACTTATTTAGAAGTGGTGGATCATTCTGGGAAAGAAGATCTTCACATTTCTTTGAATTGGCCATTGCTTCTTTATGTGTTTCGGTCTCAGATGTCCCCGAACGCCGAGAAATGCATTTCAGCGTCTTTTCTGGATATCTTGATTAATTGAAATTTCCTTTTCGAAAATTCTGCTTCTTCAAAACTTTTCGGCTCTAGCTTTCCGGATCATTAAAATTCTCTTCGTAGAGATCAAGTTCTCTTTGAGTTTTCGGATCTTTGACTCCCTCTTCATCACTTTCCGCATAGTATGAGAATATGTTCTTACTCGTGATAGTAGACAAGGTTCGATGTTGGAGATATCTGGAAAGATTTCTTGACCATTCCACTCACTTCTTTCTTCTTTGACGAAATCGGTGCTTCATGAGACACGCACATTTACGGGAAGCGGTGTGGAATCATCGTCCTCATCCTCGAGTAAGTTCGATATCTAGAGCATCCGGTTGGATTTGAATCTTTCCTTTCTTCGGTGAAACTGGCTGTTCTGACTTCTTTGAAAGATTACGCTCTTTCTTGTCCTGTTTTTAGTTTGTTGAAACGACGATCCTTCTTAAACCAACAGGTTTCGACAATACGAAACATATATCGTTCCGATTTACCTTCCTCGTGCCAGTGCTTTACGAGCCGACTTATTCGTGAGCTTTGCATATTTTGTCTTTGGTAGTAGTTTGAAACTAGATGCTTTTTAGCTTTTCTTTAGCTTTTTTCTTCTCTCGATTTCTCGGTAGCGTATTTTCCCATTTGCTTCTGGTAATTATCCTCGGTCACTTCCTTGCCTTTCTTCCTTTTGAGTTCGCCAAGAGCAACTAAAGTGACGTTACGCAACCTTCTCGATTGTTTACATTTCTCTTTGAGTTGTCTCATAGTCGGCGATGTGAAGATGAGAGAAAGGATTCATAGAATTGATATCGATATTCCTTGGTTAAAGTAGAAAAAACTTTGTATGTTCCAGTTATGATTTAGGAATCCTACATAATGGTTTAATCTTTTGTTGGAGGTATATCTATTACTTTCACCAAGTCGTATGTCCTCGTAAATGTTGTAAACGAAATCTGGTTAAATCGAGAGTACTGCAGGTGATCTTGTTTTAAAGTTTGGAATTTGAGCTTCAAACTTGAACTTATTTTCCTTTGTTTTCTCCGGTGCAGCGCAATTTTCTTCAATGATTGCGAGCCACTTTCTCATTTTACACCCCTTAGTTTACCTTTATGTGCTTTGGAGTAGAGCGTATGATGATATTACGAGCTGACCATCGATCCGATTTCTCTCTTGGCATCTTCCGATGTCCAGAGCTCTCACAGGCTTTGGTTAAGTAAATAACATATTTGATAAGTCCTTGGATGGCATCTGTGCAGCCAAAGACCCATCGCTTTGTTCTCTGTCACTACCATTTGAAACCTCCATGTCTTGCTTGTGTTGTTGAATGACTATGAACCGTTCTTTATTACTTGATCATTTGTCGATGGCTTCTGGGTATAGACATCATGTTGTTCTTCCATTTTTCATAATTCTCGGCGTGAGAATTGGAAATCACTAAAGACATCCTGCGGCAAACACACTAAACAAACAAATCAAGTGTGGTGGCTTGATTCTTTGGGCACTTCTCGGGATCTGGGTTCGATCTTGAAAACCGGGAACCTCACGCTGCGATGCCACATGTTGGTCCGGATAGCGGCAAAGTAAAAGACTAGAGGGGTGGGGGGTGAATAGTCTTTAAGCTTTGTCGATAAACACAGGTTTCTCGGATATCATGTGAATGTCGATACTTAATTTGGGCGGAAGACTTTTATGTGATAAGTCTGGCATTATACATTAAGATGTGTGTAAATACTTTGCAAGATAAATAAAAGCAAATAAAATGCGGAAAGTAAATAACTTTGATCTTTTATAGTAGTATCACGAAGGTGCGTAATCCTTCAACTAATCCACTGGCCCTTTCTGAGACCCTAGAATCGATAAAGACGGATAAATGAGTTAACGCATATATCTTCTCTTGATTCCTACATCGCTGATTCCCGACAGTATTTCTACAAAGAGTTATTCTAGAAGCTCCATGACCGTGCCTTCGTACTCGAAACCTTTTTGAGCCCTATTCCTTAGCTTTGAGCTAAAAACTTTAATGCTTCGTAACCTTGGGTATTCCTTAGTTTCCCCGAACTAGTACTTCTATACTCCCGTCGAATATGGTGTTGGTTTAGGTTGTTTCTGGGTGAGCTTCTTAAATAACATATTGAGTTATTCAGATAGCTCTATAGATCAAGTATACTTAATACACTTTTCAATGTAACCAGGTATCTTGTTCTCCAACATTGATCCCAGTATGAGTGTTCGAGAATGAATCAGATGCGAAACCACCCAGTTCAGCTCCTTCCTGAGATACTTGATACTTGTTGAGATCGGAACACTTAGAACTTTTGTGCTACTTGATCAAGAGCTTTGGTCGCCAGCAAGCTTGAGTGAAGTAGTTTGCTTGAGAGCTTGTGAATATTAAATTATGTATCTCAGCGGTCTAAGTGTGTGTTATGAATGAATTTGGTCTTAGTTTGAATGGTATCAGTTAGACTTAGCTTCGATTTCAAACTATTGATATCTGAATATAATCTTTGTAGTTTGTCTTCTTCCTAAAACTACCGTTTTTGTTCGATTGTTTCTATGTCTAGCATTTAATGATACCTTTGTACTATATTACACATCTTTGTAGTGCCAGCTGGAGAAATAAATATTATCAGAGATCTTTATACATAGAGTTTCACAGCTGCGTATTTCTTTTCCATCGATTATCACAACTCGAGGATACCATTTATTGAAACAACTTTGGTGAAACATTTCTCTGTCAAAAACATAGTTTATATCGAAATTGTCTGAGTGTGGATATACGTAGGCACTTTCCGCAAATCCTCGAAACCTTTTATTCTCATATCTTTTACAACACGCATGTTTGAAACACTTGTTTTTCAAGATATACAGACGCCGTTATCACGAAAAACCTTTGTCTTAAACAATCTTGTCGATCTTCAAATCTTCAAATCCGTTGAACTTTTCTGGAAATCTTCTTCTTGAACTTCTTAGAAAATAAAATTACATTTTGAGACCTAACACATCTATCTGAATTTGCCTAGACTATCTATATGATGAAGTTTCCTCTTTCTGATGTTCAAGTGAACCAAGGAAGGTACTAACACCTTTACAGGCTAAGATAGTCGTTAAATTCTTGATCAAAATCTATGAGATATTCCTAACATTTTGACATAAATGGTAGTTATACAACTACATACATCCTTACGTGGTGTGATGTTACGTTGAGTGACCACAGTGAATTTCATTTTAACTTGGTTAAATTTTCGTACATTGCACCCTTGAGCACCATAGTAATACTACTTTGTCTTTAGGGAAGTGCTTCCGTGAGGATTTTAACCCTAGGAAGTTGGAGTAGCATAAGCGAGGGAGTTAAGGAACCTTCGCTTTTATCAATGATTTACAACAAAAGCAATTTAGGTTTCTGCCCAGGCCCCGGTAATGCATGCGAGATGAAAAATTGTTTACTAATACTGCATTAATCGCGTTATTTGCTTGTTCCTATCTTGCTGAAGTGTCATTGAAGCGACATCCGAGTCGACTTTCCGCTATAATTGTGGATTCGGGACTTTTAAATTTAATCTTGATTGTATTTGGAGATTACGGGTTCACCTAGCGGAAGCTTGAGATCTCTAAGTGCACATCAAAATTTAGCATCATTGCCGAGATAACAGTGCGCTAAAGAGGTTTTGATCGTAGAAATAAGATTCAGAAATCTTTCTTTTTCTTTTAATTTCACATGGCTTCATCTTTTTGTCGATACGACATAAATCAAAAAAAATCATAAAATGTGAGAATCTATCTCCTGACAAAATACAAAAAATATTTGCTTTTCTAGTATTAGTTTACTTCCTTATCAAAAAACAAAATAAGTAATTTTAGATTTTTTGTTTATTTTCTTTCTAGTATTATATATTATTAAATGTCGCAAGGTTTGTATAGTCTTTATGCAAGGTGGGAAATGCGAGGAACACGGTAATCTTGCGCTTAAAACGACAGATAAACTTGAAGGGAAGGCTGCACCATCATGGAATCATCTAGCAACATGAGTGGAAGGAACCAGTACTTGTGACGATCCATGTTATGGAGATATTCGCCAACTTCGAACGACATTGCTTGAATTCTCTTCCGGATATCAAGGCGGAAAATTTTGGAGCAAGCAGCTAAGGATAGCGAGGAAAGATTGAGGTTAGATGAAAGGCGAAGAAGGGATAACTCTGTGGTGGAACTAGTAGATGAAGGCAGCAGACTGTCTTTTGTGACTATGTTATGCGAGCTTTACGCATGCCTCGACATCTATAAGGAAAGGATGGGGAGTATATGATGCGAGAGGAACTCATCTAAACCATTTCTACCACCGCTCTCACGGGGAACCCGACTAAGGACCCGGATACTACATATAAGGGATTTCTCGCCGTATTAGTTAGGCGTACTGTGGAATGGGCTCAGGTCCATTTCAGAAGAAGGGTCTTTGATGCCTTAGGACAAGCGATGAAGAAGGCAGCTTATCTCACCTGACGAGCGGTTTATTTACATAGGATGAGGTCTTCTAACAAGTTTATGCTCTAGCACTTCATTGAAAGACATCGACGAAAACAATTGAAAACTTGACCAATTTGATGGAGAAACCTTCCATTAAGTGGGGAAAGATACAAGGATCTGCTTGATGCCTATGCACTCTTATGTATTTTGACCAGGTCAACAACATCTACAAGAGAATTAGCTCTATCGATGACACTTTCGTTGATGGAGCATGTCGAAAACACCATTTTTGAGAAGGATTTAGGAAGGTATAAAGGAACTTGAGTGAACTCTGTCACGAGAAAGAGACGAGGAAGAAGAGTTTACTCACGAGGAGAATTGAGCAATCGAGGGAAACTCCTTGGAAATAGATATGCGAGTTAAGCTATAGAGATAAGGATGAGGGAAGAAGATCACACAGCCAGATGAGACCGAACTGACACCGCTGAAGAGGCACCTCGTGCAAGAATCGAAATGGAGGCCAAGGAACCAACCGATAAGCAACTTTATCCTCAACACCCTCTCTTATCATCTTTGAATGACAGCCTAACCGCGAATTACCACCTAGACCACTATTGTAACTGTTGTTCACACCACACATGGTAGTCACAAAAGCACACTTTTGACCACCTCCGTGGAAGATAAGATAGATACCATAATGAAGGAGAGACACGGAAGAATTTATGTGAGGTGAATTTACGCGGTTGAATTCCTTTATACTTGGTGAGGATAACCGGGGAGAACCGTGACACCTTGAGAGGTGGGCGAAGATTGGTCAAATCGCCCAGTGAGGCGCAGCGGAAACGAGACAAGGCTGCCTTTGGTCACACCGGCTATGATGATTATTGCAGTGCAGAAGCGTTCTGAGGAATCGGGAGAAAACCGTCTTGAATGCGGGCCGGAAAAGAACCCCGAAAGAGACCTTGAGTAATGGCAGGCCAATATCCCTCTGACACTTTCGGGTGTGAAAAAGATTCTCCGCCTTGAAGAAGGGAGGCAAAACCAGTTCTACAAAAAGAAGCCCGACACTGGAGCTTTCAACGTGATCATGTCATCAAAGGAAGACAAACCACGGGGAACCTGGATCTAAAGACCGACATCGATATGATGTCGCTCGCCGTCTAAAAACTTATGCCAGCGGGGAATATGGTGGGCGAGCCCGGCCTCTGGTGCGATGGCTCTACTACGATTGCTGTGACCCAGATGCGTATGTGATTACTAAATTTGAGAGAACTTTATTCAAGATATCTATTTAGATTTTTGATCGACTGACAATGACATCTTATTTCGGAAAATTGGTTAGTACTCTTGGTTCCTTGAACCTTTGTGAGAAATCTTGAAAAGGTTTGGATTGTGATATGTGGAGGGGATGGGAAGAATCAGATGGACAGAAAAATTCTGAAACTCAGCAGGATTACCAGAAGGTGGGGAAGGACTGGGACTGGAAGACAAATGAGACGAACATTGTGGAATTCCCAAGCAATCTATAGTATCAATTAAACAAGATTGTCATTAAAGCTGATGAAAGAGCAAGTCGAAAAAAGAGTGAGGCGGGACTTTTTGGGTTTGGGAAAGAAAAACTGTTTCAGGCTATCATGTCGAAACGATTTCATCATCTTGGTTGTGAACCGATACATCAAGTTTGTGCACCAACGGTACTCTGACAACTATGCAATAAGAACACCACAACAAGTGGTGTTGTGAAAGAAAGAATAGGACCACAGAAGGCGGCAAAAGAACAATGCATTTGAAATAAGTGAAATCTATTGAATTTGGTTGTAAACCACGGCATGCTACATAAAATACATGTGGAGTTAACAAACACCAGCAAAACTCATACGAGCTTTTCAGTAGACCCCCTAGTATCGAACATCTAAAGGTGTTTGGTTGCGATGTTTCATTCTCAACAATGGAAAGAATACTTGAAGACATTTCAGCAAAGGATGAAGAGGTATTTACTTGGTTATTCCTACTGGCCATATACACATTTCTGGCAGAATCTACAACAAAAAGAAACTATGGTCGAATAATACATTTCGTAGTGTTATGAAGAGCAGAAAATTACTCTTAAATAATAGTCTCTCGAGATAAGTTCAAAAGAACTAATGATTAAAAGATTACGAAAAGGATCTAGGAAGGCAATTCTATCATTCAAATGAAGGATGAGTGCGGCGATGAAAAGCAACCTATGTGTGCGCCGGATGGCCTCTGAGCGATGAAAGACTCCACACAAAATTCGAAATGGAGCAGATTCGCGAGAACCTTAATCATGGAGGTAATAAAGAAAATGAGATTGCTTTGAAATGCAAGATTAGGATATCTCTAACTTTCTTGAAAAAAAGTGTCAGGATATCCATGCTTCCATGTGTCGGATATCTTAGAAGCTGCCGCAGTATCTCATCAAGATCCATATTGATTCACGTATTCTGATCAAAATGATATTGATCTGCAACAGTTCAAACCCATTATGAAATGGATAAGAAATCATCACGCAAAAGGATGCTTGATTGAATCCCATAGACGGCGAGGAGTTAGAACTAGAAAAGAAGCAATTAACTTTGAAAGTAACTATTGTCTCTATATAATGTTTCATCTCCCGAATATTGAACGAAGACTATGAAGAAGCATTAAGGATCAAGATTGGATCTCTGCAATGCAAGAAGAGTTGGATCGAATTTGAGAGTAAACAAATGCAAGCCCCAGTTCCATTTGATAGCCAGAATAATACATGTCGGAACCAAGTGGGTTTCGGGAAACAAAAATAGACGATAGATGCGAGTGAAATAACCCGGAAAGTAAACTAGAGTTGGTTGCCGAAAGATTCGCACCCAGGGCCGAGGGCTAGCGTTTGATGAATCTTATGCTGATTGCAAGATTGGATGCAATAAGACTCTTTCTAACCTTTACTGACTCATAGCCATGACTTTCTGATTTTATCAAATGGATGTCAAAAGTACTGCATTTCTAAATGAAGTGAACTTTCTTTGAGGAAGTCTATGTTGAGCAACCACCAGGTTTTGAAGTTTCCTCGAGAAAGTAGGATGGTCTATAAGCGAGAAGCTCTTGTATGGAGGCTGAAACAAGCTCGAGAGCATGGTATGATACATTGGCGGATACACCACTTAAAGTGGTTTCAAGAGGAGATGTTGATAAAACACTCTTCACATTGAACCATGATGAAACTACTTTTAGTTAAAGTATATGTTGATGACATTATATTTGGATCTAAGACAACCAATGACAACTGTGAAGACACTGCTGAACCTGCATGAAAAGTAAATTAGAGATGAGCATGATGGGAGAATTGAATTACTTCACTGGGGAGCTGATCAGTGAAACCTTCGATGATGGAATATTCATTAGTCGAACAAAGTATGCAAAAGACATGCTCAACAAGTTCAATCTAAAGAAGCGCCTTACGAAAGAATGCTAAGATACCATATGAACATTGGAACGAAATGACCTATCTTGAATCACAATGAGAGTGTTGAAGAACACAAGTATAGGAAATTGATTGGAGTCTCTACTATACCTCCTTTGATAAGTAGACACGATATTGATATGCGAGTTGGAGTGTGTGCTAGATTTGAACCAAATCCAATGTAAGTCCACCACTAACATTGCTATGAAGATATTAAGGTATGTAAAAGTGCTATGTAGAAGTTGGATTGTGGTATCCAAAAGATAGTGGATTGAGTTTGGTTGGCTATTAGATCACGAGACTATCTTTGGATCATTGCTTGATAGAAAAAAGCACCCTCAGAACTTGTCATTTCTTGGTGCTAGATTAATATCTTGGTTCATCAAGAAACAGAAACTCAATTGCCACATCTACCACGGAAGGTGAATATATTGTTGCGGGATGTTGCACTTCCACAAATATTAATGGATCTGACAATGATAACTTCGGAGATATGGATTCGATGAAGAAAACTCCATTTTACGGCCAATGACCTTTAAGTGCTATTGCCATAACTCGAATCCTAAGTTTCATGCTAGAACAAAGCACATTGATGTTAAACACCACTTCATCGAGAGACCACGTTGAAAAAGGCAATATAGAGATACTCAAGATTGGCTTTGAAGACCAACTGCGGATATCTTCACTAAAGCACTACAAGAAAGTAGATTCTTAGTCTTAAGACCGATCTTGGACTAATGGAGCTACCAAAGAACTAAAAGATTCAGATATCTGAAGAGAAGATATCAAGGAGATCTGGAGCCGGGTATCGGACAAAAGTAGAAGAATTATGCTCCAGGCGAATATCCGAAACCTTGAAGGCTAAAGGGTAAAATAACTATTTGAAGATCTACGAAGCGAATTTTCGAGATATCTAGGTCATTCGATGAGGAGGAACCTGACTGAAAGAGAATAAGTCACAGTATGTCATGCGAAGTGAAAGCTACTATCTTAAAATTTGAATTATTTCTATCTTTGTGAAAAACTTTGAAAAGGCAACTTGAAGTATAAGATAGAATCGGATACAGCGGATTGTTCTCATTCACACTGAAAGCGTCCAGTTCGGATTAGCTAATAATATGACATTCATTAAATGGGCACAATTACAATTGTTGATTGCTTGATCATTGTTGAAGAAACAATGGTGACCCTTGATGAAATGGGCGATTGAGTCATTGGCAAGGAATTAATTCTACCGAGTAAATAATTGAATTTATTGAAATCGGCATGGCCCACTATGCATTTAATGCCGAACAAACTTTACCCACGCTTTATACGCAATACGAATACTTACACAAAATTGGTTGTATGTATATATGCATTGAGATTTCATTGCTATATATATAGGATTTTGTGAAAGAAATCACTATTAGCCTAATCGACATTAAAACAGCTTGCACAGAATAACAAAACCATTCTATCCTCTCTTCAAATCTACTGCTCCCAAATTAGATTTTACGCAAAGAATCACTAATCTTACCTCAATCTCTTTCAAGCTTGAAAAACTTACGATATATATAAAGAGATGGCCCCCCAAACGTCTCGACTACCCGGAGAAATCCCAAAGTACTACCCTGCTTGATGCTGCTGATTTGAAAAGCAAGCACCCGGAAGTTGGCAGTGAATTATCAACAATCGATTGGTAGGGAACTTCAATCCCGATCATTGGACTTCAAATCACCGGAAAGATTTGAGGTGGTTCCATGATCGAGAATACCCTTCTTTCTGCTGTTGAGACTCAAAACCCAGCGAGAAGCGATACCTTGACATGGCTTGAAAAGCGAAAATCAAGGGTTTCTATCGGCTCTGCCGATAGAATCTCTTCATTAGATGTGTTGAGATTCTACAACAACTCCTTTGAGGATTATATCCTGTGTTTACGAAAACTTATTTTGCAATATAGTGCTCTGTCGAACCGATCCAAGGAAAATCATACAGGCTGAAACAACAACTACGCAAGTTGTTTGACCTTCAAAATCTTGGAAAGGATTTTGAAATAGACACCGAGATGATGATCTCCTTGAAGGTGTAAAACAAGTCTGATGATGTGTGATCTTGAAAAATCGGATACACCCGATTTCAAACTTCGACATCGAGACCGGACATCTATTTGGTTGCTTTGGGATGTATTGGCATGCATTCTTCCTGATGCTTTGATGGTCTACAAGGAGGTCTTGACCAAATAAGCGAAACCGGTTGGATGATGATGTTCTTGTTGCAGCAATGACAAGGCGAAAGGCGGGAAAACCCTTTCAATTGGGAAAATGCGCTATGAAATTTGTGGAAAAGATTCACGAGCCTACAATCGCTAAAAGGACTTCTTGAGCGAAGACCACGATAAGTTATGGTCTAAAGATATACTACTTCTTTGGAAAAGCGGCATTGAGCTGAGAGAAGGCGTATAACGGTAACCTACTCGACAAATATGAGTATCTGAGCATGATGAAAAAGATTCTTGGATCTCGTAAGGTTCTAAGGAAACAACGAAGAGGTATTTGAGGAAAAGTTGCGATTGAAGCGAACTTCACGAAAGAAGGCTGTGGAAAATCGGAAAACACACCCATTGAGGTTATCGATTCCGGATACCTGTGGTTGATGAACTCGTAAATGCATGAACTCATCAATCTGCGCAAAAGAGGTATCAACTCTTGAACAAGTAGACTCGGCAAGAGAAAGTGCTTTGAAATGTTAAGACTATTGCAGAAAGCCTTCGATAAACTAATCAATCTTGCTAAAGAAAGTAGTAGCGGATACCAAGCCTATGTCATGAGGATTATGGACCAATCGGTTCTGATGCTAATGAGAACTCGGCGATGAAGATGATGAATTAGTCATTTCTCAAGTCCTAGAAAAAATCAAAAAGGGCTCAAATTCTTGAAGAAGAACTTTACACCGAGGTTCTTTGAAGCACACTGAAAATTCTTTGAAAAACAGCGATTCGAAAATGGCGGACAAATTACACCATCGAGCAACAAAAAGAAGCATATTGAAGATACTCGATGAGTGATAGCTTAGTGTTGGGGGATATTGCCGTTGCCTCGACAACGCGGTCTATCTCAACCGCAATGACCCGGATGTGAATCTGCTGAAATGGTACTTGAAATTGCGGACACGACATCTTTCATTGAAGAAAATCCTGAAAAGCGGGTTCCCCGACTCGATGAGAGGGATCAGGCCGAGACATCTGCTGGAATGATCAACCGGGGAGAGGCGGGTTGCATACTCGAGCCGAGTGCAAGTACAGAAACTTCAAGCAAGATGAAATGGAACAACAAGACCAGCATAGAAGGTCCCAAGTTCGAGACCAATCGGCTGACATTACTCGGTGTCTGAATGTTTTAACTCTCTACTTGTGATATTTTGCCACATAATCTTGTTATTTAATAAATTTCTTTATTACTGATTTAGAAACATGAGAACGAGGAAATTGAAAATTGCCTCGAGAAGCGAGAAGGAGGCTTCCACACCCTCAACTTAAAGAATGCAGGCACATGCTACGGTGATAAAGACTTCCTTAAGATAAAAATTCAGATATTCATTAATACACTTCACTAATAAGTGTTTGTTTCTAATAGGCTCCAAGCGAGATAAAAATGAAAGAAATGAAAAGTCTATCTCTTTAGAGAGAAATCCGAGGCTTCGAAGCCTCACGAGAAACAATATCTGAACCTTGTAGAAGGTATTTCATTCGAATATTTATACTCCTCGAAGAGCAATCTACGATCATTTTTCTTAGACTAACACTTTCTACTAAGCAGGTTCGAAAGTAGAAGTTGTTGAGGAATTGCCCATTCAATCCTCACAACATATGGAAATGTGATGAGGCATCAAGGCCTTCATCACTGAAAAGATTCGAAGCGCACAAGTTTACGTGAGACAACTGTCGAGCCTCCAGGAGGTTCAAGAAGAAAGAAAGGTTGATGAGACGGACTTCCAGTCTCCACCTCACGACAAGATATCTGAAGCAACCCCTGTCTCGATGGTACGAATCTCGAGCTGATGTACTCATTTGAGGCACAAACAAGTGCCCGAAGGTCCATGATGATGAGAAAGGACCTATTTCCTTCTTCAAAGCTCGTACCTGCGAAGCACATTCGATGCTTCAAGAAATGGCGGAGGTTAAGGTGCTCGAGATCTCTACCGAAATATTGAGAATCACGGATCAACCCTGAGGCGAAACGCGAGCTCTTGACTTGAACTACATCCATGTAATGTTTCCCACGAACAAGTTGCGACCTTATTGCATAAGTTTCTCGAAGTAGCACGAAGTTGATTCGAAGCCTTTAATCGAGTGATGGTGAGGACAAAATTCGAGATGGCATTCAAGACGATCCACCTTGAACTTCTACAATTTATTCCTTGAACAAGAGGAGGTTAATGGGCGAAGATCACTATTCGAAGTGATTAATCTTGTATATATGAAAGGCGATGAGGAGGAAGAAATAGATGAGAATAACTTTGATGAACCTCCTCGACCATCACAAAAGGATGATGATGATAAGGATGATGATGATTCCCACACGAGACGGGATTTCACAAGGACACATTGCCTCATTTGTTAGAAAAGCACCTTTGCGAGAGGACTTCACAATCCTTCTCCATCTCCTCGAGAAATCTACTCATCCGACTTTGACACAAAGTTACTCTTGAGCAGTAGTTGAGCACTCTGAGGAACAACTCGAGAAAATAACGGATGCCTGAGCGAGTTGCTCCTTTCGAACAAGCTGATGGAAGAAGAGCCTTGACTACATCTTCAAGCTGGAAGAAAATATAGTTGAATCTGAAGCAAAGCTCCAGTGAAGATCAAACAATCGAGGAAATGGAAGCTTATCTTTGAAATGAAAGAACTCCGACTTGTTGTTCGAGCAATTCTTGAGAATTGAATCTTGAGCAAGTATCTAATGACAAACATGATGCTAAGGCTGCAATCGAAGATATTCCATCCTCCTCGAAAGGAAGAAACCCATCTACGAGATGGTTCTTTGGACTCGAGAACATTGATGAAAATGTCGAGAGGATGAAGATCCTTTGGCGATAACTCGGATGATGAAGACAAGACTTTGGCGAGAACACGCAATGAACACTTGGCGGTTTCACATTTGAAAAGGAAGGCTGATTGCTCTGATACATTAACAAAACGCGAATATCGACTCGATGAATACTTGAATAGATATCAAGTCTTTGGGTAAATTGAAAAGGAGTTACCTTCTCGAGAACAAGCGCCATTGCATCCAGTCCTGCGATTGAAGTCATTCTTGAGCTCATCACTCGAGGAGAACAACCGATCTGGTGATTTTGCGAGAAAGATCTAGGCATGGTTAGGGATGATGACCAACTCTTGGCTGAAAGCTTTGAAGGAACATATCTTTCTTTGGAAGCGAATCTTGTTCAAGGCCCAGCAAAGCTGCTTGATAAGGATACTAGTCTTATCAAACAAAATCGAGACTCAGTGATCTGGAAAATTTGGTTTGCTTACAACTATCTGCCAGGAAATTTAACTCCCTTTCATAATCATTTGTGATTACAGGTCGATCGACAATGACTAAGGGGAAGAATATCAAGAGGCTCGAAGAGGAGGAGGAAGAGGAAGAGAAACAAAAGAAAATCGAACAACCACCTCTCGGAATAAATGAGCCCTCCTCGGTCGGTACTCTCTGGATAGTGGCCACCACTCAACTTCACAAGGAATGACAAGGGAGGTACGAGAAACGAAACCTCGAAAGTACCCAGCTCGAGGAGAAGACAAGTAAGCGGGATTGATGAATCTTGAAGAAGAAGAAGAAGAAGAAGAAGAAAGAAGAAGAAGAAGAAGAAGAAGAAGAAGAAGAAGAAGAAGAAGAAGAAGAAGGCCGAATCAAATCCACAGGCGATGAAGAAGGCTGCAAAAGTCTCACAAAATTGATCTTGATGATGATGATGAAGAGGCGATGAAGATGAAGCTCCTCTGCAGAAAAAAGAAAATTGAAAACTAAGCGGGCCCATAGGCTGCAAAGCCTTTGGCGGCTAAAACACCCTCTGGAAATACGAGTATATCCGGGGTGGTTCTTCAACATTACGAGAATTCAAGACAAAGGAGAGCAGTGAGATCTGAACAAAAGGCAAAGTCAACTTCCACTCGGGCTAAGAAGCGAAATTGAGTATGTGAAGAATAATGACAACTCCCTCATCTCTGGTGCATAAATCGAGAAAAATAGCTCTTGGATTGGAACTCGGGGCATTCTTGCTAAATTTAAGGTTTCCAGAACCAATCTATAAACAGCTCATGGCATGGAGAAAAGACAAGTCAATCTTGATTAACACCAACCACATCAAAGCATGGTTGGATTTTGAAGTGATCAAGAGAATAGAAGCCATGAAAAAGGACCTCTCTGATGAATGCCCTTATGGAAAGCCAGATGATGTGCCTGGAAATTCCCAATTCTTTGGGAGCGCACAAGAGCAAGACTTGTTGTGGAACCTATGAGTCCTTCTATGGCGAAGATCAATACAAGGGTGACATCGGATATAGAAGATCATTTATGAATACTTCAAGCTATCGGATATCGAGAATCGAGCATGCACGGAAGTGGGGAAAGTATTTATTAGGTCAGCACTTTGTCGAGAAAATCCTACTAAAACCTGAGGAAGTGCAATGGATTTGCGAGACGAGATGATTGTCAGAAATCTTCTCTATGACTACTCTGATGATATCAAAAGGTTTGGTGATAGGAAATTTGCAGATTGATCCATGGAGCTGTTTTGAAGACTTGAAGTATAGAAGACTTGAAGACTAGTTCATTAGGATGTCTACCGGAGCTTGGTTACTCTGTTGTCCTAATTTACTAAGTATTTTTGTATCTTCTTGTTGAGCTAAATTGTATTATGTACTAAAGTTATACGTAAGCTTTCTGTATCATATCGATGAACTTACTCTAGGATATCATTCTTTATAAAAGATAAGTTGTCGAAAGTTACTGCACTTAATTATATGAGCGAAAGATCTGAAATGATTAAGTGATGGATTTTTCCTCATCTAGATTTGTAATAGGTCGGATAGTCATAGTTGGTGATCAAAATGGGGAAATTTGTTAGGAAAATCTGTTTAGATTTTGATCGACAACTAATGACTTATCTTAGCTTCGAGAAGGTGGTTAGTACTCTTGGTTCACTTGAACAACGTAAAGAGGAAACTCACTAAATGCGATAGTCTAGCAAATCTTGTATAGGATGTTAGGTCTCAAAATTTAATTTTATTTTCTAAAGAAGACCAAGAAGACTTCCGGCGAGGAAAAGTTCAGCAGTTTGAAGATTTGAAGAGCGCACAAAATTGCTGAAGACAAGGTTTTTCGGATACTATGTCGATATCTTGAAGAAACAAGTGTTTGAAACCTGAAGTCTTTGCAAAGATATTTGAGAACAAAAAGTTTACGAGATGAGGAAAGTGCTTACAGATATCTACACTCAGATACCTTGGATATAAACTATGTTTCTAAAAGAGAAATATTTTATAACAAAGTTGTTTCAACAAATGGTATAGGGAGTTGTAATAATCGATGGAAAGAACATGCAAAGTTTCAGAAAACTCTGATTGTATAAAGATCTCTGATACCATGCATAGTTACAGGCACTCTGAGGACAAAAATATGTACGAGTCATTAAATGCATGAGAACGAAATGTCTGAACAAAAGCGGTAGCCTCGAAGAAGAAGACAAACCCTCTGATTATATTAGATATCAATAGTTTGAAATTGAGTTAAGTCTAGAGATACTATTCAAATGGCACTCAAATTCATCTATAAATATCAACACTTAGGCTTGAGAACACACCTTAGAAACGAACTACATCTTTTGAATATTCTCACAAGCTCTCTCAAGCAACTACTTACCTTGAGCTTTACATTGCGACCAAAGCTCTTGATTCTAAAGTAGCACAAAAGTTCTAAGTGTCACGATCCTTAACAAGCATTGTTATCTGTGAGAATTGAACTAAGATTTCATATAGAGATTCATTCTGGAACACTTACAAGACTTGGGTCGATGAGAACAAAGATACCATACATTGAAAAGTGTATTAAGTATACTTGATTCATAGAGCTATCTGAATAACTGAATAAGTTATTTAAGAAGCTCACTATTGGGAATATCTGTTTAGATTTTGATCAGCAACCTAATGACTTATCTTAGCTCAGAAAGGTGATTAGTACTCTTAGTTCACTTGAACACTGTAAAAGAGGAAACTCGCTAAGTATGATAGTCTAGCAAATCTTGTATAGGATGTTAGGTCTCGAAATGTAATTTTATTTTACGAAGAAGACCGAGAAAGAAGGCATCAAGCGAGAAAAGTTAAATGATTTGAAGATTTGAAGGCGCAAAAGATTCTTGAAACAAGGGTTTTCGGATACCTATGTCGAGATATCTTGGAGAAACAAGTGTTTGAAACACACGTGTTCAAAGATATACGAGAATAAAGGTTTAGACGAGGAAAGTGCCCAGATATCTACACTCGAGATACCTTGGACATAAAATATACTTGAAAAAGAAACATATTATAACAAGTTGTTTAAACAAGTGGTATCTGAGCTATGATGATCTCACGGAAAAAGCGTCTGCAAAAGCCTCGAAGCTTGCATAGTTAAGTTGGCACTGAGGACAAAGTATAGTAAAGTGCATTAATTGTGACGAAATGTCACGAACAAAAGCGTAACCGAAGAAGAAGACAAACACCTTTACGATACTATACTCGGATATCGATAGTTTGAATTTGATTTAAGCTGTGGATACTATTAAAGCGGCACTCGAAATTCATCTATAAATATCAACACTTAGGCTGCTTGAGAACACCTTTGGACACTTGAACGGAACTTACACTCTCACAAGCTCTCTCAAGCAAACTACTTACTTTCAAGCTTTACACTGCGACCAAAGCTCTTGATTCTAAGTAGCACAAAAGTTCTGAGTGTCCTGATCCTTATGAACATTGTTATCATGAAGGAGTTGAACTAAGATTTCATATCTAGATTCATTCTCTGGAACACTTCTGATAGACTTGGGTCGATGAGAACAAGATACCATACATTGAAAAGTGTATTAAGTATACTTGATTCATAGAGCTATCTGAATAAGCTGAATAAGTTATTTAAGAAGCTCACGACAAACAAATCTAAAACCAACACCTTAAGCGGCGTGGAGTCTGAGGGAAGTTCTTAGTTTGGGAAACTAAGTAATAACTCCAAGGTTATTGAGCAGGAAGTACTTAGTTTGGGAAACTAAGGAGCTCAAAAGGTTTGAGTACGGAAGTACTTGGTACATGAAAGTAGGGGAATAACTCGGGGGAACACTTGGTTGGGAACCTAGTGTATTTAGAAATCAGAAAAGATATCGTAAGGTCACCTCATTTATCTTAGTGGATTCTGGAGTTAGAAAGACGAAGTGGATTAGTTGAAGGATTACATACCTTGGGATACCCTATAAAAGACTTGTTATTTACTCTCTGTGACTTATTACTTGTTTTACTTATATTGCAAAGTACTTACACTTATCTTCTTTGAACACGTGCACTTATCTTAGAAAAGTCTTCCGCTCTACGAAATTAAGTATCGGATATCTTCACGAAGCTTGATTGCTTATCGACAAAAGTTTTAAAAGACTATTCACCCCCCTCTAGTCTTTTTACTTTTATATCTGGACCAACACTCACGACAAACAAACCTAAAACCAACACCATATTAAACGTGAGTATAGGAAGTACTTAGTTTGGAAACTAAGGAATAACTCAAGGTTGTTGAGCACGAAGTACTTAGCTTGGGAAGCTAAGGAATAGCTCAAAAGGTTTACGAGTATAGGAAGTACTTGGGCTGTGAAAGCCAGGAATAACTTCGGGGAACACTTGGTTGGGAACCTAGTGTATTTAGGAATCAAGAGAAGATATCATAAGGTTAACTCATTTATACATCTTAGTGGATTCTAGGTGCGAGAAAGGCGAAGTGGATTAGTTGAAGGATTCATACCTTGAGGATACCACTTTATAAAAGACTTGTGTTATTTACTTTGCGGTTTATTACTTGCTTTACTTATCTTGCAAAGTACTTACACATCTTCTTGAGCACGTCACTTATCACATAAAGTCTTAGCTCTCTGAAATTAAGTATCGGATATCTACGAAATTTGAAAGCTGTTTATCGACAAAAAGTTAAAAGACTATTCACCCCTCTAGTCTTTTTGCTTTAAAGTTATCTGGACAGCAGGCTTGATATTCTTGTGGACTACCTAATTGTGGACGCAACCCGGACAATGACACCATGCTTCTAGGAAGACCTTTTACCAACACCATTATCAGCGTGGCAGAAGGAGATTTCGATGAATATATCGAATCAGGATAGTAATCAGACTCAGTGAGACTGGAGGAAGCAAAAGGCGTGAGGATCAATTTCTCCATAGGCAGCCCCGGTGGATGGACTACGAAGAAGAATTGGTAGTCCTTTTGAAGATTTGCTAGCACCGATGGATCTATTCAAGGCGTCTTGGGAGGCAGGAGAAGAATGGGTGAAAGTACTCTTACATCAATCCCAAGCGAGTACTTTGGGTCGGAGGACAAAAACTAGAGATGCGGATCTGCTGAGAGTGAAGGTGAATGGAATTGCCCGGAGGGAATCAACAACTACTTATAGTTTACTTTTGACATTGACTCCGGACCTGGATGAGATCGAGGAAGAAGAAATGAAAGCGTTGGATAGAAGATTAGACTACGGAGCGAAGGAATGGATGGACAAGTGCTTCAATGGGATTTAGGGTTTAACCCTCGACAAATAAGCTATCACTAAACCAAAGGAGCTATAAGACCTAAAACAAAGCGCTTCTTGGGAAGCTGACCCAATGTTACGTTTACTTTTACGCATTTACTTTCGCATTTTCAATTTTCATCCTTTTCTTGTTTTCCGTGCCAAAATTATTTTTCGAAAAACTTTTAAAAATCATTTTCAAAATTTCTTATTTATTATGTTTGCTTTTTGAAAAATTGAAAAACCAAAAAAATTGACGCACAAGTTAGCGTCGAAGAAGCGGTCTTGACGACTGCTTGATCGATCTCTCCTTTAAGTCCCCTTACCTTCTTTTCCCCCACTTGATTTTTCTCCCAAAATCTTCACTTTCTTCATATTTTCCACATACCCATTGCATTCCTAGCTTATACATCCATCAACAACATCAAGTAAGTGATCTCTACTCTTGTTCATCTCAATTTCACCTTCATTATCAAGTTTAAATCCTTTAACTCTTTGCACTTTCTTCATACTTCTTTGGTGCTTTGCAATTACATGCTTCATTTGATTGATATGGGTGCTAATTGTTGATGAGATTACATGCTTACTAGTAGAGTTTAACTTGTTATCACTTGTCTTGGTAGAGATTTGGCAACTTGTTAGAAATTGAGAGTTTTTGTTCATGCCACCAAGTGTTTGATAAAATGCCTCAAGGAAACAAATTCCTTCATGACTTCTTTCTCTTTCGATTATATGCTCGTATGGTTTTTACTTGATGATTTATGCTAAGCCATATGCTCTTAGGATGATCCTCCATATGCATTGTGCTCTCTAACTTGATACTTGACACCTTGTGGAATTGAATTTATGTGACTAGTTCTTGTATCGTTTTGGAGTAGCTATTGGTCTTTTTACAAGCTAAGTTTTGGAATACATGATGTGCCAAACACTAGGTTTGGGGGAGAAGAAACCCCAATGGATTTGCATGTTAGCCTTAGAATTGATTTAGCTCCAAACATGCTATCTCACACACTTTTTGAACTAGGTACCATAGAAAGGCACAAGTGGAAGTCGAGCAAGAAGAGAGGAAGGCAGGGAAGGTGCTATTCACCCTTCACTCTCGAAGGAAGCTCAAGCATATTTAAAATGCAGATGTCAGAGGTAGCCCTAGAAAGAAACATCGACATCAAATTCTCCTCGAGAGAATTTCAACTAGATGCTCATGCCATTGCACACAAGGATGGGGACCCTTCACTACTTGTCTCGATGGCTACAACCTCAACATAGTCGAGGAGTTTTATGTGAGTTCTTCCAAGCGGAGATGGGCCCCTAGATGATGAGCGAGCTTCCTCCTATCACCATAAGTCGAGTTTACATTCGGACCTCGGACTATCAACAAGTTCTGCGATCTGGGAAGGACAAGTTGTCGAATCTTGTGGAACCCACTCGACTTGAGCTACAAGGAAGTGAAGATGAGATCCACCACATGCTTTTGAGGAGTGATTATAAAGAAGATAGCATACAAGGAGATCTGAAGATAGCCCTCAACGACTTTGCTAGGTTTTGGGTGCAATTCGTCCGTGCCAACATCCGACCAAGGAAGCGAGGATTGGGAGTCGGCCTTGAGAGGAGGCATTATTGGTCTACTCGATAATGGCAAGACACTACGTTGACATTAGGCGGATCATCATGGAAGAAATTCTTTCACTAAAGGGAAACCACGGAGGAATCTACCATTTCGGGTTTGATAAGAATTTACAAGGAGCAAGGAGTGGAGATGAAAGGTGCGAGAAGCGTGGCTCTTGAGACCATTCACTATAAGGAGGGTTGAGCGTATGTTCACCACACCGAAGCGGTTAGAAGCGAGGAAAGGAGGCACGAGCAACAAGGAGCTTTTGATCTAGGCCAGATGCAAGCTTTCTTGGACCAATGCCATGCCAACCAGCAAGAAGAGATAAGGCAGCGAGAGGAGATGTACGCTAACTGTCAAAGAAGGGAGTGGAATTCGTACGAGTTGTCTTCAAGCTCGGCGAAGCGGCCTTCTTGGAAGCAAGTTATCGAACTACCCTCGGCCTGACTATCCACCTTGCTACCCGACCACCGTTTCCATCACAGCACAAGACGGCCACTACTATGGAAGCCAGGATGATTTCTTCACTCCACCAGCGGATGATCCTCCATCCTAGACACATTTCTCCATGGAAGCACAGCACTGAGAGAGGAGTATCTTTTCTTTTTTCTCTTTACTTTCCTAGTTTTCCTATCTGCTCTTAGCTAGGTTTGGGGGAGGAATTTGATTGCTACTTGCTAAATTACGATCTGTAATAACTTTTAAATACTAGCTTAATAACTTGTAGTTTAATTTCTATTTTTATGTTAGTTCTATTTTCATCTGTTACGTCTAAGGTCTTCTACTTGCTGAAAAATATTTTGATCTGCTCTTTACTTTCTAAATCTTTTTCTATACCTTTCACTAACCCCGTTGAAAGCCTTTTGAGCCTTTATGAAACTCCATCATACATCCTATACTTACTTTACTTAGCGGTGTGACCTACCGTCGAGCTTGAGCGAAGAAACAAAGCAACGAGCTCCAAAGAATGGAGGAGAATCATGTTTTGATCATGATCGAGAACAGGTTTGGGGGAGAAGTGGAAGATGATCATCATCGAAAGGTAACTTTGTTGGCTCTACTGTTTATTTCCAGTGCTAAAATCACTAGCTCTTGCTCCAAAAATAATAAAAAAGGTACCCAAAAAGCAAAGGTACAAAAGTCTCGAGTGGATCTATGGTCCTTGTGACCACCGTTTCGTGTTGGGCATATTACGGATACTACCCACATAGCGGTGGCCTAAAAGCTACATGTCCGTGAGGTTGATGGCATGTATACCGAACCCGTACGCACAAAGTGTGGAATTCGTAAAGCAGACACTACAAAAAATGGAGACTAAAAGAGCCCGATGATGGCCAACCCAAAAGCATACAAGATGGCGGCCAAAAATAGTATGCCAAAAAGGAAAAAAGAGAAAAATAAAAGAGCAAGTAGTCTATGTGTGAAGCGACCAATGGAGAAGCTACGATGATAAAGAGAAGCTGAAGATTTATCATTACGAGAAGATGAAGTCGCAGGAAGGTGCTTGGTGTCCGAAAGGATGAGTCCCCCTGAAGTACCCTTTTATTTTACCCTGTTATCTTTTAATGATACATAGACTTTCCTTCATATTTAAATTATCCTACCTGATTTACTTACCAAGACACAGTACTACTTTAATTTGTGCCTTGACTTTTAGGAGCAGGATTGCATAACATTACAGTGAGGTAATGATTTTGAAGTACACCTATAAGGACATTGGGTTACACTTGTAACCGCTGGCTGTAGTGAGTGATGCTTACTTGTTACTTGTTTGTTGTGGAGTGATGAAGTTGGAGCAGAAACTAAGCGAGTCAATAGAATTTGGAACCTTGAAATTGGCTACTTGTCTATGTGGTGGTTTATTCATGCTGCTCATTTCATGGTCACTTCTTTATTATCGTTTTTTCCTTGCTCAAGGATGAGCAAAAGCGGTTTGGGGTGACAATGAAATGTGCAATATAGCATACTTTTAAACCCTCGTTTTTTGCCCTAGATGCAATATTTGTGTCGTTTTATGGTCAATTACCAACTTTTCGTGTTTTATGTAGGTCATGATCGCGGTTTTGAGGATTTGCACGATTTCAGGCATCAAAACGGCATAATTGTGCCAAATCAGGAACAAGGAAGCAAATTCGTCGGGTTGATCGTTTCACGGAGTTCGAGGATTCAAAACATGTCATACGACCAACCGATGCGAAGATAATTGAAAATGGAAAAACTTTGTAGAAGACCACTTTTCGAGGAAACGAAGTTACGAAGTCCAAAATTGAAGAACGAAGAAAAGCAGTTGATTCTGCGACAATCGAAGATAAGCGGCCACCGAGGACGCGGTAGGGATCACTTGCGGCCACCAGCGACATGATGGACTCTTGGATTCTCTTGGGCTTTCTGTTGGCTGTCGGCTAAAACGCCTTCCTAAACCTTCCTTATTAAAGAATGGTGGTTTGGAGGTCGAAATTTCACCTATAAATAAGACCTCAAGGGTCTTAAATTTCACGCAGCTCACAAAGTAGCTCTCCTTGAGAGAGAACCAGTCCTCGGGGAAGTGAAACCCCAATCCACTGGCTGTCAGGCACCCAGAAGGAGGAAACCCTAGAAGCAGCAGCCGAAGACATCATGATCATCATAGACTAAACTTCTTCTTTCTTTCTTCTTAGATTTACTCTTTGTTCTTTAATTACTATGAGTAGCTAATTTCTTTTTGTAAAGGCGCACCGCCGTAACTCTGCTTTTGCTACTTCTTTACATACTGGGATATGTTAATGGAATAGTTATTTGACATAACTCGTGGTTATACAACTTTATAAATCCTTCGTGGTGTGATGTTCTATTGAGTGACACAGTAGTTTCATTTAACTGAGTGGGGTACTCGTGCCGACTGCACCTTGAGCACCATAGTATTATGCCCTGCTGTCGTTAGAGGTAACTACGTAGGATTTTAACTAGGAAGTTTGGAGTAGCATAGCGAGGAGGAGGTTGGGAACCTTCGCTTTGTCGACTATTGATTTACAACAAAAGTAATTTAGAGTTTTATGACGATTATTACATGCGAGATAAGAAATTGTTTACTTTACGCATTCAATCAGCGTTATTTGTTTGTTCATATGCTAAGTGTCTATGGAAAGCGATATCCAGTCGACTTTCCGCTATAATGTGAATTTGAGGACTTCAAAGTTATAAATTTAATCTTGATTGTATTTGGAGATTACATGTTCTACAGCGGAAAACAAGATCTCTAAGTGCACATCACTAGAGGCATGGCCAGCACGAGCGCCAAATACCTATATATCTCCAACTTTCACGATTTTTCATCATATTCTCATTATTTTTGTTCTATTCTCTTCTCAAAAACCCAAGAGTTCATTCTTGGGCAATTCCTTCACCACCTATTACGGAGGATTGAACTCGATTTACGTTGTATTTGTTACGTGATTGTCAATTATCAATACATTGGTTATATTCTACCGATTGATTTAGGGATTTGTCATCCTCCAAGCGTAGTAATGACCTCTTGGTAACAATTTCTCCTTTTTCATAGTTTAATATTATTGATGTTGGATTGTTTAATTATTTCTTGCTTCTTGGTGATGAGCATGAGTAGCTAGACACCCCTTTGTGGGGTGGTGATGATTCGATGCATGCTAGTTATGGTTTATGCAATTGATACAAGTAGGTGGAATTTACTGTGTCTTTTTTATTAAATGCGTATGTAGTTGTGTGTATTTTGTTTTTACTTAAAATTATCAAGGATTATGCAATCTAATTTACCACCAGCGTCTAGAGATTGCATAATCCATGGGTTCGTAACAAACACATAACTACATTGGCTTATTAATTGTTTCGATGAAATTGGCGCCTTCACTAATGCTATATGTTTTGTAGAACAAAATAAGTTAGCTCATTGTCATAGTCCTTCGTACCTTATCGATATAAGGTGTGCTTAGAGAGCTAGGCGATGTAATAATCGTTAGGGCGTGTCCGGTGATAATTAGAATAAATCGACATCGTTGTTGCATCTATTCCTGCTAGCTAGCATCGATTATTCATTACCACTCTGTAATTTGATAACTTATCTTGATAAGATCGATATACATGTGTTTGATTTCTTTGCGTTGAGAGTTAGAGTTAGGTTGGTAATTAGAACTCGCAACCGAAGCAAAAAAACAACCCTTTTACTGCTTTCCTGTTGATAATTATATTCCGTGAAAAGAACAAAGCTTAGTAAAGTCCTGAGAGACCGACCTCGAGGTTAACTTCACTGCACTACAATTTTTCGTAATGTTAAGAATTAACTCATGGCTAATTAAACAAATTAAAAACTCTGATTTAACACATCAATTTTTCTGAGATTGTGGAATGCTCTTGTATTTAGATGGCTTGGGTAGAACCTGGTGATGAGAGGGACTTGATGTAAGAATCTTTATATTACAGCCTACAGGGACAAGTTCTGCTGTAATGTAGTTTCTTGATGAGAAATAATACACTTTAAATTCTTTTTCTTTTTTAAATCTGGAGAGCTGGCCTTTCGGCAGCATCGATACCTTTTTTTGTTCATTAACAACATAGACGTTTTGATTAATAACATGTATGATTTTATTAATAACATGGGCTCTCTTACATAAATTATTTATATCAAGTTGTAAGTTGTAGTAAAATATTCATTATATATAATTTGAATGAAGTCGTATCATGACGAAGATTGGAAAGTTCTTAGTACGGCAAGCATATCAAAACTCATGTATATTTGTTAGGAATTTGTCTTAGACGGGGGGATTGGGTAAATATGAGCTGATATATATGTTTTACTTTAACTAAGAATATTTAGAGCACAAAATATGAAAGTGCTAAGTATCTGTTTCTTTTCGTCTGAACTGAATTGTACTGATTTGAACTGAATTATAGTATAAAATATAACTAAGCAAAACTGAACTGAATTGAATGGATCTGAACTAAACTGAATGAGTTTGCAGATGAAGAGAACAGAGCAAAAGTCTTAGAAGACTTGCATTAACAATATTAAAGCTCCCAATATCAAAAACTTTTTAATTATGAGTGAATATATATATATATATATATATATATATATATATATATATATATTCTTCTGTTTATGTATATAAAACAATAGGTATTTCATATTTCTAATAAAACTCATAATATTTCTGGCTATATGCATAATCTTTGTCGGGCACTATCACTTGGTAATTTATCAACAACAGTTCACTAACATGTCACCAATCTTTCTTCTCCATGTTCTCCAATTAAATTAAAAAAAATCAATTGATTCAATTTACACTAACGAACTTTCAATTCAACTCGGATAAAGGTAATCAATTCTGAAAGCACGATATTACTTATCTTATTATATTCGTATATGTATTCATTATTATGTAGGGTCTTAATAACACGCGTAGGTTGTTTCATGTTCTAGTACTAATATTTATTCAACATGGATTGTATTTTTATGGTTGCTAGCATTTGTTTAACAATTGTTTCTAGATTAGTTGGGGCACTTTCATTTAGTAAAACCAGAAATTGTGGTTCTTTTAAAATACCTAGTTGATTTGCAATAAAACAATTTTATAAAATACTTCTTAGGTGTAATTTAAAAGTAATGTATGGTTGTGAAGAACCAAAATACAAAAATGAATGCGTTCACAATTGAATTGTTATTACAAGTTACTACAAATGAAGAGTCTACAAATGAAAATGAGCAGTTCACATTTGACGTACTATGACACCATTGAGGCAGATGACCACCGGACCAAACAATAAAATATAGTGGTTGGTAGCCAACTAAAATCGTCAAAACATGATTAAAACAATTAAAAATCTTATTTTAATCTAATTTTCTTGATTTAATCGAGTTTTCTAACGTTACAAGATTTGGAATGACACATGTATTCTCAAAGTCTTTTAACTTGGATATTTAATAATAAGAAAATAATTGAGTAAAATAGAATGGATGTAGAAATGAATATTAATTGGATCTACTCTAGATGTGTATGAAAGCATTGAAAGGCAGAATCGACGAGATGATGATGATAGGCCACTGAGCAATGTCTGTGCAACTTGCTAAGAGCTGAAATTGATACATAGAGGCATGGAGCAGGTTCAAGAAGAGACAGAAATATATATTTTAACATAATGTAAAATATAATTATTAATCTTTAGACAAGAATATTTATTGCGCAGACACGGCAACTCCGTGCCACAATTATTCTGTTTAAAATTAAATTACATTTACTATACTATGGTTCGTTATTATTCAGAATATAATTTATCCGCATTTTCAACTTGGGCGTGTTACGGAATTAATTTTACATTCACTGTTAACTAAAGTACAGCTCTTAATTTCCCCATCTTGTGGCCTCAAACATGTTACCATCTCTGTACCTAAACAGATAAGATTAAACTCTACCGCTGCCACACCAAACCCCAAATACATACTTCTCCTTTCATAAAAACTTTACACTTTTACTATTTTCAACATCCCGTTAAAGTTTTACACTTTCGTTTCTTTATCATTTGAAACAAAACAAAGTAAAATTTTATCTTTCGATTAAAAGAAATTTTTTAGTTTCTTATTAGGTCATTTCTTTTAACTTTGTGTAATTCTTAACAATAATAGTAAATAATTTAATAAAATTATATAATAAAAATTAATTATTAAATTTTCATTATATGATTTTATTAAATTATTCTTATTATAGTTAAAATTATGTCAATCGAAACAATTAATGATCAAAATAGCGATTTCTGGAGCAGATGAATATAACAAACAATCGAACTAGTAATAAAGTTATAAAGTAAACCATACATGTACTATATAGTGTTTTAATATTATGTTTTTTAATTTCTATACATGAACAATAAACCGAACAACTTCTAAAGGACAGGGGGAGAGCTACTATTGGCACTAGCTTGGGTGCTCGGAATTGGTTTTAGAAATTTTACTTATATATATGCTCAATTTTGTTTTGATTTAATATTTAAGTCTCTTGGAATACCGTCACAATAAAAATTTTAAAAAAAAGGCGTACAAACCTTAAGGTTATCACTTGATAACTTGCTTAGTTAAGAAACATCGATGTTTTTCATAATAAAAAATGTAGTTTGTTGACAACATAAATGCTTTGTATAAAAATATTAATATTTTTATTAGCAACATGAATCCAGCTATATTTACATTAAATATAGACGGACTCCCACGAGACTTTGTGAATATTTATTTATTTTTGATTTTTTTTATAATACTCACTCATTAGAATAACTTGTATATTAGGGTTGTGAGTAGTTTTAGGTAAAAAAGAAAAATGTATTTTTAATTGCAAAATGTGCAATTTGTGTGTAGAATTGATATTCTTATTATATTTGTTAGGTGCGGGTTAGCTTTGTTTTTTCGTAATGTATCAAGTTATGTGGTTTAAAAGTGACATATGTATAAAGTATTGCGGAATGTAAGGAGTGAATTATTATTGTGTTAATAACTCAAAGTCGAGCTTGAGCACGGGCTGAGAAAATCCTGGCTTTGCCCTGAGTGGAAGTACTCGTTATCTTTTTTCTTTTTTCTATTCTTTAAATAAATATCCTTTTACTTTTATTCAATCCATAGGGTCTTTCATAACATACTCGTTATGTTCACATGTACAGTATTTCTACGTGCAGTAAAACTAGCTGATGAGTTATTATTTATTGCGCTATTAATACACAAACTAAAGAAGATATGATTTGCACTAATTGTGAGCTTATAAATTCGACGATTTTGGCCTATTAAAATTTATAACCTTACTAGACGGTAGACGTATTGCACGTCAAAAGACATGGCATGAAATTCTTAATTTCGTAAACTGGTAAAATAATGCAGCGGAATTATAAATAGCATAAATCTTGAAACATTCTGTCGTGAAAATTATAAAAGTGAAAACGTTGAAATGCTTACGGTAAAGATCAGCTCGACAACGTTCCACTCAATTAGCACATCTTCATAACCTAAAATTGATATTTTAGAAAATTGGTTAATGTCCGATGGTAGAGCAAGTTCAATGCTTTGTCATTGTCGTGACCTAAAGTTATATCTTCTTGTCTTAAATCTTTTAATTTCGCAACTTAAGACTTGACTCTGCTTTAAACTCCTTAACTTGGCGATTCTTTTTTGGGATGGCTAACAGTATGACACTCGTATTGTACTATTCTTAGTACTACATTCTAAAGCATTAGATCAGTTTTAGATTTAATCTCAACCCTCCATTATTTATTATTGCAACAAGGCCTTGCAACAACCCTCCATCGCATTATATAAGTTTGAATTAATTAGACACCAATTATGTTTTAAAATTAACAATATATACCAAATAACAATTTTAAACAAACACTTCATTAATTAAATATTCACCAAACACCCCAAACTCATTTCAATTAAATTTATAAAAACTGTCCGGAGCTCCGGTGACTACTGGCGGAACTTTGGTTGAAGCTTGCATGGAAGCTGAAATCGAGCTCCCGTGGAATCTCTTCCAGATCTGGAAGAGCTTCCATGGGAGCTCGAAAATGGGCTCCCATGGGAGCACGAATCGATCGAGCTGCCATGGAAGCTCGAAAATATGCTTACATGGAAGCGTGGAGGTTCCATTAAAACTAAAAAAATAATTAACAAAAAGAAAATTGTGGTGGTGGTTGAAGGAGTGGGGGAGGAGGTGGTGGTGGTGGTGGAGAAGAATTATAAGGTTAGGATATAAAATATAATGATAAGATTTAGAAGGATGAGCTTGTAATTATATGTAATTTGTATTTTTGAAATTGTTTATAAATTAATTTTTTATTATAGTATTATGACATTTGTTAAATTTTGAATGGTGTACTAACAATAATACAATGTGAAAGTGTCTTATTGTTAGACAAGTCCTTCTTTTTTAAAACTCTTAACATAAACTTGAAACTTCTATCGAAACTTTCTTGAAACGTCTTAAAAAACACATGATCATGAGAGCTCACTTGGCATGAGTTCCTATCTAGCATATGATGGCCTCTTGAATATCTTGAGTACATGAATTGGCCATGCGAAGGGTTGTGTACTTACTTATAACTTTTTCTTTAATTTTAAAACTTGCATTACATTAACAACTTGTTTGGCATTGATTTAGAACTTGCTAAACTCTATTAAACGATTCTCAAGGTATTTGGCATCAAGTGCTCATTCATTTAACAATTAACCTTCTCTTTCTACCATACTCTTTTATCTCTCTTTACTTTTTCAATCTTACTAACAACTTTAAACCAATCAAACAATATCCAAACCAATCAAATAACCTTAAAAAATCAAACCCATCAATTCATCCATACACATATCACTTATTTTTTACACACCATATATAACAACCATATAATTCTTTAACTTTATCCCAAACACCATTATATTTATATATCTTTAACTTATGTTATTATTCACCTGTTAATTTTTTTAACTCACTCTTTATACCTCAATAACAAACACTTCAATTCTTTTCTTTTCTTTTTAACATGAATTCATGCTTTTACACTCTAACCCATACAAATGCATGATCTATAATGATTGTGCATAACCTTAAACAACTTACCATAAACAATACTTCAAGTTTCCAAGCAACAACCCACATGCATTTGTATGGGTTAGAGTGTAAAAGCATGCATTCATGTTAAAACGAAAAGAAAGAGTTATTGAGTTATAAAGGGTGAGTTAAAAATTAACATAATATCTTTAACTTATGTATTATTTACATTAATTTTTTAACTCACCTTTATAACTTCGATAACAAACACTCGAGAATTCTTTCTTTTTTTAACATGAATGCATGCTTTTATACTCTAAGCCATACAAATGCATGATCTATAATGATTGTGTATAACCTTAAACAACTTACCATAAACAATACTTGTGTTTCCAAGCAACAACCCACATAATGCAACAACTATCAAGCTCGTGACAGACAGCTCTACCAGACATGTTAGACTGCCGTCATTCATAGAGCCCCAATTTTTAGGGCCCCGATGCGGCGAGCCCATATATGTAAAAAAAACTCAAAAGAAATAGTAATAAAGAGATAAAAGCAGCTTATCTCTTCTTCATTTCTTCCTCTTTCTTCTCAAAGTGCCGTTGGCTTTCATAGTTCATTTTTGATTTTCACACTCCTTCCTCAATGACTATAAATAGTATCTTTAACCCTCATCTTTTCAATCCACTTTTACCCAATTCAAGTCATTTTCTATGGGGCTAATTTCTCGGTCCCCTAATAAATTTCAGTAATAACACTTTGGTCCATCCGATATCAACAATAACAGAGGATAGGATTCATAAATCAATTACAAAAGCCAAAAAGTCAACGAGCCTTTCGGGGACGTGGCACTCATTTATTGACGTGGAATATCCTGAAATGAATTTCTTCCTTCTTTTATTTTCCTTTTCTTTTTGCCACCGCAATTGGACTAATCCGTAATAGAAATATGTAAAAAACTCATGCCACTTTTTACCGTTGGACTCGTTGTAATTGATTTTATCAGGACCTAATCAGAATAGATTTGTTTACTTGAGTTTTAAAAACTAGCCGTTATGGTTTGGTTTTGGTGTCTATTTAAGCTTCATTTGTGTGTTTTTGAAGCATTTTAGGTCTGATTGTTCTCTTTTTTTTGTAGGTAATGGCTTCATGCAGTGTAGGTTCCGGACCAGTCCACAACTCTAGTGAAAAAGAAGAGTTTTGTGTCATGCGGAAGGAAACACAAAGCTTGGAAGTCTCGTTCAAGAATAATTACGAGGAAAATGTATAACTGATGTCCTATGCATACCTTTTCTCATTGGTATGAAGAGGACAGAGTTGAAGAAAACAATAGGGATGTGAAGATGAAGCATTCAGAAACAACATGTATACACACTCTTGGGAGATGATTCAATCCAACCAACAAGTCCATCAAGAGTGAGGAACACCAACTCCGCTATTGAGAGAAATGATTGACTTAACAACCAACAAGCAAGGATTCAGAGGAACGAATGTCATTAATAAGCTATGTGTATTTTACTAGTGAAGGTTGCAATTAGAGAGTAATAAACCCATGTATGTATGTAATATTTTCCTACTTATGGTGTGTACTTGTATGAAATGAAAGGCGTGCAACATTTTCACAAATAACATAGCATAATTCCATCAGATAAGGATCAATAACATAGCAGTCAACATAGAAGCTCCCAAGCCAATATCCAAGAACAAAACCGCATAAAAGAACATTGGTATCTGACTACTAAACTAGAAATCCAAAACAGAACAAAAGCAAGAACAGAACAATGCATGTCTCAAGCTTACACCTGACTACTAAACTGGGAGTATGGTATCTTTTGGGAGCATTGGTCAAAGCCATTCTTCTTCTTCTTTTTTCCAGTTTTCATATCTCCACCTGCAGTGGCCTTTCTTTCCGCAAGACTTTTTTTTTTTTCCAATCTGCAGTACTACCTTCACCATGATGCTGAGAGGATTGGGATGCATAAAACAAATAATGATTTAGTATACAAACAATGTAAGTGATGATATGCAAAAGAGTTTAGGAAAGAAGCATACATTAGTAGCTGATGAGGGCTTATTCAATGGACATTTAGCCTTGTTATGTCCAGCTTGGCCACATTTCCTGCACTTGTATTGTTTCCTCAATCCAGTCTTCACATGTTTATTGGTACCTTTCTCAAATGCAGTTTTCTTCCTACTTAAAGCTGGTCTTCCAGGAAGCCTCCTATTCTCAAGGGTACACATATCATCATTCAAATCAGATGGCCATAAGTTATGTTGAGGAATAGGATGGATCATTATGTCATAAGTTGCAGCATAGGTTGCCTTGGTGTGGTTATGTGAGATGAAATTCTCACCTTGAAGCCTCATTTGGTTAATAGCAACCCAAGCATGTCTGTAGGGTATCCCAGTAATATCCCATCTTCTACAGTCACAAGTTCTGTGATCTAGGTTTACTACAAACCTATATGATATATCTTGAATCTCAAACATCATACCAGCCTCTGAAACAATTGAACACCTTCTTGACTGTTGTAATGACTCATTCAACTTACACATACCCCTAGGCATAACTAGTTCATTGTTCCTCAACCCTTTCTGTCTCCTAACATTGATCCTTTTCATAATCTGAGTCCTAATTCCTTCAAGTAGGTTCAGAATGGAATAACCTCTAATAGGATCAACCCAAGAACTAAAGGACTCACTGCAATTGTTTGTCACATGATCTATCTTAGGAGTAGGGTCATAAGAATGTTCAGCCCATAATGAAGTTTCAATTGCCATGAGATAATCATGTGCACTTTGTTACCGACAAAAGTAAATAATAATGTTACCATGTATGAACTATACTAATCATGGTGTCAATATATGTAACAAGTAAGGTGAAGCCATTAGACCTTCCTTAATCTTAGCCATGGCTTTGTTGAAACCATATGAGTGTAGGCAATGACACCACAAAAGAACTTCCTCAACCAATCTGAATCGCCATTTTACTCGGGTTATCATAAATGTGTTTAGCGATTTTCCGCTGATAACTTCAGTATAGTCCTTAATGATCTCAACCATTCCCAAATACATCAAATACAATAAGTTATTAGTTCATAACCATATAATCATCAATGCATTGATCTATAAAGGGAATCAAGAAAGCAAAGTATGCTACCTTTTGCCTATCCGCCATAAATGCCGTTGTTTATCAAAGACCATGGTCCTATCATATGCTCTAGACATGTTAAGAAAAAGTCTAACTATCCTTGCCTTCACCTTCAGCCAAACATAAGCTACCGAAAATACTTGGTCATATGCAATAGTGATTTAATAATGCAAGTAAACAAGTTTACAATAAGTTAACAAGTATTGAATAGCTAAGAATGTACCTCCATCAGGATCAATCCCTACACAACTCAATAGCATCCCAATAAACTTTCCTTTAGATGACATCCATCAAAAGACAGAAAGGGGCTACATCCATTGAGAAATCCAGTTTTAAGTGCTTCCAGACCAACAAAGAATCTTTTAAACTGAGGTGGCTTGTCAACAAATGCTTGCTTTGCAAATCCAACTATACTCCCTGGATTTGTTCTCAATATCATTTCTTCATACTTTGGCATAAGCTTGTATGCTTGGATTGGATCACCACCAAGAATATCTAAGGCCTTCTGTCTAGCCCTATACATCCTCATGTATGGGACTGTGACACCAAGTTCATTTGTAAACCATCCAACCAATTCCTTTGCCTCATTTGTGGTTTTTCCAGCATTTCACCAACTATCTTAGTAGCCAACCAATTGAATCAGCCATTTTGTGGTTCACTTGTCTTAAACACTGTGGTCCACCATTGTATGTCTTAACACATAAGGTTTTTGATCCAAAGAAGATGAATGGAGCTCCATTTGCAGCCATGGCCCTAGATAGTACACAGGTACCTTAGTAGCATCATTCTTCTTTGTTTTCAAATCAAATTCCACCTTCGCAGCAAACTCTTTACTCTTCTCATCAACTCGCTTTGTTCACAAATGATCACCCTCCTCGAAGTTCCTCATTCCATTGCTCATTTGCAAGTTCAAACTCATCTTCAACTCCACCACCATGATCAATCGTTTCACCACCATGATATGCATAAGCTCATCACTATCATAATCATCTTCACTCTCTTGGTTAGGCTCAAATGATGCGTCACCTTTTCATCATCATTTTCATCATCACCACTAGCTTCATCACCACCATCCCACCATCGTAATTCTCATCATTTCATATTTTTCTTTCTATGCCTTATGAAACCTATAACTTCATCCTCGTAATCATGCAAGTACTCATCCGTTCATGGTCCTCCCAATCATCATCATACTACCCCAAAGTCACTATCATGAACCTTCTTTACCTTTATCTAATCTGGTAATAGGAGGATCACAATCAATCCTATCCTCCAAAATATCCTGCAGAAGATCCTCTGATCCATAACTGCTTTATCATCTTGTTGTTTAGGTAGTGAACTTTCTGGCACATCTTGTTCTTTAAGGGCATTGAACAACAAATCCTCAAATGAAGTGTCATTGAAAGTACTAAACCCAATGTCAGATTCTCACCTCAATTGAGTCAGGTGACACAGTCCGTGAATATACGGGAAGGATTTCTCTATAGTGAGAAGGGCTTCTTTCTTCGATGTGAAGGAGTTCTTCTTTAGGAGGAGGAGTTCTTTCTTTCACGGGAGAAGAGGGTTTTCGTTATTTGACGTGAAGCAAGTTTTCAGCTTCAATGATGAGAAGTAGGTTTCTGGGCTTTTTGACAGGAGGGAGTTTTTTCATGCAAAGGGGGGTCATTTTGAACATCTTCATCACTAGACACTTCAGTCAAATCAACAAACACATTAGTAGAGGGTTTGCTTTTTCTGTACTTGAAAGGCCTTGTTCTATCAAGTGGTGGTTCTGTTTGGAACTTAGGGGGAGGTTGATATAACTCATCAATATCATCACTCTTTTGTCTTCGATCAATAATCTATAGCAAGGGGAGGTACATCTTCTGTCTGAATATACAACTCAACTTCTTTGTATTTCTCACTTCTCTGAAACATCACCTCAACATCCCTATCAGTCAACACTTCATGCTACCCAGGTTCACCATCAATAACATATGACAGAGAAAAGAACAAAGTATTCTGGACAGGCACATCATTTAACACTTGCTTATTCACTTCTTTCAACAACTTAGAGTAAGTATACTTGTTTCTTGATACATTATAAACCAAGAATACTTCCTTCCCATAGTTCATTGTTAGGATTATCTGTTTAGATTTTGATCAGCAACCTAATGACTTATCTTAACTCAGAAAGGTGATTAGTACTCTTAGTTCACTCAACATCAGAAAAGAGGAAACTCACTAAGTATGATAGTCTAGAAAATCTTGATAGGATGTTAGGGTCTCAAATGTAATTTTTATTTTCAAGAAGACCAAGAAGAAGTCATCCTGCAGGATAAGTACAACAATTTTTTAAGACTTGAAGATTGCACAAGATTGCTGAAGACAAAGGTTTTTCAGATACCTATGACCAGATATCTTGAAGACACAAGCATTTTTCTTTAATAAACAGTGTTACAAGAGATATCTGAGAATTAAAAGGTTTCTGAAACGAGGAAAGTGCCCACAGATATCTACACTCGTATACCTTGATAAAGATTATGTTTCCGGAAACAATATATTCCTAATAAGTGATATTCGAGTCAGATGATCTCTCGAAAAGGACATGCAAAGCCCTCGAAGCATGCATTGTTCCATCACCACAGACAAAGTATAGTACAATGCATTAAATGCGGATGTAAATGTCCGAATAAAATGGTAGCTTCAAAAGAAGACAAACTCACAAAGACTATACTTATATCAATAGTTTGAATTTGATTTGCCAACGGATACTATTCAAACGGCACTCAAATTCATCTATAAATATCAACACTTAGATCGCTGAGAACACACACCTAACACCTAAGATCAATCAACTTATATCAATACCTCACAAGCTTCTCAAGCATACTACTTACCTTCAAACTTTCTCGCTGACTCAAAGCTCTGATTCTAAGTAGCATCAAAGTTCTAAGTGTCCCGATCCTTCACGAGCATTGTTATTTTTGAAAGAGTCAATCTAAGATTTCATATCCGAGTTTCATTCTCTTGAACACTTACCATAGATTGGGTCAAGAGAGAACAAGATACCATACATTGCAAAGTGTATTAAGTATACTTGATTCACAGAGTGCCCTAATAACCCAACAAGTTATTAAAGAAGCTCAACCGACAATTTACCTAACCAACACCTTAATCGGCATGGAGTATGGAAGTACTTAGTTTGGGAAACTATGAATAACTTCAAGGTTATCGAGCATACGAAGCACTTAGTTTGGGAAACTAAGGAACAATCAAAAGGTTTATGAGCACAGAAGTACTCAATGTGAAAGCGAGGAATAACTCAGGGGAACACTTGGTCAGAACCTAGTATTTAGGAATCAAGAGAAGATATATGTAAGGTTACCTCATTTATCCGTCTTAGTGGATTCTAGGTCCTAGAAAGGTCAAGTGGATTAGTCAAGGATTACGCCACCTTCGGATACCACTATAAAAAGACTTGTGTTATTTATCGCAGCTTTATTACTTGCTTTACTTATCTTTGCAAAGTACTTACACTCATCTTGTCGAAAGCAAGTGCACTTATCACGTAAAAGTCTTCCGCTCAATTACATCGATATCTTCATGATATCCGAGAACTGTTTATCGACAAAAGTTTTAAAAGAATATTCACCCCCCTCTAGTCTTTTTACTTCACGTTATTCCGACCAACAAGTGGTATCAGCAGAGGTTCCCAAGCCTTCGACCGAACCTAGATCCCATATAAGTGCCCACTAACCGCTTTTCACCTACACTTGATTTGTTTGTTTAGTGTGTTTGCCGCAGATGTCTTTATGACGCCCAATTCTCAAGCTTTAGAATTATGAAAATGGAAGAAAACATGATGCTCAACCTAGAAGCCATCAAAGGACGAAATGATCAAGTAATAAAGAATGGCACAATAGTCATTCAACAACTCAAGAAAGTCATAGAGGTTTTAATGGTAGACAGAGAAAAGCTATGGGTCTTCATGCATGTACAAGGCCAACCAAGGAGACCCGCCACAAGTTATTTACGTAACCAAAGCTCAGAGAGCTCGACATCTAAGATGCCATGAGAAATCGACCGATGGTCGCTCATATCATCATACGCTCTACCTCCAGAGCACATACAGCAAACTATGGGTAAAACGCAAAAGTGGCCTGGCAAATGATTGAAAAATCAGGCCAGCACGGAGAAAACAAAGGAAACAAGTTCAAGTTTTGAAGCTCAAATTCCAAAACTTCAAACAAAGTCCCACCGAGACTCTCAAGAACTAGATTTTGCCATTACACTTATGAGTAATATGGTCAACTGGTGAAAGTAATAGATATACCCAAATGTAAAGATTAAGACTATTGTGAGAAGTCTAAATCATAATCGAACACACAAAGTTTTTCTACTTTAACCAAGGAATGCCAGATATCACCTCTGGAACTTTTCTCTCACCGCTATTGTCGACTATGAGACAACTCAGAGAACAAACAACCGAGAAGTTGCGTATCGTTGCTCTAGTTGCTCAAGGAACTTCAAAAGAAGAAAGGCAAGGAGGTGACCGAGGATGCTCTTGTCAGAAAGTAAATGGGAAAATATGTCACGAGAAATTGAGAGAAGAAAAGCCAAAGAGAAGTCAAAAAGCATCTAGCTCAAACTACCACCAAGACAAAATATGCAAAGTCACGAACAAGTCGGCCTTAAAGCATCAAGCATCGAGAAGCGTAAATCGAAAAGCATATCTGCTTCTATTGTCGAAACCCGTCATTTCAAGAAGGATCGCTTCGCCTTTCAAAGAAACTAAAGACAAAGACAAGAAAGACAAGAATCTTTCAAAGAATTCGTAGAGCTATGCTCATCAAGAAAGGAAAAGATTCAATCCAACCGGATGCTCTAGATATTGAATCGATTCGAGGATGAGGATTCAGATGATTCCACACCGCTTCCCGTAAATGTGTGTCTCTCATGAAGTAATTGACTTTCCAAAAGAAGAAAGAAGTGTGGAATGGTCAAGAAATCTTTCCATATCTCCAACATCGAACCTTGTCTAATGGGTCATGAGGTAATACATACTCTCAAGTATACTTATGAAAGTGATGAAGAGGGAATCAAAGATCCGAAAACTCAAAAGAGAACTTGATCTCTACGAAGAGAATTTAATGGTCCTAGCAGAGCTAAAACCTGAAGAAGAAAAGAATTCTCAGAAGGAAAATTCTCAAATAATCAAGATATCTCGAGTAAAAGGATGTCAAATGCATTTCAAGGCTCAAGTATATCTCGAGACCGAAAAGTCACATAAAGAAGCGCGGTTAATCTTCAAAGAATGTGAAGATCTTCTTTAGAATAAGGAACTCAAAAAGAAAGAACTATCATTTCAATCTTATGCCAAAGCTAGTGACACTCTTCATGTACAATCTATTTAAGAGATCCTTCAAAAGAGAGGACTTCAATGACACACACATGCATGCCCACCAATCAATAAGAGTAATGAAGGATGAACATTTGTCAGTGTCAAGAAGGTGATTTCCAAACAATCCACAAGATCGGGTCGAAAAGCTAAGATTGTTGACAAAGGAAAGGCAGCCATACAAGCCTTTGTGGAAAAACAAGTCCAAAGGAAAACCATTGAAATGTCTCGAAAAGAAACATAACATCGAGAAGTGTAATCACCCACTACATATGTTTCCAAAAAGGAAAATTGGCAGAGCCGACAAATTTTCCTATGTCACGCTTTCCGAAAGAATATTGATCATCCAGAGATTAGCAAAGTCACGAGAAGAGATCTCAAAGCATCAAAAGCTCGGAATGGTATCGCTATATAGCTATCGGGAAACAACTTGCTCGTGAATACAAACAAGAGCAAGAACGATGGTTAAAGGCTAGAATTGTCACAACAATTATCGGCGAAGATAAATCAAGCCACCGAAAATCAATGCCGTATTAGAAGAAATCGCCAGGAAAGCTAAGTTTGTCGGGAAGCGCATCGTAAACCCGACAGTATCTCAATGGAGCACCAAGGAACACACCAAGGAAGAAAATAGTTCTAACAACAATGATACTAATCATTTAACTAGGATTCCTCCTTATGTTCCTCATAGACAAAAAGAATGTTCCTAAGAAATTCATTCAAAATGGATTCCTATCGGAAGATTCTTTAGTCCGTATGGTTCCATTGTTGGTATGAGAACCTAATCTCCTGCTTCCTTTGTGCGTAATAATTTAAAGACTAATTCAAAGTGGCATTTTGATAGTGGATGGGAAGCACATGATGTGAGACAAAGCAAATGATCGACTACTAAAATTGCAATGATGGACCAATTATCGTGTTTGTCGAGGAGATGAAAATCCAACCATAGTTTTGGTAATTTGAATTTTGAGCCCTTACAATCTCAAGTACTTCATGTAAAGGGATTGAAATATAATCTCCAAGTATGAGTCAACTAGTAGACAAAGGTACACCGTCAGATCAAGTCAAACTATGTAAAGTGATCGACAATGAAGTCAAAAGGCATACTGGCTGCAAGGCGAAGGAAATCTTTTATGTTAATTGGGTATCCGCCACAACCAAGAATGTCTCATGGTGAGTCAATCGACACATCAAGAAAATTCGCTATGGCATAAAAGAATGAGTCACTTGAATTTCAAAACTCAATAAGCTAGCCAAGAAAGAGTCAGGTCGTTTACCCAAATGGCATATAGAAAAGAAGGTGTATGCTCAGCTTGACAAATGGGAAAACAATCCAAAACATCTTTCAAGTCTAAAACTAGACATTTCATGAAAGGCCACCAAATGTTACATATGGATCTGCTTGAATCCTCAAGAATTCAGTTATGCAGAAAGAAGTATGGTCCGTTGTTGTTGATGATTACCAAGATTCACTGTCAGTTTTCAACACAAATCTGTGCAAGGGTTGAGATACCTAACTTGTCAATAAGCTCAAGTCATGAAAATGACAAGGTATCTCAGAATCGTAATGCACTATGGTACGAAGTTTGTGAACCAAAGACATCAAAGAGTTTTCTTTCAAAGGTATACAACATCAACTATCTTTCTCGTAAGGACACCACAATAAAATGGTGTTCGAAAGAAAGAATAGGACTCGAAGAAGCAAAGAACAATGCTTGGTCGACACCGAAATAAGTCAAAATCTATCAAGTCAAACACAAAGATGCTACACTCAAAATAGATGTCGATTAATAAACACCATGACAAACTCCTTCCAGCTTTTCATGGTAGAATTTCTAGTATCAAACATCTAAGGGTGTTCGTTGTAGATGTTTGCTCTTAACAATGGAAAAGAATACTTGAGAACATTTCAACCAAAGGCGTATGAAGGAGTATTTATTTCGTTATTCTCTTAATAGCAAAACCTACAGACTACAACAAAAGAACACAAAAATCAAGAACTGCTCATGTAGTGTTCAGAAGAAAATAAGAAAGTACTCTCAATGATGATTCTCGACAGGTTCAAAGAACTAATGATTAAAGATTCTAAAAGGATCCTCGTATGAACAATTCTTCATCATTCAAATAGAGGATGAAGTCCGACGATGAAAAGCAACCTATGCTTGGTAACAAACATGACTTAAGACATGATGAAGAATTTCCTATGAGAACTCCTAAATTGAACAAGTTATCGAGAACCTTCATCATGAAGAGGTATCCGAAACCAGATTGTTTAAATGTAAGTCCTATATCTCCAACACCAAAAAGTTCCGTGTCGATATCTCGATATCGCATAAGTATATCAAGATCATATTGATTCACATTCAAATCAAAATGATATTGATCCTACTAGTTCAAAACCCATTATGAAATGGATAAGAAATCATCCTCAAGAAGGATGTGATTCGTCCCATAGACCAAGGAGTTAGAACTAGAAGAGCAATTAAAATGCAAATTGTCTCTATGGATGTTTCATCTCAAACATTGAATCAAAGACTATAGAAGAAGCATTAAAGGATCAAGATTGGATCTCTCGCAATGCAAGAAGAGTTCAATCAATTTGAGAGAAACAAAGTCCGGAAACCGGTTCCATTTGTTAAGGAATATCTAATCGGAACCAAGTGGGTTTTAAACAAAATGAATGATTCGTGAAATAACCGTAAACAAAGCTAGGTTGCCAAGGGATTCACCCATCAAGGACTAGATTTTGATGAATCTTATGCACCAGCTTGCAAGATCGATGCAATAAGACTCTTTCTAGCCTTTACACTCATAATAACTTCACGCTTATCAAATGGATGTCAAGAGTGCATTCCTAAATGGTGAACTTGCTAGGAAGTCTATGTTGAGCAACCACTGTGGTTTGAAGTTTCTAAAGTAGGATGGTCTATAAGCTTCGTAAAGCTCAGATTCAAACAAGCTCCAAGAGCATGGTATGACACAAGGGCCGACACCTACTAGCTCCAAGAAAGGAGATGTTGATAAAACACTTTCACATTGAACCATGATGGGAAACTACTTTAGTTCAAGTATATGTTGATGACATTATATTTGGATCTAAAGACAAGCAACTTTGTGAAGACTTTGTTGAACTCGTGAAAGGTAAATTTGAGATGAGCATGGTGGGAGTTGAATTATTATCTAGGGCTGCAAGTCAAACAACTCAATGATGGAATATTCATTAGTCAAACAAAGATGCAAAAGACATGCTCAATAAGTTCAATCTAAAGCCTTCAAAAGAATGCTAAGATACCTATGAGCATTGAACCAAAATGACCTATAATCGAATCACAAGAGTGTTGAAGAACACAAGTATAGGAAATTGATCGGGTCTCTACTATACCTCACGCAAGTAGACTGATATTCAATATGCGCTGGAGTGTAAGGATTTCTATAAATCCAATGCAATCACACTACAACATTGTTATGAAGATATTAAGGTATGTAAAGGGTATCAGAGAAGTTGGATTGTGGTATCCAAAAGACAAAGGGATCGAGTTTGGCTGGCTATTCAGATGTCAACTATGTCAATCATTGCTTGATAGAAAAGCACCTCAGAACTTGTCAATTTCTCGGTGCCGATTGATATCATGGTTCAAAGAAGAAACAAGACTCAATTGCTACATCTACCACAGGTCAATATATTGTTGATGGGTGTTGTGCTTCACAAATATTGTGGATACAACAACAACAGAGACTATGGACTCAATGAAGAGAAAACTCCCATTTTCTGGATAACACAAGTGCTATCGCTTTAACTCGTAATCCTAAGTTTCATGCTAGAACAAAGCACATTGATGTTAGACACCACTTCATCAGAGACCATGTTGAAAAAGGCAATATAGAGATACTCAAGATTGGCATCAAGACCAACTTGCGTATATCTTCACTAAGCCACTACAAGAAAGAAGATTCTTAGCATTAAGACATGCTTCGACTAATGGAGCTACCTAAGAACCAAAAAGTTCAGATATCAAAGGATGAAAAGAGGAATCGAACGAGTATCCGTAAACCAAAGGCTAAAGGGTAAAATAGTTATTTAAATTTCTCCAGATTTGCACTCGCACTCGATATCTAGATCACCATGAGGGGGAACACAAAGAGAATAGTACAACCGCTACGCTAACTACTATCTTGAAATTTGAATTATTTCTATCTTTGTGAAAAACTTTCAAAAAAAAAAAAAAGTATAAGATAGAATCGATACAATCAAGGTTCTCATTCACACGTAAACGTGATCCAGATAGCTAATAGCCAAAATTCATTAAATGGGCACAATTACAATTGTTGATTGTGATCATTGTCAAGAAGCAATGGTGACCCTTGATGAAATGGACGATTGATCTTTACGAGATTAACTCTCAAAGAATAGTGGACCTGAAATTCGCAGGCCCACTATGCATTTAATGCCAACAAGCTTTTACCCACGTGATGTCCGCAATATGTATAACTACACACAAAATTAATTTGTATGTATGTGATGAGAGTACATTGCTATATATATATATATATATAGATTTTGGCAAAAGAATTCACTTTCTTAATCCAACATTCCGACTTGCACAAGAATAGCAAATTTCTTTCTTCTATTTTCTCGCAAATCTCGCTCCCAAATTAGTTTTTCCGAAAGAATCACTAATCTTTCACATTAATCTCTTTCTGCACCTTCAAAACTCACGCTTATATAAAGAGATGGCCCCAAACGATCAACTACCCTGAATCCCAAAATACTACCATCGCATCAAAAGCATGCACCAGTCAAAGGTAGTTATTAATAATCGATCGGTAGGAACTTCAATCCCGATTATTGGACTTCAAATCACGTAATGATTTGGGTGGTGCCATGATCGAGGAATACCTCACGATCGCTATTGAAATTCAAGCCGACAGAAGTTAATCCTCGACATGCTTGAAAAGGCAAAAATCAGGTTTTCTATCCCCGCTCCTAGTGGAGTCTCTTCACCGGATGTACTCGAATTTTACAACAACCTGTGATTATATCCTATGTTATAGAAGGCAATCGCAATAAGTGTTTATAAAAACGCTACCCAAGGAAAGGAAATCCTTCCCGACTCAACAACTTTCGCAGTTGTTTGACCTTCAAAATCTTGGAAAGGATTTTGAATAGACACCAAGGATAATGAAATCCTTGAAGGTGTAAAACAATTGTATGCTGATGTGTGATCTTGAAAATCAGATACACCCACCCATTTCAAGCATGCCGACATCGTAACTAGACATCCGGCCGTTCATCGGGATGTGTCATGCATTCTTCAGTGCTTTGATGGTCTACAAGGAGGTGTCACCAAATAAGCCAGAACGCCGGATGATGATGTTCTTGTTGCAACAACAAGATAAAAGGTCGAAAACCCTTTCAATCGGGGAAAGTACGCCTTCATGAAATTTGTGAAGAAAATTCAACGCTGAGCCTACAATCTCTAAGGGACTTGTTGAGCCAAAGACCACAAGAAGCTATGGTCTAAAGATATGCTACTTTCGGAAAAGTGCATTGAGCTCAGAGAGAAGGTCGATATAGCCAACGAACTCACTCTACAAATATTAGTATACAAACATGATGAAAAAGGTTACCGATCTCTTAAAGGTTCCAAGAAGCGAAGATCAAGAGGTATCTGAGGGAAAGGTTATAAGAAGCCTGTAATCTCACGAAGAAGTCTCACGGCAAATCAAGGCACACCCATCGAGGTTGTCATTCTATATACTGCCGCCAAACGCCGATGAACTCATAAATGCGTATGAACTCATCAATGCCGCAAAAGAGGTATCACATCGAATAAGTAGACTCAAGAAGAGAAAGTGCTGTAAATGTTAAGACTATCACGAAAGCCTGCCGATGAACTCATAAATGCCGCTAAAGAAAGTAGTGATAGATGCCAAGCCCTATCTCCAGTAAACCGAGGAATTATGGACCAACTCCCCTAATGTCAATGAGAGCTCGACGATGAAGATGATGACTTAGTCATCTCTCAAGTCCTAGAAAATCAAAAAGGCTAAGGTTATCGAAAAGTAATCGTGTAGAGGTATCTCAAGAAGAACCTACACCACAAAGTTGCCGAATAAGCACATGTTTCAAAGGTTGTCAAGAAGCAACTTTGTCCAAGGTAATCGGACAAATTACACCATCGAGCAAGAAAGACTAAAGCATATCAAGATGCTCTAATGAGTGATAACTCATCGCTGGAGGATTCTCGCGCTCAACACTCAACAATTGCCTCAAGCACAACAACCACAACAAATGATAAGGATATCATAAATGGTACTTGAGTCGCAGATACCAAAGATCTTTCATTGTCAAGAAAATCGAAAAGAGCAGGTGTTCCCAAATTAATGAGAGGGATCAAACCGAGACATCGCCGTAATGATCAACCGTGGAGGCAATCGAAGTCACAGATCTGCAAGGTCCAAGTACCCAAACTTCAAACAAAGAAGATGAAATGACCAACAAGACCAACGATAGAAGGGTCACAGTTCCGAGACCAATCACCGACATTACTCGTATCCGAATGGTTTAACTCTACTTGATATTTTGTGCCACATAATCTTGTTATTTAATAGAATGTCTTTGTTATATGTCAATTAGAAACACGAGAACAAGAGGAAGTCGAGAAGCTTGCCTCGTAAACCGAGAAGGAGGCTTCCACATCTCACAACTTAAGGAATCAGCCTGCAAGGTGTGATAAAGACTTCCTTAAGATATAATTTTTCAGATATTCGCTGATACACTTGACTAATAAGTGTTTGTTTCTAATAGCTCCAACCGAGAAGAAAATGAAGAGACCTAAAGTCTATCTCTTTAGAGAAGAATCCAGAGGCTTCCAAGGCCTTGAGGAACAAGTATCCGAACCTTCAGAGAGAAGGTATTTCAATCAGATATTTCTACCGCCAAAGAATAATCTCGATCATTTTTCTTAGACTAACACATTTTACTTAATAGTTCAAAGAAGTAGAAGTTGTTGAGGAGTTGCCCACTCAATCCTCACAACATATGGAAATTGATGAGGCATCAAGGCCCTCATCACAAGAAAAGATTCCTAAACGAACAAGTTTCGTGAGACAAACATCCGAGCCTCCATCAGAGGTAATCGACATCTCGATATCCGATTTGTCAATAAAATTTTCTTGATAAAATTTCCTAAGTGTTATGTTTTAATTCTCGTGTTCTAGCAGAAGAAAGGTTGATGAGGACTTCCAAGTCTCCACCTCACAACAAGATATCCGAGGCAACCCCTATCTCAAAGAGTAAAATTCTCTCGAGCCCGATTTACCCATTTAGGTAACCTGTAAACCTAACTACACTCATACTCGATATCTACACAAGTTTTGAGTCTAACTCGTAACTCTTTCTTTCGTGCTCAAACAAGTGCCACGAAGGTCCCCGATGATGAGAAAAGGACCTACTTCTTCTTCAAGGCTCATACTCGCCAAAGCACATTCTGCTTCAAGAAATGGCAGAGGTTAAGGTGCTCGATCTCTCTCAAATATCGAGAATCACAAATCAACCTATTTAGACGAGTATTTAACTCTCGACTGAGAACTACATCCATGCAATGTTCCCCATGGAACAAAGATTGGCAAGCGACTTTTATCGTATAAGGATTTCTCCAGAAGTGGCACATAAGTTGATTCAAGCCTTCAATCAGCCGATGATCAAACAAGATTGCAGATGGTATTCAAGCCATTCCCGCCTGCACTCTACAATTTATTCCTTCCGAGCAAGAGGAGGTTAATGGGCATAAGATCACTATTCTCAAGTGATTAATCTTGATCCAAGACGATGAGGAGGAAGAAATAGATGAGAATAACTTTGATGAACCTCCCTCTGACCATCACAAAAAGGATGATGATGATGCCCCTGCACCAGGGACGGGAGGGATTCGACAAGGAAACATTACCTCAGCTGCTGAAAAGCACACTGAGAGGACATCACAGCAATCCTCTCCTCCATCTCCTCAGAAATCTACTCATCCAACTCCCCAACAAAAAGATACTACTAAACAAGTAGTTGAGCACTCAAGGAACAACTAAAATATCGATGCACAAGCCGTAGTTGCTCAACGCAAACAATCGTTGAGGAAGTACAACAATACATCTTCAACCGAAGAAAAGATAGTTGAATCCAGAGCAAAGCTCCAAAAGATTCAAGATCAAACAATCAAAGAAATGGAAGCTTATGTCAAATGAAAGAACTCCAAATCATTGCTCGTGCAATTGTCGAGGAATTAGATACTACAAGTATCTAGTGACAAGCATGATGCTAAGGCTACATTCCAAAAGATGTACCATCCTCCTCATCGAAGGAAAGAAACCCATCTCCGAGATGGTTGTTGACTAGAAAACATCGATCAAAATGTCCAAGCGATGAAGATCACCGGGCCGATAACTCGATGATGAAGAAGACAAGATATCGGCAAAACACCGCAATGAACATTTAGCGTTTCTCATTTGAAAAGGAAGTTGATTGCTCAGAAATATTCAAAGAAGTCGCCAAATGTCAACTCCAATGAATACTTGAATATATCAAGCATCGCCAAATTGAAAAGGAGTTGTTTTCAAGATAAAGCCGCCATCAGATTACCCTCAGAATTGAAATCATTCACCGAGCTCATCACCCAGAACAACCACCGTCATTTCTTAGAAAGATCTAGGCATGGTTAGGGATGATGACCAAAACTCACGTAAAAGCCTTTCAAGAGGCGTATGCTACTAGAAAAGCAGATGTTGTTCAAGGCCCATCGCGTAGCTATCGATAAGGATACCGGTCTTATCAAACAAAATCAGAGCTCAAGGCCGATCTCGAAAAGTTGGTCACGCTATAACTATCTCGCAAGGCAACTTTAACTCTCTTCGTAATCATTTGTGATTCTTAGTCACCAACAATTACTAAGGGGAAGAATATCAAGATGCTCAGAGAGGAAGAGGAAGAGGAAACAAAAGAAAATCAACAACCACCTCTCGTAATAAATGAGCCCTCCTCCAAATGATCGCTTCTACGATAGTAGCCACCACCAACTTTCCAACAAGGAATGACAACAAGGGCGAGCACATAAACCTTCAAGGAGCACCAAGGCTCCAAAGAGAAGACATGTAAGAGGGATTGATGAATCTTCCAAGAAGAAGAAGAAGAAGAAGAAGAAGAAGAAGAAGAAGAAGAAGGCCAAATCAAACTCTGGCAATGAAGAAGGCTGCAAAAGTCTCACAAGAATTAATATTGATGATGATGAAGAGACTGATGAAGATGAAGCTCCTCTTCATAGAAAAAGGAAAATTGATAGCCTTACTAATCACATAACTGCAAAGCCTTTGGCAAATTAAAACACCATCCGAAATCCCAAGTCTATCCAGGTGGTTCTTCAAGCATTACCCCAAAGGAGAATTCAAGACAAAGGAGGAACAGATCGAGAGTCGAACAAAGACAACTTCAACTACCACTCAGCCCCAAGAAGCCAAGATCGAGTATGTGAAGATCAACAGGACTCCTCCGCTGTGCATTAATCAAGAATGGCTACCGGATTCGAACTTAATCATCTATCGGTAAACACAAATTTTCCGTAACCAATCCATAAACAATTTCATGGCATGGAGAAATACAAGCCATCTTGATTAACACCAACCACATCAAAGCCCGTCGATTTTGAAGTAATCAAGAGAATAGAAGCTATGAAGAAGGACCTCTCGATGAATGTCCTTATGGTAAGCCGATGATGCATGTAATTCCCAACATCACCGAACAATGTGCACAAGAGCAAGACTTAATGGAACCCTATGAGTCCTTCTACTTAATCAAGATCAATACAAGGGTGACATCGATATCTAAAGATCATTTATGAATACTTCAAGCTATCGACATCGTAATCGAGCATGCTTGGAAGTGGGGAAAGTATTTGTGGGTCAAGCACTTTGTCAAGAAAAATCCTACCAAACCTACAAGGAAGTTCAGATTTGATTTGCAGAGACACGTAGATGATTGTAAGAACTCTTCTCTATGACTACTCCGATGATATCGAAAGGTTTGGCGATAGGAAATTTGCAGATTGATCCATGGAGTCGCTTTTTGAAGACTTGAAGACTAGTTCTTTAGATGTCTACTGAGCTCGTTACTCAAGTTGTCCTAATTTACTATGTATTTTTATTTTGTTAATCGAGCTAAATTGCATTATGTACTAAAGTTATCTCAGAACTTTCTCTCAGAATATATCCGATGAACTTACTCGATATTACTTTCTATAAAAGATAACTTGTCGAAAGATCACACCTTGTGATTCGTTGATGTTTACTTTGTGCACTTAATTATATGAATTAAAAGATCATAAGAAATGATTAAGTAGTGGATTGTTTCTCATCCAGATTTGTAATAGGTCGAGATAGTCATCGCTGACCGATCAAAATGGGGAAATTTGTTAGATTATCTGCTTAGATTTTGATCAAGAACCTAATGACTTATCTTAGCTCGTAAAGGTGATTAGTACTCTTAGTTCACTCAACACGTAAAAGAGGAAACTCACTAAGTATGATAGTCTAGAAAATCTCAGATAGGATGTTAGATCTCAAATGTAATTTTTATTCTCAAGAAGACCAAGAAGAAGGCATCCGTGAAAAGTTCAACAATTTTTGATGACTTGAAGATTGCACAAGATTGTCAAGACAAAGGTTTTTCGATACATATGACCGTATATGTTGAAGACACAAGCTTTTCTTTAATAAACAAAGTGTTACAAGAGATATCGAGAATTAAAAGGTTTCAAACGAGGAAAGTGCCCACAGACATCTACACTCGATACCTTGATAAAGATTATGTTTCAGAAACAATATATTCCTAACAAGTGATATTTGAGTCGTGATGATCTCGAAAAGGACGCAAAGCCTAAGAAAGCATGCATTGTTCATTGGCACTACAGACAAAGTATAGCAAAGGCATTAAATGCGATGATGTAAATGTCGAACAAAATGGTAGCTTCAAAAGAAGACAAACTCACAAAGACTATACTCAGATATCAATAGTTTGAATTTGATTTGCTTCAACGGATACTATTCAAACGGACTCAAATTCATCTATAAATATCAACACTTAGATCGCTTGAGAACACACATCAACACCTTAGATCATCGAACTTATATTGAATACTCTCACAAGCTCTCTCAAGCATAATACTTACCTTCAAGCTTTCATATGCACCAAAGCTCTGATTCTAAGTAGCATCAAAGTTCTAAGTGTCCCGATCCTCAACGAGCATTCATATTTGTGAAAGAGTCAACTAAGATTTCATATACGAGTTTCATTCTCTTGAACACTTACTATAGATTGGGTCAAGAGAGAACAAGATACCATACATTGCAAAGTGTATTAAGTATACTTGATTCACGAGCTATCTCAATCAACAAGTTATTAAAGAAGCTCACCGACAATTTACCTTAACCAACACCTTAATCGGGCGGAGCATGTGAAGTACTTAGTTTGGGAAACTAAGGAATAACTCCAAGGTTATTGAGCATGAAGTACTTAGTTTGGGAAACTAAGGAACAAATAAAAAGGTTTCGAAAGTAAGAAGTACTGTGAAAGCCGGAAATAACTCAGGGAAACACTGTTAGGAACCTAGTGTATTTAGGAATCAAGAGAAGATATCCGTAAGGTTACATCATTTATCCGTCTTTAGTGGATTCTAGGTCCGAGAAAGGTCAAGTGGATTACTCAAGGATTACGCCACCTTCAGATACCACTATAAAAAGACTCAGGTTATTTACTTTCTGCAGATTATTACTGCTTTTACTTATCTTGCAAAGTACTTACACTCATCTTGCCGAAAGCACGCACTTATCACAAAAAGTCTTCCGCTCGAATTAAGTATCGACATCTTCACGTATATCCGAGAAACCGTGGTTTATCGACAAAAGTTTTAAAAGACTATTCACCCCCTCCTAGTCTTTTTACTTTGCCGTTATCCGACAAACATTCATCCTTATGTTGAATAAGTTATCTTACCTCTAGAGTTCAAACACAAAATTTTCCATTTTAAACTCCAATTGTGCAATTCAAGGCTAAATTATACTTACCGAGGCATAATATAACCGCTTCAACATCAACTAGACTAAAACGACATCATCATGCACATCATAACATCATTCCATCACTAACTAACAAATAACAGAGAATATGTTCAACAAATAACAGACAATAAGTTCAAACCCTAGGGTTTCTCTGCCGATTTGAACTAAAAATTCAACTTTTTGACTTGAATCCATCATTAACAACACGCACGATACTAATCAAGCTACCTAATGATAAACTTTACAGAAATCGAACAACATAATACATACCTCCCATTATAGCCGTTTTTCCCACTTGAAATTGGTTGTTCGGCAGCCCCAACCAAGCGCGATTACGGACCAATAAGCTTCGATCAAGAAATACACAATCCGACGCTGATTATGGCGAAGTTATCGATGTACCAATTTTGAAGAAAACGGAACGACGAAGAAGATGATGGGTAGGTGTGAATGGGAGAATGATTTTTCCCTTTTCTGTAATAACCTAATAGTCCCTCCTTCCCGCCAAAATCACAATTTCCACGTCACAACAATATATTCCAAAGATGGATATTATTTTATTGTCGTCAACGCAAAAATCAATTTTGGACCAAATTGTTATTGTTCAAACTGGGGACTAAGTGTTATTAGGCGATTTATCGGGGGATCTGGGCTATTTTCCTTTTCTATTAAGTTTCACCAAGTCGAGTTGATGAAACTTGATTATGAAGACCTAATTGATGATTTTGCTTCAAAAAACACAAGAAGAGCTTTTCAAGTAATCTTTTAGTTATGTGTAATAATATATTGGAAGAATATTTTAATGACTTCTAATGTATGGTTCTTGTTTTTTTGTTATAATAATTTTTTTTATTAACACTTATTTTGTTAATACTTGGGTCTGCTTAAATTTTCGCACAGGCCCTTAAATCTCGTACGCCCTCGTAGAGAGTTAAAAGATAACAGGCTATACATTTATAATATCATATTATCAATGATCAAACAAAACCATGCACAACACCTAACCCAAGACATAATGATGAACAGTAATGCAAACATGACTTGATGGCTATATGATTAGTACAAATCAATTCCTATTAAAGTAGTCGCCTTAGTAAGATGAATGGCACACGAGGATTTTAGACTTAACTAACCAATCGAACCACGCCTATCAAAGGATAATCGGACCTCGATTCCGACCTATAGGGTGAATCCGAGATCCGGATATTTAACAACTTGTGGAAAACGCCAAAGGAAGATTCTATCCCACCTACATGCTTTTCTCCAAAGAGGTCCGAGCTCGACCGATAGTGATTCATCTACCAAATCCCGGACGCGGTTCACAAAGGATATGAGCCCATGATTAATGGAAATTGGTCTCCGACTAATTTCTATAAATACACCTCATTTACACCTTCTCAAGGTAAGTCTTCATTTATTACTCTTCAACTACTTTCTCGAGAGCTCCAAGGTCTGGTTCAATAACTATCCGTTTGTCCAAGGCAAATCGACAAAAAGCTCTAACCTCACTTTTCCTAGCGCCATTGTACTTTTGGAGCTAAGACGCTTCGATTTAGGACTAATTTCACCTCAACATATCAAGCTCCTTTGGGAAACTTTACAAAAATCCACCGCTTCCTAGCCTTGATGAACACTTCCTAGTCGCATAAGTCTTCCCACCACGATCGCTTCCTAGCCTCGATAAAGACTTCCTAGTTGCATAAGTCTTCTTCAACGCGATCGCCTCCTATTTGCGAAGACTTCTTAGTCAGAAGTCTTCCTAGCCTCGACCGCTTCCTAGTCAAGAGCGAGCCGCAGGAGTTTTCCTAGCCTCGATGGATGAGTTAGTATTTTATCGTCTAATCTAATCTTTTTTACCGTATTTTTGTAGGTCTTAAGCTTAGTTTTTATTTATTTTGCTAGGATATTTTCACGCTGTGTTTTGTCAGGTTTTCTGTGTTTGTGCTAAAATAATGCATATTTATGAATTAAGGAGGGAGTAAAGTTCCTAGGCCTCAAAGGCGGTTGAAAACGGAGTTGAACGGTCAAGATGGAAGTGGATTTGGAGTTCGGACGAAGATTTTATTGATGTTTAAGCGAAAGCACTCGAAATTCGAACTACGATGGAACAACCTTGGCATTTTCGCCATAAACGTGATCTAAATGTGCCACCCACTGGCCAACACGTGTCAAGAGCCGATAGTTCGACAAGATCCGGATTCTCAAGTCCTCCCCCCAAAGCTCTCCTATAAATAGCGTAGCATTTACTTCTCACAATGGTAACTCAACTACTTGCAATATTTCACTTCTAAGTTTATCCGATTGAGCTCCCACCGAACAACCGACTAGACAAATGAATCTTTAGACAAACCGCCAAACGGGTTCTAACTCTTACCTCAATTTTGCATGAGGACGTTGATCGAGATTCAAGTGTAATTATTGATCTCTCCTAAACTTTAGAGTGATTATTAATAAGATAAAAGATTTAACCGAGTACAATTTAGTTAGAGTGTTAGATACTGATCACACTTGGGGTGTTGATGAAATTCAACCCGTAAAATCACAAAGCCTCATGAGAGTCGATTTTTAGATAAATTATCTAAAGACGAATTATGTTATTAATTGATATCATCAGGAGCTTAACCGAGTGTTCACTCAAGACGAGGTAAAGCTTGCACTTTTCGATATGTACCCCTTAAAATCCTCTGGACCTGATGGCATGTTAGCAATTTTTATCGCCTTGCATATAGTTGGTAAAATGTTGTCGATCGTGGTTTTCTTTCTCAATGACCCTAAACTTAATTACACCCATATTGTTCTTATTCCAAATTGTAAAACACCAATCAAAGTTAATCAATTTCACCCATCACCTTAGTAATGTGATGTTTAAAATAGCTTTCAAAGCTATTACCAATAAAGCTAAACCCCATATGAGTTTGATTATTTCAAACCTAATCGCCTTTGGTCCTAATGCATTTTATATCGATAACATTTTAGTAGCCTATGAAGTGAACCATTTTTTAAAGCAAAAAACTAAGGGCAAAGATATTTTTATGTCTTTAAAACTTAACATGAGTAAGGCCTATGATCGGGTGGAGTGGTCTTTTTTGAAAAGAGTGTTAGAGAGACTAGACTTTGAGAACTCTTTCATTGATCTCATTATGCTTAGTGTGAGAACTGTTTCCTATTATGTGCTTTTGAATGGTCAACAGTTATAGACTATCCAGCCGGAAAGGGGGATCCTCTTTCACCCTATCTTTTTTTATTTGTCATGGAGGCTTTTACTGTTCTTATTTGTGATGCGGAGGCGAGGGAGGTGTTGCGAGGAGTTTCTGTCTCTCCAAGCGCACAAAGGATCTCACATTTACTGTTTTCTGATGATACCTTAATGTTTTGCCATGCTTCTGTTAATGTTGCTCGTGTTATTGTTGATGTGTTGCATAGGTTTAGTCTTACTTCGGGCCAGGAAATTAATTTAGAAAAATCCATGGTGGTCTTTAGTAGGAATGCGGGGGTTGAGAGGGTGGAGGAGGTGAGGAGTATCTTACCAGTTAGGGTGGTGGAAAAATATGATAAGTATTTGGGGCTTCCAACGGAGATGGGTAGGTCTAAGAATGAGATTTTTAGTCGGGTTGAGAGAGTGTGGAAGAAAGTTGATAATTTTAGCAATAAACTTCTCTCTAAGGGAAGGAAATACTAATTAAGTCGGTGATTCAAGCTATTCCTACTTATGTTATGTCGTGTTTTAAGCCCGAGTACTTGCTTAAAGATATTGAAAGTATTATTGCTCGCTTCGTGGGTAATGGCAAAGATAAGAAGATTCATCGTAAATCGACCTTGTAAGTCCGAAAGGGATGGAGGTATGGATTTTGTGACCACGATCTTTAATTGCTATGTAGGTAAATGATTCATGGTTATTTACTATCCTCATTCCTCGAGTCGGTTTGAAAGCCAAGTACTTTCCAAACTATGACATACTTGATGTCATTCCCAAAAGGTAATGCTTTTACGTGGAAAAGCATTTGTGAGCATCGATCTTGTTAGGAAGGGATTCATTGAGAGTGGAGATGGAACAAACATTCATATTTGGGAAGATTTGTATCCTTGAGATTTTATGCTAAACCGACATTCTAGTTTGCGTAATTGGAACAATCATGATGTGTCCTCTTTGATTAACAAGAAACAGGGTCGATATAGTTATACGAAAAACTGCTTGGGATAGGATGATCGACATTTTGCGAATTTCACCGCTTTTCATTGATGATATCCGGTTTGGCACCACACCAAGCACGGCCATTATTCACCAGAAGCGCTTATCATTTCGCCGAGAAATTAAATGCTACACAAAGAAAGTAAAATCGGGTCTTCCGCTCAGCTTATGCTAGATCGAACTGATTTGGAAAATTACTGCCAAATAAATTTTTTTTTAAATTGTGGAGGCTTGTGAAGATGTCTTTACCGCTTATACACCTCGAGTCACAAGGAATTGACCTTGACACCACCTCTATTTGCAACCATGGCAAGGAAACGATGATCCATGTTTTTAAAGATCATGAAGCTCATAGATTGTTTTGGGTTATCTCTACTCTATCTTTTAGTGTGATTAATACTTATCATTCACATGTCTCTTATTCGATCGAATGTCAAGTCCACTATTTCAAGGAGGATTTCGTTTTTCATCACCTCTCTTTGGAGCATTTGGAATCATCGCAATAGGTAGTGCACGAGACAGGAGTTTGATGCTATGGAAACTCTTTGTTCGCTCAGCAGATATCGCATTCCAGTGCAAGGCGCTCAGCCATGCACCACGCCTCAACCACTACTCACTTGCAGCCTCCAGATAATAGTGTCACTAAATTGAATTTCGATGCATCTTTGAAGGCGCACTAAAATGGAATTAGCGGAGCTGCTAAAGAGACAACCATGGTAACGCCACAGTTGGTGTGAAAGAGAGGAGAATCACTCAGATATTGATGATTGAATAATGAATACAATGCTATTTGAGAAACTAATCTTCGCTTAAATAGAAAATGTAATAACATAAATCCTAATCCTAATCGACTTCTAATACTAATCCTAATCGACTTCTAATCGTTCCTCGAGACCCCTTCCCAAGATGGACATGGATGTTACGAATGTTCATCTTGGAACTGAATTGAGAAAATAGATCGAGTCCCAATGGTTTAGTGAGAATATCAGCTACATTCTGCAAAGATGGAATGTGAATAATCTTGATAACTCCGGCTTGTAACTTTTCTCGTGTAAAATGATAATCAATCAATGTGTTGTCTTCTCATGTAAAACCGAATTTTGTGCAATGCAGTGCACTCTTCAATCAAGATAAACGCCACAGAATAGAATGTGATATGCATAGATCCAAAGAATAAATACAACAACCATCGAACCTCACAAGTAGTAAAAGAAAGAGCACGTATCGCTTCTACCGATGAATGACTCACCGTAGGTCGCTTTTAGATTTCCAAGATATAAGAGAATTACCAAGATAGATGGTATATCTTATAACACTACGCTTAGTGTCGACATCGCTACCAATCACTATCACAAAATGCGCCAATTGAGAGAAGAATGGCTTGGTACCAAAATGCTCGCCCGGTGTTTGCTTGAGATAACGGCAGCGGCGAATGTACCGCTAAATGAGTCAGTAGAGGTCGAGACATATATCACTAAGAGTCTGCAATGAATATGCTCTGTCAGGACGAGTAATGGTGAGATAAATCAATCTTCCCACTAATCGTCTGTACTCTGTAGGATCATCAAGTAATGTAGATGTCAGAGTAAACTTCGCTAATGTCCATGGGCATATCAATCGGTTTGCTACCCAAATATCATGTATCGTGAAGAACATCCAACGATACTTTCTCCGCATAAGAAAATACCATTAGAGTACGCAACCTCAATGCCCAACATATACTTCGTAACACCCAAGTCCTTGATAGTGAACTTCTCATGTAAGTGTTGTTTAACCTTGATAATCGCAACCTCATTGTCTCCGGCAAGAATTATGTCATCGACATAACACACAAGTGCTATAAAGAAAGTTGAAGACTGTAGGATGAACAAAGATGTATCAGCTTTAGACCGACAAACCATATGCAATAAGACATTGAGCAAGTCGATGAAACCATTGGCGGAAGCTTGTTTTAAACCATACAAGCTCTTGTTAAGTTTACACACCCGGTGTCATCAAGCTTAAATAGTCTTTGGAGGCAATATATACACCTCCTCATCCAAATCCCCATGTAAGAAAGCATTATCGACATCACACCGATGTAAGAACCCATTTTACTAGCCGCAATAGCTAACAACACTGAATCGTGGTTAACTTAGCTATAGGGGAAAAGTGTGGAAATAATCAACGCCTTCTTCGAGTATAGCCTTTGGTGACCAAACGAGCTTTATAGCTCAATTGAGCTATCCGATTTGTGCTTGATCTTATAAACCCATTTACATCCAATACAATGCTTTCCTTCTGGCAAAACCATGAGAGTCCAAGTATTTGTCTGTTCGAGAGCCTGCAATTCATCATTCATAGCTCGCTGCCATTCAGTGTCATTGCTAGCTTGTTTATAGGTCCTCGTTCCACACCGAGAAATAGCAAAGAAGGCAAAGTGGATTCGGAGAATGAGAAGCATAAATAATTAGAGATAGGGTACGTAACCGAGGAAGCAACATTATTTGCTTTGGAATGAGTAAGAGATGGAGGCAATGTGATGTTGTAAACGCCAAAGTGTGCAGGTGTTGCTTTTGGTCTAGAAGATCTCCTAATAGCATCATCAACATCATGTGTCGGAGAACCACAAGACGACATATATCAGATTGTGATAGAATGAATTTCATCCACCAAAGAAGGTTGAGAAGAATCAAATCGGTGTAATGATTCTATTGCCAGATCTCGACATCGAGGAGAGGGATCGAAGAGGAAGATCTGAGCAAAAATGCTGAACGAGTGGCTCATGTACAGGAGAAGATTCAACCACATGAATATCTGGGACATCAGGAGGCATAGCAACTGGAGTACCAGGATTCTAAATAGGTAGAGTAGAATCAATCAAAGAATACATGCACTCTCACGGTTGTGGTGGTCATTATCCCGAGTACTAACTAATGTTATAAGGAATATTGATTCATAAAAATAAACATCCCTAGATATAATAATCTTGTTGGATTTTAAATGAAGGAGTTTGTAACCCTTAATACCCGTAGGATAGCCAAGAAAAACACATTTATCAGATCGAGCACTAAACTTGTGTCTGTGCACCTTGATGGAGCTACTATAACATAAACATCCAAAGACTCAAGGTGGTCATAAGAAGGAGTTTATTGTGTAGATCTCATAAGGTGTCTTGTGGATAAAACGGTGATGGTAGTTGATGATATGAGTCATAGCCTAGAATAGAATCACTCCAAAGATTGTAAAGGAAGGTCGATTGAAAATCAATGATCGAGACCAAGTAAGTGTTGATGCTTCCTTTCAACCACCCCATTCTCACCGAGGAGTGTACACGCAAGATGTTTGATGTATTATGCCAGTTGAATTATAGAAACTACGCATAATGAATTCCATGTCATTGTCGGACCTGACACATTTAATCTTATAGCCAAACTGAGTGAACACCATGTTGTAACAATGTGTCATATGAGTGTGAACTTCTGATTTATGTCTCATCATATAGATCCAGGTACACCTAGTGTAATCATCAATAATTGTCAAGAACAGAAGTACTGACAGGAAAAGAGATGCGCTTTTATTTTGAAAAATGGCAAACATCACAAGGAACTGAAGGTTTACATTGAGAAGGTATAGTAGGTATCTTAGACATACATTGAAAAGAGGTATGGCCTAGTCTTAGATGAAACAAGTTTACATCCAAATCAGAGAATAAGCATGAGATACACCAAAAAGAAGAAGTCAGCAATAAATAGGCACAGACTAATGTGATTATGATAGGATGATGCAAGGCAAGAGTTTGGAAGGCTTGAAATTCAGATGATATAAGCCATTCTTTTGCTCATCAAGACCAATCTCTTTGAATGGTATGTTGTCCTCAAGACAAATTCTCATTTTGAATAATATAGATCTCAGAAAATCAATAACACATGATAGTGAGATCTCTCGTCAAGTCACGATAGAAAGTAAGTTATATGTAAAGCTAGGGACATATAACACATTCTTCAATACCAAATCAGCAGATATTTGAATGTCACCCATGTAAGTAGCTATAGTGGAATTTTTGTTGGGTAGACTAATAAGAACATGAACAGGTATGGGCATAGAAGTGAAAAGAACCATATCACAAATCATGTGATCAGCCGCCAAAGGTCAACAATCCAAGAGGTCATATGTTTACTACTATAAGCAAGAAAGCAAAGAAAGCCATGCAAACCTCGTGGTGTTAATCTCGTATGATCACGGCAATGTTGCAATCGCGATGGTCGAAAGTGAGGTCGGTCATGAGGATTTGTGGGAGTGTATTGTCGCTAATGCCTTTGAAAGGCCAAAATTGATCGAATCAAGCACCAGAGCCGGATCAATAACCGGATTATCACCCATATCCGCATAACCACTAACATCGACTCGACGGTATGGCTTTCTAGCGCTTTTAGAAGTTCGCCAACTGTGGATATCCAATCAATTGGAAGCAAGTGTCAAGGTGGGTTGGTCATTCGACAATTGGTGCACTTTCGCTTTGGTTTGTCTCGTGGATTTGTTTGAGGCCCCGACTTGTGGATCTCGTAGGGGGTCCGAACATCGACTGGCAAGCATTGCAAGGTTGTCCATCGAGAGCTCAAGTGTGTATATAGACTCTTTGTGCCTCTTCCGTAATAAAGATGGAATATACTTGTACCAAAGATGGAATGGGCTTCAGAGTAAAAATTGCTACGCAGATTCACATAGACTCGCCTAGCCAACCATAAATTTGATCACAAAGATCTTTTGTCAACCGACGCTAATTGAACCAAGTCACACTTGCAAGCAGCTAATGCACCACAATTGCATTTAAAGAGAGGTCTAAACCTACATACTCATCCCAAATGCCTTTAAACATATTATAGTATTATGTGATACTCAAAGAACCTTTAGATAGATTACTAAGAGATTTTTCCAAGTGAAAAACTCTAGGTCCATCAGATTTCATGTAAGTAGTTTGAAGATCGACCCAAACATCTCGTGCAGAGGTAAAATATAACAGGCTGTTCTTAACAGAGTCATCCAAAGACAAATTAATCCAAGAAAGTACCAAGGCATTAGCCTTCTCCCAAGCCGCATAAAGAATAAAGATTATTGATGTTAGAACGGTAAACCGCCATCAATTGAAGGAGTTTGTTCTTTACGTATATGATATAACGCTTTGCTCCATGAGACATAGTTCTCGCCATTTAAGGTTACAGAGATGACATTGAGGCCAGGGTGATATGATGGATGATAGAAATATGGAGAGCTCGGATTTACAGCCGGATCAAGGTTACGGGTATTAGAAGATTGACTAACAGCACTTGAAGACGCCATTGATGAATCGAACAGAACTTCAACAATTGATCAGAATGGCCGCCAATCGAACTAACAATATAAACGATCTTGAACGAAAACATATCCAAGATCGAAAATCAACAAGCTCGTTAATCTAATGTAAACCGTAGTATTGCGGAAGGAAAAAGATCGAAGAAGGTTCACGAAATCAGAATTTTCCGAACCGATACCATGTGAAAGAGAGGAGAATCACTCAGATATTGATGATTGAATAATGAATACAATGCTATTTGAGAAACTAATCTCTTGCTTAAATAGAAAACAGAACAGAACATAAATCCTAATCCTAATTGACTTCTAATTGGTTCCCTTGAGAGTTGGCGAAGACGAGTTTTTTACCACATCATTTGCGTGGAGACAGCTGAAGCCTTAGCAGCCAGAACTGCTGTTGAGCTAGCGTATGATCTGAATCTTCGGCACATCATTATTGAAGGCGATTGCAAGAACGTGGTGAATCAACCTGAGATCCAAATAGATCGTTATCTGCAGCAGGTAACATTATTGAAGAGACTAAATCTTTGTCTTTGTTTTTTGATTAGACGTCTTTTGTTTTTACGAAACGGAGTGGCAACATGCTAGCCCACCTTCTTGCTCAGTGTACTGTTCCTATCTTTTCTGGTTCTTCGGATATTCCCGTTGTAAACCCCGACAATTTTTGATGTTATTAATATATTTCATCAGGTTACTCAAAAATTATGTATTAATCAAATGCCCATGAATACGATAAAACATCAAACATTAACATTTCGATTAATAACATCACGATTTTTTAACAATATAGCCCATCTCGTAGAAAAATTATTTAGACATCGTCTCTTAAACTCAGACGTGAAAATAACAACTAGCATGCCGGTACACTAAGTAAATGGCGCCAAAATAAATTAATTAGAGTGACGAATGTCGTTGTTTGTTGTCAGATGATAAGTGGAGGAAACGGTAACAACTAATCTTCCTTTAAGATTATTATTTTCTGAATATTGTAAGCAAAAGAGTCTTTTTCAAGAGACATTCTCTCTAATTATCCCTTGACATTCTCCCGACCCAAGTGGTTATTCTCCGCTTTTAATCAGATGACGCACAAATTTCTTTTGAAATCACGCAAAAGACCTCATGCTATGTGATCGTTTTTACTAAGGTGACGTCCCTGTCGAACCTCTGGATGGTGGCAGCCATGTTCCGGGATCAACCATTTGCAGGTTTGCAGGTTTGGGGACGGTCCCGCTTTTGATACCATTTGTAACAACTCGATTGATCATTTGGGTTTATGCATAGCATTTATCGCGCCACACACGCCACACATTACGATATTCTACTTTGTGACTAAAGTCTTCACGGATTTACTTTTACAGTCACCAAAGAACTTCATAATATGTTATAGTGGTGGTTTACTTATATACATTTTATTCAACTCACACTTAACCAATTTGGGATGCAAGATATTACATGGCTACCCCACCCATAGACTCGACGAGGACGCCAAACAATTTAAGGCGATAGAATGTAATACTTTACATGCTACGTCGGTTAATAGCGAGTGGGATAAATGGTAGTATATAATTAGACCACCTCTCACATAGTATGACACATTTTGGTAATTTCACCAAGCAAAAAAGCGGACAATATCATAAACGTGTGTGACCCAATGCGGAACCGCGTTGGCCTAAAGGGTCGAATCTCGGTCTATTGATTTTCGGATCGTTACATATTTAAACAGTTAGAATTAACCTACCTCTACCGTCTGAAAAGCTGCAAATGCACATCCCATACCCTAATGCTGTTTGATATACATCGCAACAGTTCCTAAAATGGAGTGTGAGGTATGCAAGAAGACATGAATATATTGGATCTAATGCAACAGTTTTTCTTGAATGTAGCAGGTATTATCCTGAAAATAGGAAATTGAATAAGATGATCAAATCATATTGTCATTTAATCCCTTGGCCTTTATTAAATTTGGAATTCTCCAAGTTCTTTAAAAGAGCACCGGCCCATGACCATGCTTAGCTTACTCATATCTTACCTGCTCTGCAATTATTTACTATGATATATGCATAGTGAAATACCAAAAGAGATTGAGGATTTATAGGCCGCAGATTTACTGGCTTACTACACACCAGAACTTCCTTCAGAAGAATGGAAAATAATCAATCTCCGAATGGGGACGACCCCGAAAATGGCAGCCCTGGTGGCAGTTTTCACCTCTCCGATGACAATATGGGACAGATCCCTGATGCTAGCAGTAGAAGCATGAGTTTCACAAGGGCTTACCAACCAATGCAAACCAGAGCAAAGGTACGTAGACATACGTAACGTGGATTGGTTCAAAACCTCCATTTTGAACATTTTAAAACAACTGTTTATATAAAAACTCAATTTTGAACTCTATCAATGAAATGCTTGCTTATGTTTGCTGATCATGCATCGATCCTCATCAGGAATATCCAGGCTGGCAGACGTACATGCTGGCTTACCAGTCTCTTGGAGTTGTCTATGGGGACCTGGGAACTTCTCCTGTGAACGTGTTCTCTTCCACTCGGTTGACAAATCTGACAGAAGACGATCTTTTGGGAACACTAAGTCTTATCATATGGACTTTGACAACCCTGGTGCTGATTAAATATGTTTTCATTGTGCTGCATGCAAACGATCACGGTGAAGGTGGAACTTTTGCTTTGTACTCATATCTCTGTAGGCACATGAATTTTAAGAGCAAATTCACAATACAGAACACTAGATTGGAGTCGGATGCAGATATGGCGACATACTGGAGGGAGTCCTCTGAGCACAAAGACAAGGAAATTTCTTGAGAGTAGCTCTACTGCACAGAACTTTATCACTTTGCTTGTTTTGCTAGGGACTTGCATGGTTATCGGAGATGGTGCTCTTACTCCAGCAACATGCGGTAACTTCTACCTTAACATACTGCAGCTTATAAAGGACGTATAGCTTCTAACTAACTTACCAATACATTAATTTATGTAGTTCTTTCAGCCCTTCAGGGAATTCAGTCTCACTCTTCCAAAGTAACACAAGGTACAATATATTCATATACGAAACGTTGACAAGTTTTAGGTACTCATTTGACAGTATAACATGAACTGGTTGTGGTTGTTTTTCAGATCATGTGGTTTGGTTATCAGTTGTGCTTCTGGTAACGCTTATTTGCTTTCCAGCGCTGTGGAACGAAAGCAGAGTCAGTTCCTCTTTTTCCCCAATTATGTTGATCTGGTTCGTGACCAACACTTCAATTGGTGTCTACAATATATTCAAGTATCACCCATCTATTATCAAGGCTGTTTCACCTCACTATATTGTCAAATTCTTTCTGAGTAATGGCAATACAGCTTTTAATCTTCTTGGAGCTGTTTTCTTGGGCATAACAGGTATACAGATCTGTTCTAAATCGAATCCCACCACACTCAGACATGCATTCAATTTGATCTCAAATTACTTCAATCTTGAAAACCATACATGCATCAACTAACAATGATGTTCAAAATACAGGAGCTGAAGCCATGTTTGCCGATTTAGGTCACTTCAACAAGAGATCAATCCAGGTTAGATAAAAACACTTCAGTTCTTTACCTTTTCTTGAATCAGCCTTGCATAGTTCACATAAATAACAGAGTTTCTGTTCTCTGCAGTTGGGCTTCTTTGTGGTTTATCCATCTCTAGTCCTCACATATGCTGGGGAAACAGCTTACTTGGTTAAGCACCCCGAAAATATCAGTGATGCCTATTACAGCTCCCTCCCTGAATCCGTATACTGGCCAATGTTTGTCATTTCTACCCTAGCTGCAGTCGTCGCCAGCCAATCCATGATCTCTGCATGCTTTTCCATTGTAAAACAGTCACTTGCTCTAGGGTGCTTTCCACGAGTTAACATAATACATACGTCCTCCAAGCATGAAGGTCAAGTCTACTCTCCAGAAATCAATTACATTTTGATGCTTCTCACGGTAGGTCTTGTCGTAGGATTCAAAGGTGGTGTTGAGTTAGCAAACGCGTATGGTGTGGTTGTCATATGGGTCATGATTATCACGACAATTTTAATAACTTTCGTGATGCTTCTAATATGGAAGACAAACATTTTTGTAATCCTAGCCTTTTTCATACCTTACATGTTAATCGAGATCATCTTCATGACATCCCTCTTAAAGAAAATCCCACAAGGAGGATGGGTTCCATTTGCAATATCAGCCTTCTTGACCGTTATGTTATCCTGGACATATGGGAGGAGCAAAAAAGCTGCATATGAAGCTGAAAGAAAAATGAGTACAAGGGAACTGGATGAAATGCTAAATAGTGGCGTGCACAGAACACCAGGGGTTTGTTTTTTCTTTACAGACCTCGTCTATGGCATTCCACCCATTATCCGTCATTACATTCAGCACACGAATTCAGTGCGTGATATTATGGTGATTGTAACAATCAGAACTCTGCCAATCAAAACTGTTCTGCAGGAGGAAAGATTTAATGTCGGTAAGTTGGGACATGAAGGCGTCTACAGGTGTTTGGTTCAGTTTGGTTACAAAGACTCTCAGGATATAAAAGGAGAGGACTTTGTTGCTTCAGTGCTGAATAACCTGCAAGAGCTTGCTGATGACCATATCGAAAAGCAAAATATACAGTCAGCAGCACGCAGAGACGTTGGATTTGTTATGGGGAGGACAATCCTCAAAGCAAACCAGGAAAGTAAATTTCTGGAACGCTTTACAATAGATTATCTGTACAGATTCCTTCAAAAAAACAGCAGGGGGGCAGTTTCACTTTGAGATACTTCCGGAAAGAACATTGCAGGTTGGAATGGTATATGAAATCTAAATCAGGACTTCTATTCAGTCTGTTGTATGCACTTGGAAAACTTAATAAAATCCAAGAACTACTTCAGCGGGTTGCTTAAAAAACTGTATAATTCTCAAAGAAAACTTGCAGCATTATCATAATTCTCATGGGCCTACACAAAATATGAGCAGAATTTAGTAACAGGAGAAAAGGCAAGCACATCACAAGCACAGGACTTGATTGCAGGGAACATTTCAAAAATCCAGACAAACATGTGTTGGAAAGAGACGCGTCGGGATATCTTTTTCTTCAAAGCACGCCTATCATAGCCATCAAGTCACAAATTTAGAATGTCACAGATAGATTTGACTTAAACTAAACACGATGGCCATCCCCCGTACATGCCAAACCATGGCTAGCCCATGGCATATTTCTGAGTCCAGCTCCTTGCAGTTGTCTCATACTTGGTCCTGTCTGTTTTATACATATGAGCGATCTCAGGTACCAACGGATCATCTGGATTTGGGTCCACAACAAAGAACAAATAGAAAGTAGCACCTGGAATTGTAATCCAGAACAAAGTTAGGAACTCAAACCTAAAAACTATCAGATAAATAGAGAGATACAACTCGTTGAAAATTGACCAAAGAGAGTTGGGCCTCAAGTCATGGCTAGCGATTTGGAAATAGTCAACGAGGACTCCACTGCTCCTTCAAGATGTCAAGGCATATGCTCCCATTGCTGTTTATGTTAGTGGAAAACTTTCATCCTGAAAGCAACCTGCATGTTAATTAAGAAAATATATGAGTATACTACAACTGAAGGCACAACACCATGTAGGTTTCCCTAAAATGCAATCAAAGAATAACACAAATGATGTCTCTTTTAGAGGAGAATATGGAGAAATAGAATACAAAAGACAAATATGTGAAACCACCTTAGGAGGCTTGAAAGGGTAGTCTGGGGAAATGGATGGTAACAAGGAAAACCCCACCAGAATATGGACTATCTGCAGGACCCATAATCGTGGCTTACAATGAAACATGTCCTCAGCAACAGGACCTGAAACATACACAATGTGAGAAGAAAGTGAATTCTAAAAATCTATCTCCAGTTGAGAAATTATTAAACCAAAATGCACTATTAAGTAATTATCACGCCATCAATAATGAAGCCACAAAACAACAGGAAAGATATAGAATCAAGAAAAGGGTAAGATAGATGTCCAGATGTTTCATGAAGAATATAGAGCCACCACCAACAATCATGGACAATATACAATATTTCACCTGGTCTGTATTGCTATCCCACCAGAAAGAAATCACAAAAGCAATACTAGTAAATTATGATCTGACTTCAAAGAAACCAATGAAATTACATGATATGGCTTTTCTTAGCAGAAGTTGCAATGTTTCTACACCAGTGTTAATTTTGAAATGCTTCATATATATTTCAAATCATTGGCAGTTCAAAGACGCTGGAGTCAAACTGTTAATTGATACTCTCCGAAAAATAGCATCGGTGTCATTGCAAGACTAATGCCTGCCAACAGCTCAAAATTAAGTGAGATACTGAGATGATTATATTAACAGTTTAATCAGCAAACCAACAAGGAACTATCCAGATCAGATTGGAAAACTAAAAAGGAAGTGTATTAATTCATACTCCATCTGTTCCATTAGATACTTATCGTTTAGGAGAGTAATTTGAAGTATATCAGTTTATTAGAATTTAGAACAGTGGTGAGCCGGGGAGAAAGATAAGTCAAAGACTGGGTGAGTTAATTGAGCATATTTGTTTTTTATTCTATCAGAACAGAAGAAAAATAATAATAGAACATGTTAATAATGCAACTTAAGAAACTATTTGGATTTGGGACAGACGAAGAAGAAAACGGATAAGATGCTAAGAAACAATTGGGCAAAGGGAGGTAAGTTTTGAGATGGATTTGTCAATCGCGGAAATTGATACGTACTAGTTCCAATACCAGAAAATAGATAACTCTCATAATACGCATAAATGATGTGCACTTCATTATGGTTAGTAGTAGCATAGGATAGAGATTTTGTTTTTCTTATTATCTATACTATAGTCCTTACGGTCAGAAGAAGGAGAAAAGATGCTGATTTGAGGGAAAAAAGAGTAAAAAACACAGAAAATCAAATCATTCATTCAACAGAATAATTGCAAACAACTAGTAACAAAAAATGAATCTATATGACAAGCAATATGAAAATCAATTCTCCTAAAAACATCGAAAATACAGAAACCCCAACCAATTAGCTAACTAAGATCGAGAGTTTAGAGTAGAGAAAATATAAAGAAAGAAGAGAAAAAGAAAAGGTAAGAAGCAAAAAAAGGTAGAAAAATACCAGCGCTGCAAGAGGTAGGAGGATCCTTCTGAAGATCCTTGAGCTCCTTCAAGATCCGCTTAGAAGCCATGAGCGGTTCCTGAGTTGAGAAGAAAGAAAGCCAGATCCAGAATTTCAGCAAAAGAGCATGAAGCACAAATCAAATCAGGGAATTGTATTTATTTCAGCACAAGGCAAGGTAAGGTGTTTGATAAAATACCTGAGAGAAGAAACAACGGGATCCTCCTGCTGCCGGCGAGAAATTTATTTGCTTATTTTACGTTGAACGGAGGAAAGAGACTGCAGAAGAAGAAATAAATGTCTATTACAAGAGGAAATGCATTATATAACCTTCCTCCTGAATTTAGACAATACTACAAAATTTTGAAAATTCGCCCCTGCTTTACCTGCGCTATTCTCACCTCTCAAGAAATGATTACACACACTTTACTAACAAACCCAAAATTTTACCTTTTACCGTGTCGACATTCACCTTCTTGCCGAGGAGGGTTAATTCCAACCGAGTCCAATTCATGCAAATGCGCTTTTCCACTTTCCGCTAAAAGCTATTGCATTTAACGACTACGCCCATCGTTTGAGATGTAGCTAAAAAAATGAGTTAAAGAAAAAAATTTAGTTGATAAATAGTAATCAAGTTAAATGTGAGTTATAAAAATGTTGTTTTAATGTAGCTTAAAACTTATATGTTATATATGTAAGAAGAATAAATCACGCAGATGTATAATGATGATGTTTGATATTTTTAAGTTATTCGATTGGTTTACGATCATACTGATAGAAAAGTAAAGAGAAAAAGTAGATAAAGAGAATGATGATTAGTTGAAGAAAAATCGCTCAATTTTTACCGTAGAATATACAAAACAAATAATTCAAAAATTTTAAAATGAATAATAAATTATAAATGAATATCAAACAAATTGCATTTCTTTCTTATACCCCCATCGAATCCAACTTTCCGAATTTCACTGATGGATGTTGGCATTCATTGTCACGACCAAAACCAAAAGTATTGCATACGATCATTTCCATCGTGAGATGATCTCACGCCAAGACGGTGTTCCTACTTAAATCCTCAAATACATGAAATAATCTCAGTGGTGCAACAGAGCGCCTAAAATCCCATAAACAAGAATTACAATAATAATTACAAGTCCTCAAGACATAACAACCACCTCTACTAGACAAATCATCATATTCAATACAAACTCAGAGTACGCTACAACCATCGAAAGTCTTCATAAGATCCACCATCCGCTCACCGTTCCACTTCATCGCACTATCCAAAGGTCACTTCACTTACTAAATATCCGAAAGGGTGTAAGTGAGCCTCAACGACACTTTTACCCATCAAGTAGTATTTCAAACATACATATATATATCAATACGCTTATATATCCAAAATAATTTGCATAGAACACTTTATCAAAACAATGTCAATTCATATTTAGCTCAATCGTATTAATACACTACTACATTTAACCGTGGTGGCACATGTGCCTTTTACATAACAATAACAATGCCCTACCAAAGGGATAACATAACAATGGGAGATCTCCAAAAGCACGACATTCCCTCGAAAGGGCCCAAACAATTCACAGGCATATCGATGAGCATAAAACATATTTTCAATCCATGCTTTTGACAAAACAATTTCACGTTCGCAATCACGGTAAAATTTATGGGTACACATACTTGATCCTTTCGAATAGACTATTATACCAAGCCCATTACTTGATATAATAACCATAAGTATTTTGTCAAATCATAAAACATACATATATATATGATAACAATAAAATAGAAGCAAAAGTGTCAAGGAAACCCCCTTACCTCAAGGTCGATACGAATCCAAGTCAAGCCTAAATAATCCACAAAACCATCCATTAGCTTGCACATCGAATCTCCAATAGTCACCATAAACCACAAATCCTCCAAAGAACCAATCACAAACTCCGTCTAGTCTTTACTACGGTTTTAAAGGTCGAAATTGAGGAATTATGGTAACAAGGGGAAAACGGTAATTTTCTGGAGCTAGGAAAAATAGGATAAAAATGTAGAAGGGCATAATTGTGGTTCTATGACGTTCAGGGGCAAAACGGTAATTTGAACGGGTCGAAAAATAGGCTGGAATAAAAAGATACAAAATCAGGGTCCAATAGTAATCGAACTGTTGACCTCCTGCATGGAAACAACGCCACAAATCCAACTGAGCTAGCAGCTTATTTGATGTTAAAGCAGAGGTGTACTAATAAGAACTGATTCACCGTCTGGGCAGATTCATAATTAACAAAACTTCGCTAAATTGCGTTGAAGTCCCTGGCGCCTTCAAATTCTCAAAAGCAGGGGTTTGATCTTTTCAAAAAACCTCGAAACAGTCCCTGCAACTTACGAAGGTTACGGGAATCGATTACCCATCATCTCCTCCATCTAAAACCATCATTAACAGTCCAAAACCTCAATGAATCGGTCCAAATCAAATCGAATTCGACCTCCATGTTTCTTGTCTCCATGTCGCGATCTACCACACCAAACCCAATTCGATTTTGGTCCAAAACTACTCGATTCAGTTACAAATCCGGTTTAGTCTCGTGTAGATATCAAGATCGAGCAATAACATGTTTATACGGAATGAGAAGAAAGAAGAACGGCTTACACAAAAAAAGAAGAAGAAAGGACTAGTTAGGTTTGAGATTGTGCTTTAATTTGGACTCTAAATCAATCCAAGACTAACCCAATTAATTCACGAATTAAATCCAACAATTATCGTAGCCCATCTCAACTTAATCAACCCATAAAAGAATCGCGATTAAAATTCCGTATAGCGATTCGACTCCAAATAATTGCTCGTCTCCAAAATAAATTCAAATAGACGGTCCAATAAAATAAATTTCGGGGTATTACATTCATTTCTTTTCTTATATTTCATCCTGAATTTAACTTCCTAAATTCCATTTTGAATGGATGTTGGTGTTCATTTCTTTTAGTATTGGTACCACGATGTAGTACCTTATATATATTGATGTGATTGAGTATAACGTTTTTAGTTTTGACAACCATACATGGACCTTATATTTATCGTCTGCTTGTATCAGACAACGTTTTTAGTTTTGGTACCACATACCTTATATTTATTGGTACGTCGATTTCAAGACAACGTTTTTGGCTTAACAAACGATACTAAGACGTTATATTTATCGTACCGCTTAGATGGTACAACGTTTTATTTTTGTACAACGATGCTGCACTATATATATAACGCTTTTATTCTATATATAGTTTGCATTATACTTTGGTCATATGTTTGAATATCGTAATTTTTTAATTGATTTAGAATTTGATGTACCATATGATGATTCCATATCCCTATTGGTGAAATTTACTGAATCAAGAGAGGATAGAGAAGATGCTAGTGAAAAAGATGTTATTTTACCTTTTTTGTGAAATTTACTGAATTAATTACATTTAGGTAATTGTTTCCTAAAAATAGTATACTATAATTAGGAGTTAGTTTTCATATATTTTATTTAATAATTGTTATTAAAATATAAAAGGGCACAAATATCAATATTTGGACTTGAGAGTAATATTTTTGCGTCTTATAATAAGGATGTTTTGAGAGTGGGTTTTGTAGCAATATTTTGTCTAAAACTGGGCCTCCGTTATTATATATTCTTACTTTCGAATTCAACTTCACGCATTCCATTTTCAAACGTCTAAATTTTAAATTTTCATCCTTTAAATGGATAATCTTTGTCCTACTTAATTCACTATTTCTCCTACTTTATTCAATTTCCTTCCTACTTTATTGCCATCTCTTCTATACTTTATTACAATCTCTCTTATTTTATTCAATTTTGAATTTTCTCTTAAACTCAGGGCCCTCATGGAGTCGAATTTTAGGATGGAGAGGGTACTATCTATCTATATCTAATAATCTAATGATAATTCTATCTATGTTAAGGCTGTGTATAGCAAAACTACCTGAAAGTTAACTGGTAGTTGATTAACTAGCAAGTAAGTTAACCGATTTTAATGTACGTGCTTAGAAATTAGCTAATAAAATTCAGATTTTGTAAATGACATATAAATGTATTACTCTTAATTTTTCTTCAATTTAAACTTTCTCATCATATTATATTAGTCTATTTTTAAAATAATACTTCCTCTTTTCCGAACAAGGTTCTCATTTTGACTTTTCCTCCCATTAATCAGATTCAACTTCGACAACAAATTAATTTTAAATCGCGAAATGTAAAATTTCAATGAAATTTTAATCCATAAAGATTCATTATATAATTGAATCGACATTTTACATTCATGTTCAAGAATAATTCATATTCAAAGTTGGAGACGGTTGACTGGAAAAGGTCAAAATGAAAACCTTGTTTCAGGACAGAGGCAGTAATACCACATTTTTACTCTAATTATCGACTTTTCACCACCACTTTAATAACGTCATTAAAACTTATGGGAAGTTGAAAGAAATATTCACACTACAAGAATAACCGGATTTAGGGACGGATAAAATCGTCCCAACTTAGGTACTTAATCAGGAGTTAGGGACTAACTAGGGATGGATAGCCTATCCGTCCTAGTCCTGTTTTCTAGTCCGTCTCAAATAGGATTTGATGAGTAATCCGTCCCTTTTTAGGAACGGATAGAATTATCAATATATAAATTTAGAGACGTTTAATTCTATCCGTCTATAATTCGTTGACCAAAAAAAAAAAAAAAAAAAATTTAGGGACGGATAGATCTATCCGTCCATAATACTATCAGAAACCCTAATAAACTCTCTTCTTCCCACACTCACTAACCACTCCTTCTCCTTCTCTCCTTCTCTCCCACTCCGCCACCACCACCACCACTCCGACCGTCCACCACCATTCGACCACCACTCCACCACCACTGCCTCCGTCTCCACCACTCCACCACCTCCAACACCACTCCACCACCTCACCACCACCGCCTCCGCCCACCACCACTCCACCACCCTTCCTCCACCACCACCCACCCAACAACCACCTCCTCCTCCTTCCTCCACCACCACCACTCCACCGCCTCCGCCACCTCCTCCACCGCCTCCGCCCGCCACCACCACCACTCCACCGCCTCAACCTCCACTGCCCACCATCGCCTGCCTGTATCTCATCACCACCACTGCTGCCGCCCACCACTGCATTCGACTGCTCAAGATGCAAAGATCCAGATCTAGTTTTTTTTTTTAATTTTCTTATTAATTTTGTAATTTCATCTTTGTATTAATTATTAAATTGTATATTGTATTATTGTATTATCGATAATGAATATTGAATATTGTATGAAATTTTCATTTAGTGTATCGTTGTCGTTTATTTGTATCAGATATTTGTATAAAATTGCTTGCTTATCCGTATCAATATTCAGATATAATTATTGGTTTATTTCTATCAATAAAATTATTTGCTTATCCGTATCAATATTCGTATAAAATTGTCAAATATTCGTATTAAAAATAAAATAAAAAAATAAAAACTATTTAGGATTTGATATTTATCCGTCCCTAAAGTGGTTCGACCATTGTGACGGATAATATCCGCTCAAATAGGGACGGATATTTTATCCGCCCCTATTTGGTTAGAGACGCCGCTTTAAGGATTTAATCGAGGGTTTAGGGACTGATAAACTGTCCCTAAACCCGATTTTTTGTAGTGTCAACGAGCATTCTAACTTAATAAGAAAAAATCGAATGGTCAGATAGTACAATTCAAATTTTGATAAGTTTATCTTCCTAATAAGTGTGTTACGCCTAACAAAGATGAGGTAGAAACCGCATAAACCGATAAAATGTGTGTTTGCAAATGCTTTTACTTTTGCTTTCGCTTACTAAAAGTTGATTAAGTGTGTGTTTGCAAATAATTTTACTTGTGCTTTTTCGCTTACTAAAAGTTGATCAAAATTGATTTTTAAACAAAAGTCATAGGTTTGATATATCATAAAAAACAATTTAAAATTGTAAAAGCGAAGTTCTAGTGTTTGCAAAAATTAATTTAATTATTGTTTTAATTGGAAAAAGCTACCACGTGCTTAAAGCGAAGTGTACCATCTATTGCTTCGCTTCCAAGCACTTTTTTTCCGTAGTCGCAAGTAAGTCAGAATATAAAACACTAAAAACTGCTTACTACTTTAAAAGACAAAGACTTTTTAAGATTTGCATACGTTTAAAAGTTGATTTTAAAGAAAAGTCAGATTTGATATATCATATAAAAACAAATTTTAAAATTGTAAAAGCGAAGTAGTGTTTGCAAAATTAATTTAATTAATTGTTTTAATCGGAAAAAGTTACTACGCCTTAAAGCAGATAGAAGAATTTATTGATTGATTCCTTCCGCTACCGCTTTTTTTCGCAGGTTGTCAGGTAAGTCAGAATATAAAACATTAAAAACTATTTTACTACTTTAAAAGACAAAGACTTTTTAAGATTCGCACACAATCGCACTCGATTTGCAAAAAGCTTTTCTGCCATTTAAAATATAGCAGTAACATTTGGGTGGCCTCTTGAGGATCATTACTGTTGGTTGGTCCAGCCAGCTGCCCAACAACAGCCTGCAAATCAAACAGAAAGGTTAGCCAGCCAGTCCGCCACCATGTCTCGATACGGCAACCGATTTGATCCAGGTTGACGTCTCACCATCTTCACCGCCACGATACGATGACGATGTTGTTGATCAAACCCTAGATACCATCACCCACCCGAAACCGACTGGCGATTACCTAGATGTTCCTCCAGACCCTGTCTTGTCAAAATCCTCCATAAACAAGGTCTCGATTCTTTCTCTAATTTAGTAAACAGTCTCTAATTCACCACTTACTACTCATGCTTTTCTTATCGGTAGATCAAGGTTGTTTGCATTTCTAGATTTATAGGCGTGGACGAGATGCTTTAATTGATCACTGTTATGTTTCTTCGATGGATACAGTTTACTGGAAATCATAATCAACAGCATTATGTGTGTTGAGTCAATGTTTTTTGTAATTACCCATCTGATTTGGGAGTTTCGTGTTTGCTACCAAATTTTCTGCTGCTAGATTAATGAATAATCAACCTTTTTTTTGTTTCTATTTATTGCAATGCCTTACGCATCTTCAAAAGAAAGAGGAACACTGATATGCCCGTGATAACTACAATCGTATAGGTACAATTGATAGAGAATTAGAGATACTAAGGGTCCTAAAACCAGACATAGTTCTAGGTGGCAAGCAAGAATACATAAGGTCGGTTGTGTTTAGTGTTGTCAATCGCGCGATCCCTGTGCGTTTTGGCACCTGGTGGATTGACATGCCCATACGGGCACGATTATGGTTGGGATCTCGGAAACTTTGTCGGATATTAAAGTTTGGGGTAAAATGGTCATTTACCCCATTTTTCTTAGTTTCTGGCTTGATGTGCGTTAATTGAGTTATTTCTAAGCTTTTATGTTTATTTTATCATACTTCACTATCCCGCTATCCCAGTTTTTTGCTTGGGTGCGACGATCAGGGGTTAACAATACTGGTGTTCACATGGGCTATCTTTTATTGCAATTTGCAACGAAGTTCTAGTAGATATGACTAGTCTTTCCCAGGAACAAGTGTGAGTAGTGGTAACCCATACAACGATTGCAATTAATATGAAGCTCAAGTCCTGTAAGAAATTGGATAGTCAGAATTGGAAATTTTGATTATTATTGTGTTGAGGTGCCTTTTTCTTTGTGAGTCATGCCCATTGTTATTTTCTGTTTCCTGATATGACATGACAGTGAGACTCTGGCTTAATTTTTACTTAATCTGGTAGACCCTGTATTTATTACTCTATATTCTAGGTCAGAGACATTTGACTCAGATAGAAGGTGAAAGACTATCTTAGAATGGTGTCCTAAACAATTGAATCAGCCACTAAAGAAGAATAGAAATTCTCTTCCTAATGAGTTATCTTTCATTAGCTTGCCAACTGACTTTTTTTTCCGAGCAAAGGCTCATCAATGACATTATAACTGGTCGAATCTTCAAACCCAACATCTTATTATAGTTGAAAATGAAAATGGAGGTCATGTTAGAAAACTAGGTTGCTATAACCTGAATATTGTTGGTTCCCCAAGTTGCGTGCTCAGATTATATCGAATATATACTAGATGCGCATTTGTTGCTACCTCTGAAGTCTGAAATAGTTTTATTGCACGTAGTCTAATTAGCATGTATCTCCTTGATGCTTTATTTTCTAGGAGACAAGAATGTGCTCTTTGCAGACAAAGTCCTCAAGTTCACAGTCTCAGGGAAGATGAAGCCTCGCTTGTTTGTAATTACTGAATTTGCCATTTACATTGTGGACCCGGATACCATTCACTCAAACGACGGATAGCTCTTGCTGCTGTTGAGAAGATCTGTTTAAGTGAACTAAGTGATAATTTTTTTCCATTATTATTCCCAATCAATATGATTTACTCATGGCTAGTACTTTAAAAAGGAAATTGTCAACGCCCTGGTTGGTGCTACAAAAGGCCTGATTATGCACTTGAGGTCTCTCTATCAAACAGGTAACACCATCCTTAGTATTCTACTTCAATGTGTATGTTCTCTATTTTGTTATTTGCCAGTGAGTGGCAATTCGGTTTTAGTATGTCTAAATGTTTGAACAGACCTCATTTAGGTGGGAGGGCATGGCTGCATTGTGGCTTCAATTCTTTCCAACTTCTTTCTTCTGTTTCGCCTGTATATGTTATTTAGTAGTACTATGTTTTGGCATATTTTGACTTCCAAGTTTTACTGCTGTGAATGAAGGAAACCCATGTTATTGTGCAGCTAAACCTTTTCCCTTTTGCTATGATGCTCATCATCGCTTTCTGTACATTTTAGTCCTTGAACTAATATCATGACAACAAAAGAAGTATCTTGTTATTTTGGAGGATCCATGTGCACTTAAATTGAGGTTTTGTTAATCTCTGAGGTTTCTGATATCCATTTTATTCAGCCACACCCAGGACAGATTTTTATCCCAGGGTGTAATCTTTGAAGGAAATCAAATAATGCATCTCTCATAATACAGAAAACATGTCTGCAGTGGAGAACCTAGCTGGATTTGTGTCTGTATTTTGTTTTCAAAGTCGAATTGAATGTCTGCAGGTTTGAGTACAATGCAGCTGCTGAAGTGGTAAAGGAAATTCAGTTTGAGGAAGTAGAAGGTTGATTTTCATTCTTGCCCTACACTATTATGGCGCTTCATAGTTTCAGATTGTAAGTTTGTCAATTGTCACAAGATTTTATCTTTTTCACTATCATAGGTGGTGTTAGAACCAGAATTATTCGAAGTGAGCTGTCCATTTGGCTATTGCTGGCACAGGTGATCATAATTCTTCTGTGGTTCTGAGCTGAACTTTTCCTTTGCTTTCGAGCATGTAATATAATTCTTTCCCTTAGACTAGGTAGATTCAAAATTCATGAATGCATCATCTTTGTACGTAAACAAAGTATGCCAGTGATTATTGATTTGTTCCCCCTGTTCGTTTATCATGTCACTTTTTTCACGGTTTCTCAACAGTTTTCCTTCACGATTGGGATGTTTGTTCTTTACATTTTGAATTCTCCGTTGCATGCATATATTTAACGTGAAGGATTGGACTGTTACGCCTAAGAAACTGATAAGTTTGCTGGTAGTTCTTATAGTGAGACCTGATAGATTAGATACAAGGTGGATGATTAGAATGGAGTATAGTAAATTTGAATGTATTGTAAAAATCATGGTTTTCCTAAAGTTCCAGAATATGAAAAATATTGAGTATACTAAATGTGAATTTACTGTAAACAGGATAAAATTCATTAGAGCATAGGGTTATAATAAATGTGTTAGAGGCGTCTTCCTTCCATATCGCCTTGATTTGTTGTTTTGTTTAATTTCAAGTACTCTTGAAGAATTGTCTGAAGAAAATGTTGCCAGATGCCCATCTGGTTATCAACGACCTCCCTCTCTTCCTTCCAAATGCACTTGTATCTGGAGCAATAACACCATTGTGTATATTCAGCTTAGCATAGCTCACACGGAATGCGTGAGGAGAAAAATAACCTACATTATCTGTATCAAACAAAACTACAAAAGCAGCTCCTAACCTGTATGAAAGCCAAAAGAGCCTGACATTAGTACCTGTTGAGAAGATTACGAGTGAAAGAATTGGTGACCAATGTTGTTCGTACTCTTTCATCCTCTCCATACACCATTCTCCACAAAATGCATGAACAAGCATCTATCCAGGACATCCAACTGCATACCAGGTGAGATAATTTGACAATATGATACTATTTGTTGATTTTTACGAATATCACTTGAAAAGCAATCAAGGAGTGACCGCATGCTCAAAGGCTCGTAACTCTATCAATTAGTGGACGAGATGTTACAAAGGGTATCGTAGTCGAACCAATCCAATACTCTCAATGGGGGACGATTTGTATAGGCAATGCCGACGCTCATTGCGCCATGTAAGATGATGATCAGAACCTCTCAAACTTTAAAGAGCTTTAAATGACAGAATCGCCACCCATACCAACAACGCTGACACTTTTTGTTTTCACAATTCCACTTGTAAAACTTTAAAGTTACCCATGATTACTCTATTGGAAAGATTTTCATTGCGATGACATGCTTTGGTCAATAGAGTTATAATGATATATGAAGCGATATATCGATTGCAATCCACGGACATGATCCGTAGTGATGAGAGATGAGTGTTGAGGGCGTGACACAGCACATCCCCATCCATCACAAGACATTTTCTAAAATCGCAAGTTGTAGAGTTGTAAAGCTGTAATCGGCAGTATAATCCAGAGCATATTCGTGCAAGTAACCAAGATGAAACCGTTGACCAAAAACAGTTGATCCCGGATCGTGCTAACAGATAACGTTGACCTATTATTTATAGTGAGTTCCAAAGTTGATTTTTGAGTTTCCAATTTTTCTACTCCTTCACCCTCTGACTATATAAAACAAAACAAGAATCCCCAATTCCAACAAATTATTGCAGAAACCAACCATCGTTTGTTTCATCAATAGCAGCAATTGTAGTTTATACTTTATACTGAGACTAGTTGTGAAGGAGAATGGACGGTGGAGATTCGGGTACAGTGACTTGCTCAACGTGGATCCGACGGTCGGAAAACCACCACCTTGTGGTGGTCGGTAAACGACACCGTCTTCTCTCGAGATCTTCTCCTATGATCCTGATACCTCTTCTCTCTCCTCTAACCCCAAGGTTTCTTCTATTCATCAATTCAATTTCTATATTTTCCTGTTTATTACTTGACTGTATCTGCAAATTGCAAATCAAATTACAACTTCAATTTCAATTTTGTTTCTCGTTACCATTTGATTCAATGAGAAAATGAGCTTTATATAACCCTTTCTTCAATTCTAGTACCAAATGTTATTCACGGTTAATTTTACACACGGTTTTGTGTTGTTATGGATAAAACATGGAAATTATAGGTGCCTGTTTAATTTTGCATACAAGGTGAATGAATATCTGGAGTTTTGATGTGTATGTGCAGGCAAAGTATGCTTTGAGGAAGGTTAGTCCGATGAGGATTGTAGCTCATCCAAGTGGAGACACATTGGTTTGTTCTACCAGCTCTGGTGACTGCAAGTTAGTCTTCCTTTTCATTTATTGCTTTCCTTTTCTATTGAGATATGCTTAGTTCATTGATCATCAACATTTCATCTGCTTTAATAAATAAATCATGGCAAGTTATGCCTTATATTAGGTTTGTGCATATGTGGTTCACTAAAGAGGTATGTTGTGACTAAAGGATGCTGGAAAGATGTGGAAGTTAGGTTTTGGAAAAGATAATCTGCGAATTTAGGTTAACTATTTAACTGCCTTTGTGGACAAAATACATGATGGTTATGATGAGAGGAGAATTATCATTAATATGACGGAGTCAGAGTTGACAATAGTTGCAATTGACGGATGTTTGAAAATTGTGTTTCTTGTGGTTAATCTGTATAAATGTTTTCTTCTACTGTTGGTAATATTTTGCAACCACAGATAAATCAGAAAATACTTCTTAGTTTGTTTAGATTTTGTCTTTTAATTTCAGCTCCCCTTAGCAAATTCTTGGTGGAGGTTGATAGGTATCATATTTCAAATATTAAAATGGACTTTGAGTCTATGATTAGAAACACGTGGGTCTGGAAATTTTTTCTTCCGTGTTGTTTGGATAGAAGTCAAATTTCTAGTATTTCAAACCAAATCAAACTTGCCCCACCTCCCCAGTCAACTGGATCTATCTAATGGTGCAACCCTTCCCTGTCCTATTTTCTTTTTTTCCACAACTGGGGATGTGGTGAACTTGAATTGTTTACTAGAATTATACTAGAATTGTCATGATATTGTGTGGCTGTGATGTTTGATTTTAATTGTTTATTTACTCTTGAAGCAATTTAGGCTGTCTTAGTTTGTAACTGTGGTCCATTGATTTACAAATGAAATATTTGCAGAGTGTTTGAGGTGTACAGCCGTGAAGGCAATATAAAACTTACTTCACAAAAGAATCACTTCCACTGTAAGGAGTTGGCTCAGAAATGCTTGGCTTTCAGTGTTGATGGCACTCGATTAGCTACTGGTGGAGATGAAGCTATCTTATCATCGCTATTGCATAGAGTTCAGGATATATATGATTTGTTGAACAGTATTCTTATTGTTTTCAACTTCAAAAGGATGGGCATCTAGAATGTTCGAGTGGCCAAATATGCGCAATATTTTAGATGAACCAAGAGCTCACAAGTCATTCCAGGACATGGATTTTAGGTAAGATGAGCCTGAGTTAGTTGTTTTACACTACTATTCTTCTTTTATGGGCTCAAAGGAAGTTCAATTTCTTTAAGTACTCCACTGATATTCTTTATGGTATTCCTGGGTTGTCATTGTAGACTTTGATTTTTCTTTGTTGCATGCAAATCTTTATATAACTCTGTTTGACAAGTTGTTCTGAGTGATGAATTGTTTTCACTGAGATCCGCTCTGAGCATGTGATTACTCATTCCTGGCTTAATTGCTCAGACCCATTTACATTTCTAGCTTTAAACCCTACATGTTGGTGTGCTGGATTAGTTATTAGACCATCTATTCCTTGTTGCACAATGAGCAATTTCTCATCCATTCTATGAGGCTTTCCTGCTTATTAAAGATCGTAGATTTTGCTTATGAGATCATATTTGTTAATAGCGGATAGGTAGTGGGACCATAGTGCTATTACATATGCTACATGGCTTTTTGCACATAGGGATAGTGAATGGTAAACTATTCTGAAATA